>OU015501.1:84125938-84585986 GCA_907164885.2 Dolomedes plantarius | reverse complement strand
TAAGGAACATTTTTTCAAAAGCTATTGCTGTGATTATTTTCAAACAATGCATATTTAATAAATGTATAATATTACATATTTTAACCAAGAGATTTTTAGAAAATTAATTTAGAGTAATTTAGTAACATAAAACTTGATGTAATTTTGGGGTTTCTGAAAAAAATACATATAGTAGAAGTTATATATTTAAAAAAATAACAAGGTATTTAAATTATAAAAGCTCTGGTTAAGGTATTTAATATACGTCAGACAATATACAGTAAAAGAATTAGAAATTTATATTCAATATGATTCTTTAAATGTTCCTTAAAAATGAGTAATTTTAACATTACTGACATAAGGAATCTGGATCGTGACTCTACCCCCTTAATTTCATCGAGGGTAATATCAGAATTTAGGGTTGGGAAAATGTTACTATAATCTGAAAAAGCAACTGAATGAAAATATGACTATAAGCTGAAAAAACAACTGGAGGCAACTGAAGGGAAAACCAGGGGACCAACGATTAGCCGAGGTGCCCCAGCCGTGTGTATTGAATAATACATATTTATGGCTTTTTTTTAACAGTAGACTTAGTTGCTGCCCAGAATTTTCTAACATTGTAGGATATTCTGCAAGTAGTGGTGTCTATTCATGTATAGATATTTACAACTGTGTGTATCTTTCCATCTCACTTGTAAGGGATGATAAAGTAACACTGAATTTAGTCTAATTTTGTACCGGAAGAATCTCAAAACTAGTATGTCCTGAAGAACTAATATGTTAAACGCATAAATACCATTATAAAACCAGAATTTTCTAACATTGTAGGATATTCTGCAAGTAGTGGTGTCTATTCATGTATAGATATTTACAACTGTGTGTATCTTTCCATCTCACTTGTAAGGGATGATAAAGTAACACTGAATTTAGTCTAATTTTGTACCGGAAGAATCTCAAAACTAGTATGTCCTGAAGAACTAATATGTTAAACGCATAAATACCATTATAAAACTACTTCAAAATTTTCTTTTATACTATAAACTTTAATTCGCGAAAAATTTGTAAAAAAAATTATTAAATCAAATCTTAATTTCATCTCGATTCAAAAAAGTATTGAACTATGAAATTATTCTTGGGAACATTTTTTAATGATCAATTTATTATTTGAGCTATAATAAGCATGTAAACTAATGATAACTATGTAAGAATAAGCATGTAAACTAAGGTATTTTCTAAATCATGCAAATCATTACCAAAATTTGGGGAAAATGGATATTGAAGTTGTTTGTTTGAAACTTGCAATATTTATATGTTTCAAATATACAACATGAACATATACAATGAAGTGGAATATGGATTTTGTACAATTCCTTCTTTATGCATAAAATAAATAATTATATCACTAAACGTACAAAGTTCTATTTTCGGGTGAGTTTCTTTGCGGGGACTGGGAAATTTTTATCTTTATATTTTCCATGAAAAGAAGAAAAAATTGAACAAATTTTTGTTCTTTTGTAAATATCTATGCAAATAAGGGAGTAATTTAAATTCAATTAAGGACTGAAATTCCTGAGATATTGTAGTATGAATCAATGTGAAATTACTTTTCTCCTTTCATTTAACTTAGGTAGTAGTTAGACCCACATAAATAAATTTGGAGACATGCATGCAAAAACCTACAGAGACGTCGGTCACGTCTATCAAACTTACCAAGAATTACTTTTTTCATATTACTGTATTTTCTTATCTACAGTAGCTCCCAAAAGTGTTCGTACACTTACGAATTTCAATGAAATAGGGGTCTACCCATTACTTAAAATGAATATTTGAGAATGGGTATTTAATAATAAGATCTATAATCTATTCTTAACAAAACTACATGAAATATTTTGAAAACATAGTAAAACTTTATTTTTAAGAAACCAGTAATCAAAAAGTAACAAAAACTTTATCTCACATAAGTCATCGTACACTAAAATATTTTCGGATAAATTCATAATTAAAATTATCATCTGGCGCTTTATTTTATTTTTGAATTGTGGTGGCATTCAAAATATCGTTTGGCTTTAATTTTTGCTTGCCTACTCCATAATATCTATTTATTATTTAAAAATGGCTCGTAGTCGTAAAGAAGCAATAAACAGCATTCGAAATTGATTATTTTTCATCATAGTAGTGGTAAATCAGTTCGGAATATTGCTAAATTACTTAATTTATTCCATTCTACTGTGCAGTATGTGAAAAAACGCTTTAAAGAAGAAAATTGGATCGAAAACAAAGTAAGAAAAGTTCATCCGGCAAAGTTAACAAAACGTGATCAGAGATTTATAATTAGAAAATTTGTGAAAAATTCACGTTTGAGTGCTGTAAAAGATTCTGCAGAATTCAATGAAACATTTTCTACTTTAATTTCACCTGAAATTTTTTGACGAGTTCTCAGAACAGCTGCATTACATGGGCGTTCTGCCCATAGAAAATTTTTTGTGAGTGAGAAAAACAGAAAGTTTAGGCTTCCCTTCGTACTATCAATAAATAAGCCCCAAACCTATTGGAATAATGTCTTATTTGCCGATGAACATTTTTGGTGCTGATGGGCGTATAATTAATTGTATGGACAAGAAAAAAATGAGGAACTTAATCCCAAGAACTTAGTAGGAACGGTTAAGCATGCCGGTGCAGGTATCCTAGTGTGGGGTGCATGTCAGCATCAGGACTAGAAAATTTGGTACTTATTGATGGCATAATGAATCATGCTGTTTTTATAAATATTTTAAGAGACAATTTAAAATTATCAGCTCAAAATTGGGGTATTGGAAACAACTTTTTTTTTTATCAAGATGACGATCCTAAGCACTCGGCTCTCAAAGTTCGCATCTGGTGTCTCTATAATTGTCCAAAAGTTTTGAAAACACCACCTCAATCGCCAGATTTAAACCCAATAGAACATATTTGGAGAGAACTAGAGGTTCTAGTACGAAAACACGACATTCACACGAAAAGTGAACAAAAAACAATTCTGATGGAAGAATGGATGAAAATTGATGCAAAAATTACAAAAGAACTAGTGCAATCTATTCCCAGACGTTTAAAAGCTGTTGTGGATGCTAAAGGATATCCTACTAAATATTAATTTAACGAAAAATTAGAATATTTACTAATATGTAGAGATTTTATTACAAGTGTACGATGACTTTCGTGAGATAAAGTTTTTGTTACTTTTGAATTATTGGTTTGTTAAAAATAAAGTTTTACTATGTTTTCAAAATATTTCATGTAGTTTTGTTAAGAATAGATTATAGATCTTATTATTAAATACCCATTCTGAAATATTCATTTTAATCAATGGATAGACCCCTATTTATTGAAAATCGTAAGTGTACGAACATTTTTGGGAGCAACTGTATAATATAAAACAGTTCCGTAATTGACTGACTGACATAACGCACAGACCAAACCAATGGACCTAAAGTGCTGAAATTTTGCATGGCGATTCTTCTTATAGTGTAGGGGTGCACTATGAAATATTTTTGAAAAATTCTTCTCAGATTTTTTAAAATTAATTTTTAAGCTGTTTTTTAACTTTTTTTAAGTTTGCATTTAAATAATTATTTGAGGGTTATAAAATTTATATCACGAGAAAGATCATAAAAATTCCTTTAAAATGAAATCTTTAACCTTTACCTCAAATTTCTGATTTTTGGTGAATTTTTAAAGATTAATTTTTAGAATTTAATTTATTAAATGCTGATCACGGGATTTCTTTTTCTGGTACTTTAAATAAATTTATCGTCACGTGCATAACAACTAAATAGACAAAAAAATATTTTTCTTTTCTTGCTAATGCGGCAGACGATTGGATATTATCCAAAAAATAAATACCCCTTACGATTTTTTATAAATATAGTATATATACAATAGTTTACATCAATTGTATACATTGATCGTCCCATTTATTATAAATATTATATATTTTATTTATAAATATTAAAATACAGTAAAAGATATGTTCCTCAAACTGTACTATATAATTGTACTATATTATTTAGTATGTCCTATTAGATTGAATTTGAATATTTTCTTCTACATTATTTTGTCTATAAAAATATCCGTTACGATTTTTTTATAAATATATTTTTTTCGTTTATTACATCAATTGCATACCTTGATCGCCGTATTTATTATAAATATTTATACATATTTTTGAGATTAATTGCATACATTGACCGTTGTATTTAATTTAAATGTACTCCGTAGCGAAGTACGGGTTTTCAGCTAGTTAACATATAATTTCTGAAAGCATTTAAATACGCCGCATTAAAAGTTTGATGTTTCGTAGTTGTGAAGTCAATAGTGTCATGTTACATATTTTATTTTATCTCGAAATTATTCTTTTACTAATTCTATCCCAGCTCTTGCTGTCGTCACTTTTAGGCCGTTTGACGAAGCTTTGAACAAATATTTAAGGAGTGCAATGTAGCTGGAAAGGAGAGGCTTTTTGATATGGGCTGAGCGGCTCGGGGAGTTAGATTAGTTTTCTAGAGGCGTAACTTTTTACATGCTGTTTATTATGAATACCGTTTTTTGAGACTTGACAAATAATTTAAAGTCGTATTGGTGATATTGCGGTGTGTAATGTGATGTCTGAATTTGTTCCAGCAGTGAATCTGGGGAGAAAGGGTACTTGCTGTTCCAGAGGTGGCAATGGATTTGTTTTCTGCGACCATGACTATTTATGTTCTGTTTTAGTTTCAACCCTGTTTTTTCAAATGTGGCAAATTTGTTAAACTCGTGCAGGTGAAATTATGGCTTGCAATGAGCTGTCAAAAATGCCAGCTTGTTGGTGATGTAAATTTTATGAAACCAGTGGATGGCGCTAATTAAATACACACATCTTCTAAAATTCACAATAAAAATGCACATTGACAACAGATTTTAAACTAATATTTGTAAGCTGGGGATTATCAGATGGGATTGTCTTTATGGTACAATTTCCAAATGGGTGAATCTTTAAATCCTATGGCAAAAATAGGTGAATAAATTTTTTTTCCTAGAAAAGCTAAATTTGTGTCAAACGGAAGAGTGGATTTAAAAAAGGTTCATTTATCAAGAAAGTTTATTTCTTTATTTAATTCAAATGCTCAGAAGATTAGCTATGACGCCATTAGCTTTCTTGCTTTCCAATACCCCTGAACTTTACAGTTTAAGAATACAAGTGCAGAGCAGGAGTCCTGATGAGTAGCATCAAAAATTTGATCTTGAATTTGATTATCAAATATAAGGATAAAAGTTTACATTCTCCAGTTCAAGGGAACTCACCTGAAAATAGAACTGTGTACGTTTATAATATAATTATTTATTTTATGTATAAAGAAGAAATTGCACAAAATCCATATTCCACTTCATTCTTTATGTTCGTGTTGTATGCTTTAGACATATAAATATTACAAGTTTCAAACATACAATTTCAATATCTATTTTCCCCAAATTCTGGTAATAATTTGCAAGATTTAGAAAATATACTTAGTTTACCTGCTTATTCTTACATAGTTATCCTTAGTTTACATGCTTATTACAGCTCAAATAATAAATTGTTCAAAAAAATTTTCCCAAGAATGATTTTATAGTTCAATACTTTTTTTTAATCGAGAAGAAATTATGATTTGATAAAATAATTTTTTACACATTTTCGTGAATTAAATTTTATAGAATAATTTTAAGTAATTAAAAGAATAATTTAAAAAGAATAATTAAAAAAAAGAATAATTTAAAGTAATTTTTAAATAAGAATAATTTTAAAGTAATTTTATATAGTGGTATTTATGTGTTTAACATATTAGTTTTTCAGAACATACTAGTTTTGAGATTCTTCTGGTACAAAATTAGACTAAATTCAGTGTTCAATGCATATTTTTACAAGTTTTCAAATATATATATATAAACTAACTCTGGAGAGATTTAATATGTCAACCTCAAGTAAGTAACCTAACATTTTCATTACTTTTCAGCTGATAATTAATAATTATTCTAATTGATTAAAAAAATTAACACATTTTGAAATAAGGGTATTAAGAAAATTAATTAATGTACTGTTTATCATTGTATTTATAGTTAGTCTATTCATTCTCTTGGGTACACTAATCTTTAGATTTTTTAATGGAAAGCTTATGATTAGGTATTTCTAAATTGAGTTATCTTTAGAATAGTAATGAAACGTGGTAAAAATTACTAAAACTTTCATTTATTAGGACCTTAAAATCTTGAGGCATACGTTTTTAGTGCTTATAAAATTCTGTTGCAATCATGAGTAATAAAATTATTATGTAAAGGTTTGTAGGAAACCGAAAGAAGATTATTTTTTAAAATCATTCACAGTAGTTTAGATGATTCAAAACTTGAATAAAAATTTTAAATCTTCTATTTTGTTTGTTATTTTTTTGGGTCCGTTTGACTATACTATATTGCACCATTGGCTAGTTTAAACTATTAGAAAAACATTGAAAAAGGATCATTTGCCTGTTGCTGTAATTAATAAATAAATTAAACTCGGAGTATGGTACAAAATAATGTTTTATTTTATTTCACATTCGTACAAAAAATACATTCTGAAGAAATAACACTGTGTAATGCAAAAGAATGTGCACTTTTATCTAAGAAATAAATTTCAAACAATATAGAATATCACAGTAAAATAAAATGGTCACCATTGCATTTAATGGAATATTGATAAATAGTAACTGATCAGTTGCAGGACTTTAAAATTTCGTCTTGAAATACAATTTTATTTTATTGATTTCCCTTCACGCAAGCTATACACCCCTAGCTAGTATCCATCCAGGTTTAAAAAGGGATTGCTTTCTTAGAATATCAAAAGACAACACTGGAATCCTTCATCACAGTCAAGCTGCCCAAAAGACTGTACATTTTGGCATTCCGCTTGCTGACCGCAGCGACCTCCATGTTGTTTGCAGGCCGGTTCAGAATCAGGCACTGAGGGATAAAAAAAAGAACATAAAAGAGTTTACCACTAGTTTCAACAATCGTAAGCTACATATATGGCAAAATAGCATTTGCAGAGATATCGACAGTATAAAAGCTTTTTCAAAAATCTTTTTATTTGGCAAGCAAAATGCAAAGAATACAATGATACCAATAGAAAAAGCTCAAAGGAACAAAGAACAAAAACAAAAAAGAGAAAGAAAATCACAGCATTCGCCCAAAAGTTCTCTCACTCGCCAATACCACTTGACTATATCTCCAGCCCAAAAAGCTGAGCAGAGGTGCAAACGCAGTATGTACATTTCCTTAGATGCGATATACCTATCTTGAACAAGTGCTTAGCGAGACTGTCATGGCCTGTGATCAGGAGGAAAGCCGCCAAAGCATGACACCTGGTGTATCTGAGACATATCTCCTCTTGTCAAGTCAAGCCTTATTGCAATTTTCCCCAATCCTCTTCCTAATGAAATACGGCCTCATAGTTTTGCGAATGAATAATACCATCGAATTGTATGGAACTAGTCTATTTGAAATTAGGGTGACTGACGTATCCTTCTTAGCTAAATTATCTGCAAACTCATTACCACAGTGTGAAGGAATCCATTGTAAAACAATATGGTCTATCTGAGATTTCGTATGAATTATAAATCGACATTCAAGGATATTATTATCAGTATGGGGTATAAAACCTTAGATGTATAATTTCACGACACATTCAGTGATATTTTCACAAGTAAATTTTAATTGAACACCATAGAGAATCACTTCTCTGATTTAACAGACAATAATCAAAACGTGAAGCAGCAAATGTGCTGTATCCTTAAAGTTAGTTTGCACGATTATTATTATTGCTCTAATAATAAACTGATCATTAAAACAATGTTACCATTTAATACTTTAAATTTTAATTTAAACAGTAGGAAATTATGATTTTATTTAACTATTTTTTATAAATTTTGAGTGCCTAAAATTTCAAAGTACAAAGGAAACAATACATCCTTTATTTGGGATATGAAAGCTGTATTGTTGGGCAGAAATGCTATACTGTATAACCTTCATTTCCTCAGATTTAACTATTTGAAAAACATGCCATTAACCACCAGCTATGCAACTGCTTTACTAAAATTAATATAATATATAACCCACAGCTTTACTAAAATTGATAAAGTATATAAACCCCTCCCCCCGAAAAAAGCACACTGTTGTATATAACTGAGTATATTTTTACCTTTAATAATTTAACTGCTATCTAAATGCTGAATATATATTTTACGATATTCTGTACCTGTACTATAATGCCTCTCTAACTTATTCTAGGTCTATGTGTAAACCTACATTCTTAATACTATAATTCGAAAAAACAAAACTCACTATGTTATAATACAGTGTAGTGCTTAATTTTTGTAAGTTTAAAACATGATCAACATAACTATTACTTAAGAATTAAAGGTAGAAGGTAAGAGATTATCGCAATTTTTCCATGGTTTAAAGAGCCCTTTACTCTTAACCCCATGACTGGTATGGACTGATATTAGTTATGAAATTATTTTAAAAGAAAGTTTATTTATCCCTTTAGATGTGCTGCAGATTTATTTTTTTACTTTACATTATTACAATATTAAACTTACATTTATTACAATACATTTATTATACACATTCTAGCTTACATTAATTACAATATCCAATAGTCAAAACGTTAGAGATCATAAATTTGACCGCTATTTTACTGGTGCGTACGTACAGATGTTATGCTTATTTAGAGAATATATAATCATTCCATTTCTGTCATAACTAATATTCTAAAGAGAAAATGAACCGGGCAGTCTTTACTCTTAAATGGTAAAATACACTTATTATTATTATAAATAATTATATTAATAATTATATTATAAATATTGATAAAATCATTTTAGAGCTCATTATCAAACATATAGTACAATAATGAATGTGAACCATACCTTGATTACAGCAGACTGCTCCCTTTGCTTCTTGTTGCGGACAAAGTCCGGTCTTATTCACCCTCCATTCTTCAGAGCAAGAATCTTTTGCAACGCAAATGCCACCTTCTCTTAAGCATTCTGGTTCGGTCTGTATGATTTCCACATGTCCTGAAAATTAAAAAAAATTTAATATTTTAAATTTTAAGCTGAAAATGAAAAAACCCGAATGCACATAAAGCATAACATGTTCTATAGCTCATTAGTCTTTGACGAAATTTTAGAAAATGCATTTGAATAAAAAGAGTCGAAGTAATTTTGATCGCAATACAGAGTGTCCGGGCTAAAGGTATCCAAAAGTCAAGACTTACTTTCACGGAACTACTCATTAGGATTTTAAAAAATATTTAAATAGAAAGACTATCTCACCAAGTTTTAATATCAATCATAGATTTTTATCATAGTATCATAGATTTCGATGTGTGCCCCTTTTGTAGCACGACTAACGTCTAAATGGTAATCCGGTTCTCTCCAAGTGTTTCGTAGGATATCAAGCGTTACTAGACTTTTTTCTAGGGGATTCATCAAATCCGTTGTGTATAAACAAAAAAATTGAAACTGTGGATGAGTTGAAGAAGCGTATCATTCAAGCAATTCGTGTAATAACTCCTGATATGCTACTAAACACTTGGAGAGAACTGTATTATCATTCAGACGTTTGTCGTGCTACAAAAGGTGCACACATCGAAATCTGTGATACTGTGTTCGAAGTCTATGATTGATAATAAAACTTGGTAAGATGTTCTTTATATTTAAATTATTTTTTAAAATTATAATGGGTAGTTCCGTAAAAATAAGTCCTGACTTTTGGATATCTTTAGCTCAGACACTCTGTATTTCACTTCGAAATAAATATTATTTACGTTTCTTAAAGTATTCACCAATTTTGCCTTTATATTTTCTGTTGAATTTCATTTAAAATTATTAACCTACGATTTGTCTTGTGAGTTTTAAAGTTTGTCATATGATTGAAAACCCAGTTATGCCTTGCTGAGAAGCCCATTATAAGGGCTAAATCTAGGTCCAAGGTTAACTGTGCGCTGGAGATGTATATTTTTGCTTAATGTACCGCCTCGTTGGCTCATCTCATGTATGTTGTCATCGTCTTGCACTGTAAATTTTGTGCTAGCAGCGACTTAGTTTCATGGAAAACCCATGAAACTTTCTCTGCGAATACTGCGTATGCATGAAGAATATACTATTCCCAACTGAACTGCGCAAATGAAAGACGCAGCATTCTGAAAAGGTGCCAGGAGATTTTTGTCAGCCCAGAGTATGTATTTAAAAATATAATATACGATTCAGAATTGAAATTATAGAAATTAATGTTATTCAAATTAATGTTATTGAAATTATAGAAATTAATGTTATGTAAATTTCATGAAATAGCGGTTTGTTAAAATACACTTTTCAATAGTTGCTACGTGCCTTGAATTGCTTCATATTTTCACTATAGATTGTTCATACAATTTAGGCACTTAAATCATCAAAAGATCGCAATCCTCTAGATAAATGGGAATAAATTCTATAATCAGTAAAATAATAGATGCAATTCTCAATTCGAAACGGATTTTTCTTTCATATTCGGTATTTTAAAAGGTTTCTCTATAATAAAAACTGAATGTCAATTGTATTATTTTTACTAAGTTTTAACATTTTTCAAGTATCAAATACACTTTTAGCATTTATAGATTTAGTGTAAAATCTAGTAGAAGATTAAATTCTTCCTACTGCGACTGATGGGAATAAATTACGGTACCAGGAGAATTACTCAGTAATTTCGTATATGGATTCGGGTTGTCTCTCAGGGCGAAATTTAGCTCCATAACTTCTTTCCGCATAAGTACATTATATTACATTTAGTAAATAGGCATTTTTATTTATCTTTGGGATAGTTTTGATATTGATCTTCATGTGGTTTTGGTTTCAAGCAGCGAATTGTAGAAGTTTCAAGGCAATGTTGCTCTTAAATTACTATTTGATCCATTAAACGAAAAAACTTTCAAGGGAAAACTTTTTAAGTTCTCATCTTTCATTTCATAGTTTTGCATTGCTTACTTATATTTTAACGATAATAACGATCCTGATTGGTAATGAATTTAGTACGGTAATAGAAATCAATTTCAGTATTTACGTAGTTTTAGACTCTTCATTCTGCTTTACAACGGGTGAATGAACCTGTGCAAAATGTCTTTTAGTTGTAATGACCAAATCTTTCGCATCGCAAATTCAGCTCTGTTTCTCGTTAAAAATGAAGTATAGGCAGTCTTAAATCAAACATAGGGGTAACACTATGTTTGACATCCCGTTAGTGAAATAATTATAGCCAGAGACATACCAATGATCAGCTTAGGTCTTATTCAGCAAAAATAAAATTTACTTTTAACTGATATACAATTTATTTATTTTTCTTTTAACACATATTTTATTAGGCTCACTATTAGTCCAGTGGCCTACTATGCAACCGAGATTCATAATAAAATACCAAGCATTGACATTAAAAAAATAATGTTTATCACCATTGGGAAGCGGTTATCACTCAGAAGTTCTTACCTCAGAAATGATAAAAATGTAATATTATGGAAAGAAGCAGTATAGAATATCCGTTCAGAACTCTTCAAGGATTTGAATAATCCTATGATTGTAATACTGAATCTAATCCCAGAAATGGAATACATTTTCTAACCATCAGACATTTCCTTTCCTGTAAAAATAGTATCCCTCTCAGGAATAATCATTGTTTGGTCTGAAGAAAGAGTAGCATGGTTGGATAGGAAGTTAAACTTCCAAAGTTTTGTAAAATAAACATAGATCTAACTTTTTATTAACATTAACAACAGTCGAGCCATTTTTTAAAGAAATATGCTGCAGCAACAACTATAAGTGACCAAAAATGAGCTGATTAATGCTTTATGCTAAATTTTGCTCTTCTATGTTCAGTGAGTACTGTTATAAAATTAAACAGTTTATTTTCTCTAGTTTGTATAAAAATGCGAGGTAAATTTAATAGTGGATAATGATTATATAGCATTGCGTAAACTTTAAGCAATTTCCCTCCTTTTAAATCAAAATTCACCGAAAAACCATGCTATCCCCCCAAAAAAATATTCTAGACAATTGTACCGCAAGTGTATAAATTTTATAAATCTCAGCCGGAGAAGACTCTGCATTATGTTGTGAACTGCTGACTCTCGAAATGTGAGGATTACGTGTAAATTTTGTTCTTCTATGTTCAGTGAGTATAATTATAAAATTAATAATTTTTTCCCTAATGTGTACAAAAATACGAGGTAAATTTATAAGTGGATAATGACTATAGTATTGCGTAAACTTTAAGGAATTTCCCTCCTTTCAAATCAAAATTCACCGAAAAACCGTGTTATCCAAAAAAATTCTAGACAATTGTGCTGCAAGTGTATCAATTTTATAAATCTCAGCCGGAGAAGACTCTGCATTATGTTGTGAACTGCTGACTCTCCAGATGTGAGGATTAAGTGTAAATTTTGATTTTCTGTGTTCAGCGAGTATTATTATAAAATTAATCAGTTTATTTTGCTCAAGTGTGTACAAAAATATGAGACAAATTTACAAGTGGATAATGTTATATATCATTGCGTAAACTTTAAGCAATTTCCCTCCTTTTAAATCAAACTCCACCGAAAAACCATAGACAATCGTAGCGCAAATGTATCAATCTTATAAATCTCAGCCGGAGAAGACTCTGCATTATGTTGTGAACTGCTGACTCTCCAGAAGTGAGGATTAAGTGTAAATTTTGTTTTTCTATAATCAGTGAGTATTATTATAAAATTAATCAGTTTATTTTGCTCTAGTATGTACAAAAATAAGAGGTAAATTTACAAGTGGTAATGATTATATAGCATTGCGTAAACTTTAAACAATTTCCCTCCTTTTAAATCAAACTCCACCGAAAAACCATGCTATCCAAAAAAAAAAATTCTAGACAATTGTAGCGCAAATGTATCAATCTTATAAATCTAGCCGGAGAAGACTCTGCATTATGTTGTGAACTGCTGACTCTCCAGAAGTGAGGAATAAGTGTAAATTTTGTTTTTCTATAATCAGTGAGTATTATTATAAAATTAATCAGTTTATTGCTCTAGTATGTACAAAAATAAGGTAAATTTACAAGTGGTAATGATTATATAGCATTGAGTAAACTTTAACCATTTCCCTCCTTTTAAATCAAACTCCACCGAAAAACCATGCTACCCAAAAAAAATTCTAGACAATTGTAGCGCAAATGTATCAATCTTATAAATCTCAGCCGGAGAAGACTCTGCATTATGTTGTGAACTGCTGACTCTCGAGATGTGAGGATTAAGTGTAATGGCCGTTATAATAGGAGGCGGAACATACCAAGGACATTCTACTTATTCTTGACAGGGGATATCAGGATGTTCAGGCTGAGCTTGGATAATCCCGCAGATGATACACTTTAACTCGGGATAAATCTGAGTATGTGGCATTAAACCAAGCATTAAAAATATCCATGCTCAGAATCTTAAATTCTTGCAGAAATGTTTATTTACTAGATATTGAAAAAATATTCTATATTCTATCCATATTACAGCCTTTTGAGTAGTAAAAGCTAAAAGAAATGTAAAAATACTGTACAAGCATTGCAAAAAAACATGTATTTCAATCAAATATATACATTTGAGAAACACATGATTTTATTTTAATTTGTGCTATAAAACTTTGTAGCGTTCTAAGTTTTAATTTTATTTTTGGCAAAATTATAAAGAATGTGCTTTTCCATTTTAAAAAAATGGCCATTTTACCATCGCGTTAAGCCTTTATGAATTTTCATTCACTTTATTTTTACAACGGGCTTCGTAAAATGATAAACTGTGTTTTATCAGTATATTTATTTTGCACATACGACGGAAGTGATTTTGAAATCTTTTGTCAATATTAAACAACTGCTACAAGAAGAACACTTTGCTGAAATACAAATATTTTTACTCATTGTTAAAGTGCATGACAAATTCAATAACTATTACGGGAGATCGTTATAAAATATATCATTCTATACAAACGTAATATCTTTTGATAGTATACATAAGATGTCGTATTTAATCGAAAAGTTCTTGTTTCCTTCAAAGAGTAAATAACGGATGATTTTAAAACATGAATCAGAAAAACAAAATTACTTGTGAAAAAATAATTTGAAATTAAAAAAAAGTTTTTTTTGTCGTAGAAATTGACGAACATCTATCATAACTGGGAAGTAAACCTGGGCGTCTATGTCTTTATTAGACAAACCCCCTATCCGGCAGTGTGACGAAACCTCATATTTTTAGTTCCATTTCTATCACATTCTATTCTTTGGTTTTCAGGTCAAAGGTTTAATGACCTGGACAGTTTTATTTATCAGGTCATTTAAATTTAATTAGAAAATGGACCTATAATTTTAAACCATGATTTTTCTACCATATCTTTGACCAAGGATTTATAACCGTTCTCTAGGTGCTTCCAAATAAAGCATTCGAGTGTCTTTAAAAAGACAGAGTGAAGACCAAGAATCTGAACATTCCTTTTCCCACTGCATTAAAAAAGTTGGTCTTTATTTTATCCCTTATTGTTTAATACAGCTGAATGATGATTACTTGTTTTAGAAAATTCTTTATAAATCTTACGCCAGACGTTATTGATTTTTACAAAAATAAGCCATGTTTCGATTTGTTACTACTGTTTTTATTGAGGCTTTAGAGTAGCATTTTTAAACCGTCCATGAAATAAATAAAATTATTAGTTTATTTGCGACTTACTAACATTTTGGTTATAATTTTACACAAATATTTCAAGTGATTCTTTGTTTAAAAACTTTAAATTTCGCCTATCCCTCTCTCGCTGTATATGTATATATGTATGCATATACAGGGATGTATTTATATAATATATATATATAATATATTAATATATTATATATATATATATATTATATATATATATATGTATGTATATATATATATATATGTATATATATATATATATGTATGTATGTATGTATGTATGTATGCATTTTACGTATATACTCGTATATGAGAGGTTTATAAATATTTTAGATGATTATGCACTTCGTACACTGTGGCAGTACTTTGGAGCTGACTTTTTGGCATAACCTGGCCCCCATGGCCCACCTCAAGCTATGTCGAGGCTTAGTTCATAAAACAAAATATACAGACATTGGACTGGCTAGCTCACTGTTCCGATCTCAATCCTGTGGCACACTTATGGGATGAACTACAAAGTCGCATTTCTGTCCGACTGAGAAAACCCTTTATCAAGTCTCTCCGACAGAAGAACAGAGACATATATCAATGGATACATACCAGAAAATATTCGAAAGGAGGCCCAGACGAGTCGAGGCAGCCATTTAAGCCAAATGAAGTCTAACAATGAAAAAATTCTTCGAAATGAAATAACTTTTCTAGTTTCGATCTATGTATTCAATTACTTTTGACAATATAGTGTATGAATATATGTGCTTAACTATTTAACTGATATATATTATAAGAACTAATTGTTCATATATATATATATATATATATATATATATATATATATATATATATATATATATTGTGCCGAATTAAAATAATTCGCACAGTTAAAACATCCGCTACACACATTGACACTGTCGCAGCTGACCAACACGCCCCCATTATACGTATAGCAGGTGACGGTAAGCTGGAACGGAAGGAACACAAAACTGTTTGAAAAACGTGACATCTAGGCGGAACAGGAATTCACCACGGCGTGCCAGATTAATGACGCGGGACCACCCGGGAAGCCGGGAAGTCACGATAATTGCAGCTTGCGTTCCAGCAAATCAAAAGTCTCAAAATGACATCACCATTAGAAGATCCAATGAGAGACGAGTTCTCTGGACGGAGCGCAAAAGTCCAAAATTAGACGAGAGAGCTAAAGACAGATAGTTAGCGATCTGCTGAGCTGTGAGAGACTACTCCGACCATCCAGGGTCGAAAAAGGCTATACTTGTGAAGTCGGTGGTTCATTTCTCACGAAGAGAATTTTTAGCTTCAGCTAAGAAGCTTAGTTGTATTTTGACGAGATCTCAAGACGAGAACATCCGTCACGATCATCCTGATCTTATAAATTGCCTCGCAGTCATCCGCCCTGCAGGAAGCGAAAATCGAGGGACTTGCTGAACTCGAAATTATTGAATTAGAGGATCTTCATGTGGTAACTCATCCTAACGGACTCCGTCGCCATCTTAGAGGACTATCATTAATCTTGTAACTGACTACTGAGCATCAATCTCCAAATTTTCTCCTCTGAATTGTAATAAATTCGTCTGTTTTAAATTTACTTGGCTGTGGCTTTTGTTGATTCGACTGCTACCTCGATCAATACGTTACAATATATATATATATATATATATATATATATATATATATATATATATATATATATATATATATATATATACCGGGTGCGTCATAAATTCGTGCAAAGTTAAAAAAATTCGTAATAAAAGAAATAAGGCTTGGAAAAATTTTCTGCTTGCGGGGATAGGATCAGAGGGACATCGGATTTTTTCTCCATGTAAAAAAAAAAAAAAAAGTTTCCAAAAGTAACCGAAAGAGGGCGCTTTCGCGCGACCACGTTAAGTCTGCATTGCAGGAAAGATATGCATTACCTGTTGTCACTTGCATGTAGGATGGTGCCCCGACCAACATTTCACGTCATATAAAGACGTTCCTGTTGGAATCTTTCACTGAAGACCGAGTTCTATAAGTCGAAGTTGTAAGGTTCAGTGACCCTCACGATCACCAGACTTGACCCCGGAAAATTTTTAGTTGGGGGGGGGGGATACTTAAAGCCTCGTGTGTACCGGGGCTCCCCAACCACTTTGGTGGAACTGAAAAATGTCATTCAACAGAGAGTCTCTGCCATCGATACTAAGCCCATTAGAGCGGATTGCCGCTCTAATGGGCTTAGTGACGCGCCTCACTTGCTTATTACCTTGTGCTGATTGTAATGTTGAACATCTGTTACTTTAAAATAAATGCACAGTCTCATGTTATTCTGATCTATTTGATTTTCTGTTTGAGTTTGCCTGATTTGCATAAAACGTCTCAGTATGACGTGTGAGCGCCCTCTTTCGGTTACTTTTGGAAACTTTTTTATTTTCATGGGAAAAAATCCAATGTCCCCTGGTCTTATTGGCGCAAACAAAAAATTTTTCCGAGCATTACTTCTTTTATTATGAATTTTTGAACTTTGTACGAATTTATGACGCACCCGGTATATATAATATATATTAATATATATATATATATATATAATATTATATAATATATATATATATATATATATATACCGGGTGATCCAAAAGTCAGGACGAACTTTAAAAATGAATAATTCGAAAACGAATAAAGAAAAAAAGATGCGGTTTGCACCAAACGGATGGAAAAGAAGCCGGGTTTTGTGTGGCAAAAAAAAAAAAAAACCAGTTCTGTTGGCGACCAACAGATGGCGCTATAGTTTTTTATGTCACCAAAAGGTGATTTACAAATGAAAAAATGTTTACAAGTTACAAGTCAGTTTAATTACAGTTAATTACAGTAAATGTTCAATGTGTTGTCCATCATTCAGAAGTACCGCTGTGAGACGAGTCACCACACCGTTCACAGCATTCAGTAGCATTTATTGCGTTATGGCAGGCACATTTGGCGGATGGCATCTTTCAGTGCTGCTAGTGATACCGGTTGGTCGCGGTACACTTTTGACTTCAAGACTCCCCACAGCCAAAAGTAACAGGGTGTCAGATCGGGAGATCTTGCAGTCCATGCATGATTAAAGCATCGACTGATAATGCGATCATCCCCAAATGTTGAGCGTAGTAGGCGTTGCACACGCAGAGCAATATGAGGTGGGGCTCCATCTTGCATAAAGGTGACTGTTTGGAGTACCTGTCGCGCTTGCAGTTCAGGATTAATGTTGTTCTGTAACAGTGCTGCATATCGCTGACCAGTGACAGAAACTGTTTTGAAACCCGTCTTTGTGACTTCCTCGAAAAAAAAATGGACCAATTATGAAATCAGCAGTGAAGCCACACCAGACTGTCACTTTAGGCTGTTGCAAGGGTACCTCAACAAATGCATGTGGATTTGCGGTCCACACTCGACAATTGTGGGTGTTAACAGCGCCAGAGAGTGTGAATTGCGCTTCATCTGTCCAAAGCACAGTGTGAAGCCAGTCGTTCTGCTTCTATCTTATTGAATACCAAATTCGCAAAATCTTGGCGAGAGTCGAAGTCAAGAGGTTTCAGTTCTTGGTTATGTTGCAACTTGTAATGATACCGTATCAGGGTTATTCGCAGTGCTCTCCAGACACTTACGTACGACACTCCTGTCTGCCTCGAAACTTCTCGATCACTGCACTCCCCATGTGCAGAAACCGCCAACATGGCTTGCACCGTCTGCTCCACTGTCGTGAGGGGCAACCACTTCTTGGACGTGACGCCAAAGAACCTGTAGCTTCAAATTTCTTCATCATTTTGTTCAATGCAGAAGACGTTATTGGTCCTTTGCTATCTCGCATACCCTTCATGTAGCGATATGCTTTCAATGCCGCAATGGCACTTTCCGAATTCTTATAATACAGTTTAACTAAGAGGGCTTTCTCAACTATGGACAGCATTTCGATGCATATAAGCTTCGACTACCATTACTTGCTGCAGTTGCTCCTTTTTATATTGTTTGTTGCTTTGCATAATCCTATATCAGAAATCCGACAGCGCCATCTGTTGGACGCCAACAGAACTATTTTTTTTCGTTGCCACACAAAATGGATCACCCGGTATATATATATATATATATATATATATATATATATATATATAAACAATGAATAATTTTAATATTTATGTATGACCATTCTCTTTGCCACTTGAATAGAACCTTTATCTAAAAAGTGGATCACTTACCTTCAAAAGAAATACGAGAAAGAGTAGTAGGATTCTTTTGCTACATAAAAGAGTATTATGAAGGACACCCTAGAGTTGCTTCGATAAAGTGATTTCAGGAACCACAAATTCACGCCTCAAGAGGTGTGGTAGATGTGATAAAGGGGCAAAGTATAACATCAGTTTTTGTCGTAGCTATTGCTCTCCAGCAAAAGCACTGGAGGACATATACTTAATGTTATCGTTCCCATCCAATGATACGCTTCAGTAAATAAACTCTTTGTTGTAACACCTAAATGCAACTGGTTTTTTTTTCCCTAATCTTTGTAAATATATACCACTGGCAACTTTTTTAGCAATTTCTTTCTCTTAATTAGCATTCTTAGCTCTCAAGTAGTCTTTCGTTTTTACAATTTTCTTAGTTTTATATCGTGTTTAAACATGTTTGAGCAAATAATACTGCAATCCATGCTTTAAATTTAAAGTATGCATGACTCTATACGGCGTAAGTTTAAATCATTTATAAATAATTTACTCGTTTGAATAAATTAAAACTCATTTTAAATTATAACCTTCTTTTGACTTAACTTTCCTTTTAATTTGCGTAACAGTTGTAAAAAAAACTTTGTTCAAAAATAGCAATTTTTGATGTTATGTTTACGTAAAAATCTTTTCCAGTTATTTTCTGGAAACATGTTATATTTCTCTCTCAGTTCCTTTTGTTTCTTATATATATATATATATATATATATATATATATATATTATATATATATATAATATATATTATGTATTTTTTATTGCCTCGAACAATTAGTAAGGATCACTTGCATTGTTCAATTTTTATTTTCAGAGTTTTTATTTGTGTTTTTGATTGTCTTAAATATTGAGAGAAATGTGTATTGCTCCTAGCTTCTCGAATATGATGAATCATTACTAACACTTCAAGTACTTGGAATTACTGGCCTTACAAGCCTTCGAAATTAATCGTCTTTCATAATGTTACATTTGCATTAGTTTACACAAAACAAATTGCTCTTTTAGTGCAATTTTGATGTATTTTCTGCTATTTATTAATTTTTGTATTATCTAAAACTGTCCATAATAAAATATTTTTGATTTCTTATTTTATTTCCATAGTCTTTATCATTTCTTCATTGTCCTAAAAACTGAATTCTATAGTTTTCACCGTCAGTTTTACGAATTAAAAGAGTTACGAATTATCTCACAGGTACTTGGAAGCATCGGCCTTCTAAGCATCAGAAGTAGGCACCTGTTGTTAGTATTTACTTCATAGAAGGGTCTAACTGAAACAAAAAGTTTCTTGTTTGCTTTTGGTTACGACATCTCTAGTTTATAAATTGAATCGCTGCAAATTATTTAGAGAATCAACTTAAAATGTCAACTCTGTACGTGAAACTTGCGGAGGAAAATTTATTTGTAAACAACAGCTTCTTAAAGTCCATTGTATAATGTAAAAATCACTACTAGTTTAGGATTAATAGGTTTCACCCTTCTTCAAATCACGCATTAGGTGTTTCTGTTTCTATTATCTTTGCATTTGGGATTTGTCTCTAGACACAATAACACCTAATGCTCAGGAGCTTGAGGAAGTCTTATACCAACTGCTAGAAAATATTTTCAATTTTTACAGCCTTTTAATATTTGTTTGAAATTTGTAGTTATAAAATTAATAATCTATCCAATCCTGTACAAACGAGATTGAAATATTTTATAGAGCTACAAATACAGAAAAATTACTGGTAAATTTTTCAAAGATTTTTTAAATTCTAAAATAATTATATTAGCACTCCTATTTTATTCCTTAATCCTACTTTATTTTAATCTTTGAGTTATCTCTTTTGTTCTTAAGAATTTTCATTTATAATTGAAAGAATTATGCTTCTTCAGGTAGTAATTATAATTAAAAACCAGTGGTTTGCTAACAGACTGGCAAAATAAATGAGTACTTAGTTTCTGCTCCTTCTGCCAAATTATCTTAGCTCTGTTCCCCATTAGAAATTAATATCAAATATTTTTTTCTATGATAAAACTGTTTCCACAGACTAGGTGAATAGGTATTCCCAATATTTTCATTAACAGAGGGTAGTTGAATACCATCAGATATCTTTTTTATCTAATGAAATGTAATGTTTTGCGATCAATATTGTAGCTTAAAACTAAATTTTTCCCAGTAATTTAGTAATATCTTCATGAAAAAAATTTATCGTTTCCTAGCTTTAAAGATTCCTAGCTGACAGATGGTTTGGAACAATTACTTAAAACGTTTAGTTATATACAAAACAAACTCTGTGCAACTTTGCATGAAAGGCATAACTGATGGAAAAAAGGGGCGTGGTGACCCGGTTGGCAAAGGCTCGAGACGGTGATCTGAAAGTCCCTGGTTCGATGCTCGTCGCTGCAAATCCACCGCCGTGTTCACTGATGATGGCCGGAGCACGTAAAATAGGTCGTGGCTACAATGTCCTCCAAGTTCTCAAATTTACCTCTGGAGGTGCGGGGTCAAGGGTTCCGGTCTCGTCATTTGACTCGTTTCAAAATTACGGGACCGATGTTCTTCGAGGGCAAGTCAGACTTCAACCCTAGTGGTACCTCGCCTTAAAGTGAAGCTGCTTACTACCTTCACCAAGGACCTAGGATTTGAGGAGCTAGGTCCTTTAGACTTGGTGTAGGCTTTTCTACTCGAAGGGGATTGGAAATAACTGATGGAAAAACATGCACAGGAAAATTTGAGACACATTGATGATAAATAAAGCTTAGTACTAATTTGCTAGTCACCAATAAATGTTTTACATCGATTCATAAGCAGGAATTCAAATCCTGTCAAAAATGCCTTTATACATAAATAAAATAAACATTAAACATGAAATTAGCATGAATCTTTATTTCCCTTGAACCCCCCCCCCCCACACACTCAAAGAAAAAATCCATATAAATTAATCTATATATATAAAACAGTTCCGTAATTGACTTACTCACTGACTCACTGACATACAATGCACAGACCAAACCGCTGGACCTAAAGGGCTGAAATTTTGCATGGCGATTCTTCTTATGGTGTAGGGGTGCACTAAGAAAGATTTTTGAAAAAAATCTTCTTAGATTTTTTAAAATAAAATTTTTAAGCTGTTTTTGTGACTTTTTTTAAGTTTGCATTTAAAATAATAATTTGAGGGTATTAAATGAGAAAGATCATAAAAATTCCTTTAAAATGAAATCTTTTTCGAACCTTTACGTCGATTTTCTGATTTTTGTTGAATTTTTAAAGATTAATTTTTAGAAGTTAATTTATTAAATGCTGATCACGTGATTTCTTTTTCTGGTACTTTAAATAAATTTATCGTCACGTGCCTAACAACTAAATAGACAAAATATATTTTTTCTTTCTAATGCAGCAGACGATTGGATATTAAACAAAAAAAATATATATCTCTTACGATTTGTTTATATATATATAATATATATATATATATATATATATATTACATCAATTGTATACATTGATCGTCGCATTTATTATAAATATATATATTTATTTTTTTGGCATTAATTGCATACATTGACCATTGTATTTAATTTCAATGTACTCCGTAGCGAAGCGCGGGTTTTCAGCTAGTCTATATATATAAAACAGTTCCCTAACTGACTGACTGACTCACTGACTCACTGACATACAACGCACAGACCAAACCGCTGGAGGTAAAAAGGGCTGAAATTTTGTATGGCGGTTATTATAGTGTAGGGGTGCACTAAGAAAGATTTTTGAAAAATATTTCTTAGATTTTTTTAAATCAAATTTTTATGCTGTATTTATAACTTTTTTTAAGTTTGCATTTAAAATAAAAATTTGAGGGTTATAAAATTTATATCACGAGACAGATCATAAAAATTCCTTTAAAATGAAATCTTTTTCGAACCTTTACCTCAATTTTCTGATTTTTGGTGAATTTTTAAAGATTAATTTTTAGAATTTAATTTATTAAATGCTGATAACGTGATTTATTTTTCTGGTACTTTAAAAAAATGTATCGTCACGTGCATAACAACTAATTAGAGAAAAAATATTTTTTTTTCTTTCTAATGCAGCAGACGATTGGATATTATCCAAAAAATAATTATCCCTTACGATTTATATATATATATATATATATATATATATATATATTATATTGTATACATTGATCGTCGCATTTATTATAAATATATATTTATTTTTTTGGCATTAATTGCATACATTGACCGTTGTATTTAATTTTAATGTACTCCGTAGCGAAGCGCGGGTTTTCAGGTAGTATTACATAAAAATCTTCTCAAACTGACTAAAGAATACTCAACGATAAATATAGGATATTAGAGAGAAAATCAAAGATAAATATGAGTCAAAAGTAATCGTCAATATTGCGAATTGTAATTGTGTTATGCCGATTGATTTAAATTTTTTTTTCTGGGGTATTTTAAAATACACAAAATTATGTTTAATACCCCTAAGACGTTTATCTATGAGTTTTTGTGGAGTGCTTTTCATACCAAATAAACCTGACTTATTTATAGAATTGATTAAATGAGTTAAATCAATATTCAGCCGATTAAATAAAACACTTTAACTCAACCAAAATAAATTTCTGCTCCATATAAAGTTTATTTAGCGGGATTATAGATTATTCCTCGTTCTAAAAAACTAAAAATATTCCTTAAGTAGAATATAAAATCATGTTCCCTGTTTCACCAGAAAGCAATCTGGATTCGATGGAAAATAAATGAAAATGTTTGGATTGAATTATGCCTTAAATTAACTATTTTCTTTAAATATTCTAATCTTTCAATAAAATAAACTTTAAAAGCCTTGCTAAAAGTATTGTTAACTTCGGTATATTCTTTTTAACTTCTTACAAAATATAATTTTTGAGAACAGCCTTTATTATTTACGTAGCAGAAAGAAAATCTATTGGGTAAAAGTTTACTAAAAACAAAACTATTTTTCGTTATTTCATTATAAGTTTTCTTAAACAATTCCAGAGGTTTTTGGAGTATTTTTCAACTGATAATCTCATAGATTGAGGAATAATTTTAACTTTCTTGAAGGAAAGATGTTTGACATTTACTGGAATAGGCCCTTTGAAGAGAAAACAATTTTCTTTTCCAATGTTTTTTAAACCTTTAAAGAATGACCTTTTCCGAATCAAAAACTAAATATTAAACTACTGTTTGCTTTTAAAGCTTTTATTTACAAACTAAATATTACTTGAGGTCTTCATCATTTAGATGTTAATTATGTTAGCAAGTTGCTAATGCCCTTTAATGTTCATGTTATGTGTATTGTAAAAAGGGGAAATAAAATATATTTTAAAAAAAGCCTGATAATAATAAAATTGAAAAATGTGATAACAGCACAAGAAACTTAAGTGAGAGCAAACTTAATAAAATTTATTTCAAACTGTTCTCGGGTTTCCAATTATTGTAATAACTGACTTCGAGAGAGTGCAGCTAATTCTTTTAAATACATTAAAGATTTTGTCCTCAAAAGAATGAAAAAAAATGCTTTTAAGTGCTTTTATTTACACTCGACGTGACAGCAATATTTTTCTGAAACTGAAAGACCAAATTTGATTAGAAATTCAATTTGATTATTTCTACCGTCTCTGCAAATGGAGATTTCAATTGTTGCAAATTGAGTATCCATAAGTGGGATTAAAAGTACTTCAGTATTAAATAAACATTCTTTTCAAATATCTGAGTATGGCAATCTTACCTTCCAAATGCGATATATAAAAATATTCATTATATGGTGCAGAAAAATTTACATAGTAGTGAATAAACACTGAAATAAAATTAATCGAGAAAGTATAGTGTGATAGTAATTCTTGAACATTTCCTTAAAAATGTCACCTAAAAATATTTACTTTTTGCCTTTTTAAAATTTTTCTCTGGGGGTATTGTAAAAAATGTTTGGATAATCGAGAATGTCATTGGGGCATTAGACGAAAATTTGGATACCTTCTATTTACTATTGTGGAAGATTAAATATTACATAGCCAGTTAGGTAAAGATATGCTTATAACATCATTTCTAGGCTTTAAGAATTTCTTAAGACAAAGAGAGCGGTGCAATATATATTATGAAAGGTAACATAAATTATAACTCAAGCATACTAATGCCAAGTACTGCGTCATAAGGCAGCGATGTGTACAAACGTATGAAACCAAAATGTTTTGAATAAAATTTCCTGTAAAGAGTTAGAAAGCAGGAAGAAAGGGGGACAAATTAGTAATTATCTCTGTTTATTCACGATGAACTTAAATTTAACTAATCATTGAATTATTAAATGAAAGATTTAATTGCGAATATGTGTATAAAAGTAAAAAGTAAAACTCTACGACATACATTTGTAATGCATTGAAAATTTGTCATCTAAAATTGTTAAAAATCAGTGTTTATCAGATAGAATAATTTATTTGAAAAAATATTCAAAAGAAAATATTTATGGGTCGGACACGGTAAGTTTATTTATTTCTACCTGTGGAGTACTATTATTTTATCATAATCCGAAGTCTGGGACTAATGTTATTGCTTCTAAATTTCTTTTTTCGCAACAAATTTTTATTAGAAGATATGAAGTTTTTAATATTGTATTGATGTACAGATTAATGAAAGATTCTAAGTATTTTTTCCCCGTTGCAGTGAAACTTTTAAGTAGCATTACGGTTGATAGTTGGTTTCAAATGTTTTTGTCCCACATAATAAAACTTAATTGATAAAATAAATAGGAAGTTATGTTACCTTATAATTTTTAGCTTTTAAACTGGCTTTAATGTTTTAGAGATTGTCTACAATATGAATTCTAAAATTTCTTCTTTAGAAAAGTATTAAGGATTAATTGATTATCATTTTATTCATTGCAATAATTTTTGTTGGCATTTGAATATTGGAAAATTGCATTAAAAGTTTTATTTCTATGTTCCATGAATTTCGGAGATTATCAGTAGAACCAATCAGTAGAATTAAGAGAAACCAATTTAGAATTCATGAATTGCAAAAATAAATAGGACTATCAGTCATGCACTTTCACTTATTCCCTTCATTTAAAAACAACTATGTTTATCTAGTGAACTGAGATATCTTTACTTACTCTACAAATATGCTTACGAATACACTTCAGATACATGACCTTATTTTTTTAATGAGCCACACATTTCTTCCACCTTAGAATGACAAAGAAACCTCGATCTATTTTAAAATGACAAAGAATCCCCTATTCACCTTAAAATGACAAAGAACTCTCGCGATTCACTGTTAAAAATTAATTATTTTTCTTTTCGTACAGTGCAACCACTTAATCTTCATTCATATTCTAGTTTACCTTTCTCTCGCTTTAAAATCAGACAGGACTTCTAAAACAACCTTCTCCTTACCAATCAGGCTTGTTGATCATTACACAAAGACACGGCAATTTTTCTTTATTGAACTTTCCAAGCTGATAATCAATCAGCTGTGGGAGGCATGAAGTATTTCACAAAAGAGAATTTTTTAATTCAAATTTTTGAGATCATTCATTTTATTGAACATAGTAAAACGGAGATAAAATTCATAGCAATTACAAAATTTACTAAACGTTTCAAATCTTTTTTATCTAAAATTAACTGTAAAGGAAACGTAGGTAAGAGAAATGTAACTTTTGTGCTGAATTTTTCATGAATTGTCTTATAATTAAGAGCTACTTTGAAAAACCAAAATTAAAGTAATGTTAAATCCTAATTTCATGTCTTATTATAAATTTCTAAGTGCAAGAGAACTCACCCTCAATAAATATTGCTATTGGAGCTTGACATTCTTCAGCCAGGCACCTTTCCCTTGCCCTCCCTTACTCAGAGATTTGTTAAGAAAATTAAGATATCTTAACCAATTATTTGCATTTGAATAAATTATTTTAGGTGTGCATTTGAATAAATTATTTTAGGTGTGCATACAATCTTGCTATTTGTCTGTAAAGCTATTTCCTGTCATTTAATGATATATTGACTAATCGACATTTTTTAACTCAATCCTTTACAGAATTTTGTTTGGAAAATATATATTGCTATATGTTTAACGGATTCTTATGACTCATCCGAAGAAAGGTTTTGTTTAAGTGGTGACGCAACAATTGTATGTATAAGGAGTCAACAACATTATAAAGGAACATTTAAGCCTTCTTCTACATACTGAAGTACTAAAACCGGCTATCAGATCTTCCAACGAGACTGAATGAAACTGAGACTGAAATTTTTGATTAATTTTCAAATCTTAGATTTAAAACGTGCAAATTACGTAAGCCAGCCTCTCAAAAATAATTCATCGAAAGTAGATTCTGAGGTGAAACATCAACAGGATGAATTGGCAGGAGAGACAATTCTTTTGAAATATTTCTATAGCGAAGTGAAGTGTTTTTACTGCAACTGTTAATAATGGAGCTCGAACTTTAAGAATTACAGCTTCCAAGGGTCAGCAGCTAAAAACATTCAGCCATGAGTCTCCTCTATTCCATTATAAATAACTATGTGATTTCTCCCTAGAAACGATTAATCGAATACTCGAAAGCAAATCCTAACAAGCATCTATCTTAGTTTGTAATTTTGTGTTGATTTCCTTTCGTTTAAAGAAACCCCTTCTGGTTATCTGTTACCCTACTTATATAAATATATGGTTTCTGTTCTATTGAATTCCACTTTGTTTAGCAATCTCCAACCCGATCTATCACATTTGGTACTAGAAATTTCAACATGTAGTACTAGAAGGGTAAATCTTTGCCAACGGTATTTAATTGTTAAGTTAAGATTGATTTGTTTTTCCTTCAAAAGATAATTCCGAGTTTCTCTTAAAAGCTAATGTCTTCTTCAGGGATAAGAGGTATAACGGACCAAGGCTGAATATTATTTGATTAATTGTTTATTCCCAATATCTTTGTTAAGCAATGCGATTTCTTTCGTAAAATTAGATTTAGGTATCTAACTATTAGGACCTATTAATCTTATATTAAATAAAAATCATGCCATGTCTGTTCCGGATATGTAAAAAGAAAAGGATTAAAAATGCTATTACTCTCTAAAAAGTCAATTTAAAGACTTTCCTGCGCGTGAGTGCAGGCCTCAGATGATCCTTCAACGGGTAATAATTTTCTCATTGCTTGCGGGGACGTAACAAGTGTCAGTGAGAGATGCAATTTTTGCAGAGAAACTCACAATCTTGCATAAAACTTGTGGAGGTTGATAAACCAGTAAAACACTGATTTTTATATCCACAGCGTACATTCAAAAAATTTGTTTTTGAACTGATTTGAACTGGTTAGTGAGCGTTTTCTTGTGGCCGGGTAACTGCATATGTGAATACAGAGGCTGTTCACACATTTTTAGACGATGTATATTGTATTCACAAAACTAAAGTTACATAAAATTCTGTGTTTTAAAGGTTCTATTTGACATCCCTTATTCTGAAAACTATCTTTCGACACCGCAATTTCCAGGATAATAATGCCTTTTGAAGTGTCAGAAGAGGTATTCTATCCATTCCTCCTGAACAGCTTTCCAGAGTCCTGTAAGGGTTTTGGGACGACGTTGGATAATGCAGATTTTAAAAGTCCGAAAGCACAAAAATCCATAGGTGATACATCGGGAGATTAGTAGGGATATCAGTGAAGGGTATGCCTTGATACCAGTTTTTTGTTCCAATTCTTTAGGAAATTTACAGTGGATTTTTGTGTGTGACTGCTAGCTTTGTCCTGATGGAGTCTCATAGATTGATGGCACTGTGGGGAAAGCGATGGTATTCATTCAGAAAAATTGGCGATAAAATATGTTCCTGATAGTATTTGGAGTTTAATCTTGACATTTTGTTCCACTCTTCTTATTTTTAACTTGCCATTATAAGAAATACTTTCTTTCGGTTCTTTTGAACCATGTACTTAAATTTTTTTTCTCCCCTTTTATGATAGTAAATTGGCTCCTTTTTTTGTTTTCAATCATTAAATACACCCATGATTCATCTATTGTGGACAATTGCTTTCATTTTTCTTTGATACGTGTTTTCTCATATAGACTTCTGCAGCGGTTCCTGCGTTCAGCGATATGACTTTGAAGCAAGACGATGCACATTGCGTTTTTTCGCTTTCTTAAGATTAAATCAACGTTTATCATTTTGTTTACAGTGGACACCGAGCATTTTTGATGATTTTGCCAACTGTCCTTTTGACTAGGGGATTTTCTTTTAACATTAACAACGTACCTTTGCATAGTCGAAGATGTCCGTTTTTTCTTTGGATACTTGTTGGAATTTTTGTCCACTGAGGCTCCAATTTGGACGTTTTTCCTTTCTTGTTGACGATATTACCTATCGGACCGCTTTAGATTATCACAAAAACCATGACTCTCACATCGTTTTTGGATAATGGAGTATGCAGATTCTCTTCGGAAAGAGCATAAATGTAGCCTTCGAACCACTGCTTTGTTAATAAAAAACGCCATTTTGAATAAAAACAAAATTTTCAAGCACCGCAGACAATATATTGACTTTTAAAAACATAGTACAATTGCGATTATTTCTTTTGCAGCAAACGATTTTTTATATCGCTTACCAAAATCGTCTAAAAAATGTTGCGAACCAGCCTCGTATCTCAGAAAAAATGCCATTTGACATAACAATGCCACGTAAATTGAATAGTGCAATTTAAAATGGTGTGTTTTCCTGTTTGTAAAGCGAGCTGGTTTTGTTACAAATTCCGATGGTTCTGGTATTTTGGAGGTTGCTAAAGGTTTAGCAGTCGTTTTCACGGTCTCACAGTATTGTGCAACCTGGAATTTAAAACAATGTTCATAGCGTAAATTTTCCAGATTTTCAAAAGTCTGTACCAGTCTTCTGACTTATTTTCGCAAAGTGTTAATTCGTCATTTTTCAGGTCATTCTAGTTATGCATTTTTTACAATAAAAAGTGCTCTATTATCTGCTTTGACTATTAAATATGTTCCTTTAAATGCTATATTAAATAAAATATTTGTAAGAGATTGACGAATTAATATTCAGACTCGCCGTGCTTACTTTTATCCTTAATAAACGCGTCCCAGCCTAGAATGGAGAGGTACAAGTGGCTCAGAGATTCAAAGTCGAAGATTGGAACAAGGATCGATAAAGCGTGCACCATACTACAGCAATACTAATATATTTAGAGACCCGAGCAGGGTGGTTTTTCTCATAAGCATATATCACTTACGATCGGAACAATAAATCGAATGAGTCTCACTGAGAAAACCTTCCACATACGGGATCTTTCCATAATTTAGTAGCGCTGTGACACTCTTCCTCGACAGTATGTTTGTTTGTTTTTTATCGATAAAAGAAAATGATTATGACATAAAGGGTTTGCGTATGAAATAATACAATCAAATATTGCTTTACTTGCTTCTATCCAGTGAACATTTTACAATTACTTAAAAATTAAACAATAAATTAGCAGTTTTTTACAAACTGAATTATTTCTCGTTGTAGCACAAAAATAAAGGACTAACCATAATTCAAATTTCATTAAAAAATGACAAGTTATGGCATCTTACTGACAATACAATTTTTAAGTTATTAAAGAGCGTAAAGTAACTGTAAAATATCCTCTTTTCTCAGCATTTATATTTTGCTATAATATTCTGCATAAAGCATAACAACAAAACTATATTTTCTTACACCAATACAACTATTAAAATAAATAATTAGCGACTATGGTGAAACAGCTGAAATTCGGATGTGCGCGCCTACTTAGCACCATCCTGGCTTTAGTCTATATATTTAGAAAAACCTCATAACAAGTTTCCATTATATATAACTGCTATTGGACATTTTACACCATAATGCAATGAATGAAATCATTGCAATGTGAGTATAAAAAACTGCAATATAAAATTGTTTGCATTCGATATACTTATATGGACATCTATAAAACGGAACCAATAAAACGCTCTCAATGAAGGAAATCATATCATACATCACCACCGCAGAGAAATTATCACCTCGTGAGCTATCCATAAAAAAATAGAGAGAAATCGCCTTTCCCGATCTCCTACTCAGATTATTCGAAACGAGATCTCTCCAAAGCGTTAAGCCAGGGCTGAACGACCATTCCTGGCCAGTGCGTTGAACGCAAAGGTGGCAAGTGACAGGGGCGCGAAATCCCGGCAGCGCGGGGTATCGGAACATCATTTTTATCACCGAAATTAACTTTGTTTAAAAACCTTAACGAGCCTTTTGTGATCTCTTCTCGTTTTGAGGCGGAGCTCGGGTGCGGGTCTCGAATCGTGAGTACCGGTGGGGAGGATGTCATCCCTACCTGTTGTCATGGTGACGACTGAGGACGAGAAGCAAACACAGAGGCAAACGCAGAGCTGCAGGGAGCCTCCACCATGCGAGCACACCATAGCTGGCAGCACCAAGCTTTCCGATGAGAGCGTACAAATATGTCCAGGTCTGCAAGGAAAAAACTCTGTTATCTCTCATTCTCAAGAACTTATCCTCGCCTTATCCATACATCCATTCTCCCTTCGTTAAGGTAAGACATTTTTTCTCTTTAATGGCTCTATCAAGAGGTGGACTGACGTTTCTATAAAAGTAAGTTTTATTGCTCGGTAAGTTCATTTTATGGATAAGCAGAGGGTTATGTAAACATCATTATGACTATTTCGGTTATTGTTTTCGCTTTCAGATTTTCAGTCCTTTCAAGGAAAAAAGACTGTATGTTTTTTGCGTTATATACAACTCTCAATTATTGATAGAAAATTTTAGATAACTCTTTATCGTAATTAATTGTCATAAATCTAAACATTGAGTTTTATTGTTCATGCCTGATGTTTAATAATGAATGCGTATCCAAATGGTTCTGTCTCGAGGAAATATGGCAGTTATATAAATGTTACTGAATGTGTGTATCGATGTTCTTTGTGATTTATTTTATGAGATTTTAATATTATTTAACATTAGACACGTATAAAATAATTTAAATGTTCAATTTTTATAAATATATATCAACGAGATTAATTCAGACTATAAATATGTGACTTTGGAATGTTATAATATATAGAATTCTTCGGGAAAATTCAGGAAAATCTATTGGTATAAAGGGCATAGTTTAAAATGATAATCTATACAAATAATAACTTTTAGAAAAAGTAGTACAATACTTTATGGTAATATATATATGTGTATATTTATTAAATATATAAAATCTTATTTATTTATATTTGTATATATATAATACTCGATGTTTTCTATGTTCCTCGAAATTAAATTTGCAATTCTCTTTAAAATTGAATTTCATGGTTGTAATTTGTTAGTGTTAAAATATTCATTCTTTTAATAGACGAAGGAAGGGAAAATTTAGTCTGTAAAAACTTATCAGAAAAATCTTATGAGTATGCAACTGTTGATACTTACGCTTACGAGTTAATGAATGTGTCAGTTTTCAGAATTAAATGGATTTTAGCTTCAAAATAAGGTTTAAAAGCTCATTCTCCTAGGTCTCGTTAGTGTATAATGTAAGACAGATAAAAAATGATTTATTCTAATGCCTAGAATGTTTAATGGTATTTACGCGTTTATTTTCTTTGAGGCATATCATTGACAAGAAACAAAGAAACAACTGAAACGTAGTAATTTAATGTACTGATTTATCAGTATCTGAATAATATAACTGTATTATTGAATAAGTCTGCAGAAATAAGCATTTCATCTTTCAGATATATGTAATTTAATTAATATACTGTCTTTTTCCCTAACTGTCATGAAATGAAATATTACTTTGTTTATCCTTGACATTTTAATGCTTTCTTCTCAGAGGTTTAATCGTTTTGCTTAAAATCTCCGCCCCGACGAATAACAATGATAAAATGCAAGCAGCATAAATTTCGTAAATGGATGTTTTACAAGTAGATAGCTCTGTTTGGTAAAATATTAGGGGTTGAACACTATAAATATTCATATTGAACAATAATTTCGAAACATCGGCATACAAAAATGAACAACAGAAGATGAAATTGAGCGCACCAATAATAAAATGTATGCAACATAAAATTTTTAATGTTATTCAAGTAAGTAACGTTGTCTATACATAAAAGTGCGAGTTATCAGTATTTCTATTCACGCCGTGTTATAATTTCGTAACATAAAAAATATAAAAATTGAGAAGAACTCTGATACTGATGAGTAGACAGTCTAAAAAACAGATGTAGTGAGATGAAAATTATTGATACTCAGAAACAATTGCTTTTATCTTGGACCATTATATTTGTTGTCCCTATAACATAGTTGCATGCTGTTTACGATAAATTTTAGCATAATCTAATAAACATATATATTGCACTTTCAAAGGTCTAAATGTTTAATATGTAGTATTTTATAACATAGTGATTAGAAAAGATGACATCAATAAAAATAAACACTTAAATGACATTATTTAAAATGATTAAATATAACATAACTTGAATACATTAAAGTTATATAGTAAAGCTATATTATTCAGTTTTATAGTAAATATTGAAGAATATCTGACAATTTATAAAAATTAACTTCCTGAATTGAGATTTTATGTTGCAATATTTATAAATCAAATTTAGGCAGTATATTTTTAGTTCATTTCGTAAACTAAATGTTCGCTTCTCCCTTAAAACGAATTAACATCACCATGTACAACTTACATTAAAAGAGACTATAAAAAGTACTGAGGTTTCTTTTGTTTTTATTTACAACGTATTCAAGTTATATTTTTACCAGATAAATAGTGAGGTGTTTCTAAAATACTTCATGATGATTCTAAAGAAATATTTTTGGTAAACAAACTGGTTGCAGATCAAATCATCGAAATTTGAGCTTTGAGATCGAGTACAGTGTATTGGAAATTGTATTTTATTTATATTATACCTAATTTCTACCGATTTTTAATAATTTGATAATGTGTTTTAACTTTTAATGAACTTTAATCCAACTTTTTTAAAAAACCATTATCAAAGTTTTGACCCTTTGTCTTTCACTTAAATGCAGCTGAGCCACTTCATAAAATTATGAACAATTTTGCGTATTGATTTCAAATTGATTCAAGATAATCATACGACTTTGTAAATCGATGGGTAAATCCATTTGTTGATAGAACAACAAATTACATCAAAGCTGAGAAAACACCGACTGAGCTTGGTAAACGGCTTCCTCTACATTATTTTATTTAAAACATTTCTTTTTGTTTAACCCTAAAGGTTTTTAAGTTAAAGAAGACTAATTTTATCATTGTTCTTAAATTGTTAATTCCATTCTCTGTACTTTATCGGCTTATTGGTCTGTATTAGAGTTTGTTGCTTAAACTTTTATGATTGTTTCAAAACTCTGCATCACCTATAAAACTGTAGGGATAAGTAATGACATTAAATTATAATTTTATGCTATACTTGAATTAAGCGTAATTCCTTTTTATGAACTATAAATATATATTTCCTAAATACTATAAACAGTTGTTCAGGAAATTAAGTTATAGTGCTTTATCGAAATAATCGAGGATTTATTGCTTTCATAAAATAACAAATAAATACCCAAAGAAAAAAAACACTCATTGAACGAAAAAAACTTTCTCTTAACGTAATTCAAGTTCGAAATATTTTCTTTTGCTTCACCCCTAATTTTATTTAATGAAGCAAAATAAATTTTTTCTCTGCTCAAGAGTAGTGAAATCATTGTGTTCTTCCCCTGTTTATTTATTGGGATAGGATTAGACTGTTACTGATTAATGATGTCAAGATTTTGTGAAGACTATAACATTGTTATAAAATATTTATTAAGCAAGCAATCAAAATAGAGTATTCGTGAGATTTACATATTTTGTATTCTCCTAATAATGCATTAATTAAATTTTAAAGCCTCATATTCTGAACTGAAGATTTTTCTTCTCTCTTATGAGAAATGTAAGTTTTTAAACAATGTATTCATTGAACAGATCGTTTAAAAAAAAAGAAATTCGTCTACTTCTATTCATAATCTTATAGTTTTAGATATCAGTAGCAAAAATATTACTTAAACTCGTTACCTTCTAAAAATAAATATATATATTAATTTATTTTAGCAACGTCAAACGTTACCAAAATGTTAATGCAATTTTTAATATTAATGGGGCATCTTTTATCCTGAAGACACATTTGTCCTTACAAATTTGTGAAATATTGGCTACTTTGTTAGGATTGTGATGAAAATATAATAGGTAAACCAACTTACTTCCTATGAGGAGGCAATAGAAATCATCTCCCATCGGTAATAAAAGAAAGGCATTTGTGCAAATATATCATTTAAAATCACAGAAACTTAAGTTTCCACATTTCACTACTCAAAGTTTCAATAATCATGGAAATATTGGTTTACTGGACGTAAGTATTATCGGATTTAATCTTTCAAATGTAGTTTAGCTGTCTCAAGTATTGAGAAAATCTTCCAGTCGATATTCCAAACTGATGAATGTAATCCAACTGAAACATAATTTTCTACCAGGGATATTTAAAATAGAAAGTTCATGACCCAATATTGAATACAACTTACTCAGCAAGTTTTACTCAGCAAGTTTTTTGACTCAAATTTCTAAAAATTCCCTAATAATGTTTAAAAAAATTATTTTATCTTGTAATAACATAAGTTGGTAACTTAAAATTTCTTTTTATATTCAAACATATACATATTTATCTTTAAAGAAGGTAAACACGAGCGGGCAAGGCACTATGCTCTATATAATGGAATTGTGAGTTCATTAATAAATACTATTTAATGCAGATTCGATGTTACCTAATGTATCTTAATAGCTAAAGCGAAAGTGGGAAAAGAAACGATACATTAATATCTAAATATAAAAATATAATATTCAATGGGTCACTAACTTATAAGAGGGAGGTATGGGACCTGGGTGGATACTTACACGTAGACTGGTACCATTACACTAACGTTATTGTATTAATGAAATAATTTTAATTACTACAATAGTCCTTAATACAACACAGATTCTCCTACATCTTAAAATACAAACAAGTTTTAAAATGTTTTTAAATTTAAAACAATATAAATTAAAGGATATCTGTTTTCGTTAATATAAGCAAATGAATATTGGATTCCTGACTTTCAAAACAAAACAAAATATGAATAAACATAGGGATTTTCCCATTCTAATACCAGTTTTAAATTTAAAATTTTTCATAATTAACTAGTTGAAATTTAACTCCGAACTTCGAAACTCGTATGGTGTTGTTTTTGTAAATGAGTAAGAGAACGCTAGCATTAGACTTTAAGCATCGGCATGCAAAATGGCCATTATATCTATTAAAACAATAACTTGCAAAAAGAATAGAAAAATATCTGCACAGTCATAAATTTTATTGTTTAAGCTTTCACAATCCGAGACATTTTTTATTTCACCAGTTTCCCCCCAAAAGGAATTAATTGTTTTTTTCAACTTGATAATCAATACCATTTACCTTGCCAACGACTTTAACCCTAAGTACACTGCCGTAAAATTACCTATTTAGAAATTGATAATAAAGGGGTAGATTCAAGTTCCTTGGAAACCCTGGAAATACGTTTCTCCCTTAAAAACTGAACGAAAAGGGAAATTTATAGAAAACCAACAGTCGGTAATAGGATTTACCATGCATTTGGCTAAAATAGCATTCCACTCTGCCAAGTTTTTACATTAAATAACAGTTCTATAAAGTCGAAAAGAATGTTTCTTTTTTTGAAATCGTATTATCAAAGACAGTAAAAATCTACTGTAGGAAAAGAATGGCGCTGCATACAAAGAGAACTTTTGATTGACAGATTTTGCCGTCTCTGCAATCTTTGAAAACAATTAGAACGAGGAAGAACTGCAACTGCAGCTTTTCTTACTTCTGTCTCCAAAGAATTCCCTATAGCAATAAGTGTCGAAATCGATGATCCACACACATCAGCTGCGGGTTCCTGTTGCTTATTTGACGTACCGGGAGAAAGTCTCCACGAAGTTTTTCAAAGCCGTATTATTTATCGACAAATCAAACTAGACGCGTGGAGCTGTAGCCTGAATGTGCTCGAAACACGTGATATAAATATTTTAAATCATTGATAAATAAGGATTGAACGCAGGGAAAAAATAATTTTTCAGTAAACTTTTAATCAACAGAATATTCACTGATTGCAATAAAATGATTTTTCTTGTCGCATATTTATAATAGAAATAAAATAATTTGTGAATTTAATTTACAAAAAATCACAAAAGAAAGAGAAAATGCGTTACATTGGACAAAATTTAAACTGAGCGTATTTCTCAAAATAAGTTAGTGGGAGTTTAATTTAATTAAAATTGAAATTTCGTGGGAGATAAAATTTTAACTAATGTTAAGAAAATTATTGATAGTAAGAGATAGTTTCATAAATTCATGCCTGGAAAACAGCAAATCTTCACAGCTCTTTCGCAAAATAAGACTGCTTTTAACTCATGTTAAGGTTTATCTGAGCATTCTGTTGCCGATTAACAAAAACACTCCAGGTTAAAGAAATATTTTTACTTTAGTCATAGTTTTTACGAAAATTATAAATAGTACTGATTCTGAATTTTTTTTTTACTGTCTCAATCCTTTGATAGCACTTAAAAGAAACTGGCAAGTATCTGTCCTATGAATATTTATAAATGGTTACAACTTTCCAAACTTAAAAATAAGCTTTTCCCTTCTTAAGTTTAAATACAATTTAAGTAAAGTATTCAACAATAATTTTTTTACTTGGACAAGAATAACATACGGAGTATTATTATTATTTACCGCAACACACGTTTGGTCACATTATTACTGAATTATCTAAAATATTATTTTTGTCAATAATTATTAATTGATTTTTTCATCAAGCAAATTTCATTAGTACGCATTTGAATTTTGTATGATTAGTTATTCTAATAACACACTAGAAGGTTGAACTTATTTTGAATTATTTTTGGTTTTCAAATTTTAACACACTAGGTACTTTGTATATTAAACTTATTTGACAAAACTCGACTGTATATCATGAAGGAATGTCTGTGAGTTTTTAATATTAATTTCTTTGTATACGAATAATTAAAAGATCGTGACGTGGGATTTCCGTTTGTTGGTCAATCTCTACTGAACGTACATTTCTTACCAACTCGGTTTTCCTCCAACATGCAATACTAGAAAATAAATTTTTGAATGATGATTCAATGAAAACTTCTATTATGAACATTTAAGTTTTGATGGACCGATCTAAAAGGGATTTCTTGCTTACGTTATGTATTTTTGCACACTGCAATTCTTGAAATTATGTTATTACATCCCTTGTCGTAACAACAAACTTGTGTTTCTTTTTCGTTTTCAATATTATCCATTTTGTTCGAAGATGTATATATTTATGATAATGATGGTTTCATTTGAGTTGCTGTTGTTAGTGCATATACATAAAGTTCTATGCGAAAGATAAGGTAAATTATTTCAGTATTCACTAATGAAAATTTAGTAAGGACATCTTTTTACGTTGATTGTATAAAAAATAACAGTGAATACTTAAGAGACAAAAATAACAGTGTGTACGAAAAATAGGCATATTTTCAACGCTATAAACCTTTTAATTACAAATAATGCTAGGAGCAACAGGAAACGGCATTAAAATTGAGTTACGTCCAAATTTCTTGAATAATGTTTTTATTTCTGCTAACGGAAACCATTTGCATTACGGCATATATTCTGAAACAATTCAGCTAAAAAAAATTTGGATACAACCCGTGGGGATGCGTGTTTAGGAAACCCCATTATAAGTGAATAATTATATATAGATTAGAAGTGCATTATTGCAGGTGTAATTTTCTTTTGTTGAAAACGATAAGAAAATGAAAGTAAACGAATTTAACTAAACATCTTAAAAAATGCTATAGAATGTCTCTAGGGAGAGAAGAATGAAGGCAACAGTTTAGTGTATTACTTACACACACACATATATATATATATATATATATATATATATATATATATACACATATATATATATATATATATATATATATATATATATATATATATATATATATATATATATATATATATATATATATATATATATATATATATATATATATGTGTGTGTGTGTGTGTGTGTGTGTATGTGTGTGTATGTGTGTGTATGCGTATTTAAGGCATTTATGATGTACACAATTTACAACATTTACAATCTAAAGCACGTATAATACTCTAATCATGTGTTATTACAATCTGCTCTGAATTTACGTAGTGCTATGTAACGAAGTTAAAAAATGATGAATAATTTTCTACATGACAGAGAGCAAATTGTTATTAATATTTCTTCTCGTACTAATGCAACATTTATCTGGAAAGCATTTATCTACATGACTCTTCTTTATTCGTTTAAGTGAAACAAAAATATTGAAGTTCTATAACTTTTTTAGAGGAAACCTTTTAATTATTCTTTCCGGGAAAATTTCACTAAATATATAAAATGTTTATAAGCCCTTCCCTCAATAAATTTCCCCGGAATAATTAAAAAACTTACATAATTAGGGTATAAACATAATTCTAACTGAAACACGCGTTTAAAATTAATTAAGGCATCCGAGAAACATTCTAAATATCAGGTGAGGTCAAACGAGAGTGGAAACTTAATGCCTCGTTGTTATGTATCACACTGATTTTCTCGTGATTGATTATGCACAAGTGAGTCATTAATCCACTATTTATGAGGTGGAAGTGCGAAATGAATGCAGACCTTTTAATTATTTCACGACGCAGTGTGTGAATGAAAGGTACTGTAATGCGTTAAAACACATTTCGAAATAAATGAAATAGATTATGTAATCGTATATATATATATATATATATCTATATATTATATATATATTATTTATTTATATTTATATTGGGTCCTCCTATAAGTAATGTGGTTTTTTTCTTATTGGTCAAAATGAATGATGCAATGTTTTACATTTAATGCGGGATTTTACAACCTGTACAACTGGTAGGTATACCAATACCAAGAACCACTGTGAACAGAGTACCAGAGAGAGTGAATAGAGTGCCAGAAAGATAAATCTAATAAAACTTACAGATTGTAAGATCCCACAATAAATGTAAAATATTGCATCATTCATCTTGACCATAAAAAAACCGCATTACTTATGGATCCCCCCCCCCCAATATATTATATAATATATATATATAGTATATATATATATACACGTGTTTGTCATCATTTTGGCTTTTCTCTGAAGAGGGCAGTTTTCTATCTAGAACAGGGGTGTCCAACCTTTTAGCTTCCTTGGGCCACTTTGAAAGAAGACGCAATTGTTTTGGGCCACATAAAAATATACCTAACATTAAAATAGGTATGAGAAAAAAAGTATAATATACTAGTTAACATATTTCATTATAAATTTTTAATATAGGAGTCCTACTAATGCATCAATATATGGGTCAATGGAAGTGGTTGCAATTCTCAGGGAGTTCTTAAGATGTTCATCTGAATTATGGTACTAATTGGACTCTTAGTTGTGCTTCTCTCTTGAAAATCGTTGTTCACAGTTGTACATGCTTCCAAACAATGAGGCATGAATAACGCATGACTTTGCAGTAGTTCGGGATATTTATCTCTGAGTAGGTATGATTTATAAAAGTCCAACGAATAGACTTGATTGAATTTCTCTTAAGTGGGATGTCAGATTGCAACTCTATGCATTCTATTGAAATTTTCTGGCAGCATATCTATATAGACTGTAAACGCAGTAGCAAAGATGCAAATGGAATTGTTTATCTTTGCCGAAAGTGCCGCGGTTCTAGTGTTAATCCTACAAGTACCTCTTCTTGCCTATCATAGGTGGGGAACCAGTTACTAACCACATGCTGGCAAGGGTTAATGAGAATCGCGTCAAAGCTTCTTCCTGCTTCATAATTCGAGTTGTCTCGGGGTTCTCTCGAGGTTGTCTTGCCTTTTAACTGTACTAATTAAGCCATTTCTTCAGTTACAATAAATTCGTCAATTATACCTTTAATAAAAATAGCAAATTGAGTCATGTCAGTAGAACAGTTACTTTCATCCATCGACAAAGTGCTAAAATTAGAACTAGAGGCTTTACTTTTTAAATCGTGTTTTCGATATATTTCCAAAGTTCGTTCAATTCTCCTGGAAATAGTTTGATGAGACAAAATGGGAGAGTACGCTCTCTAACAGCTATTTATAATGGCCTATTCGGGAATGTATTCATAAGATCATCGAGATTGTTGTGTTCATGGCGTTTAATTTTTCGATACTAATTTTAATATAATTACAGATATGAAATGTTAAATGTGTAAAAACTTCACATTTAATTTTTGTAATGAAATTAATATACAGAAATTGGATACGGAATTTTGTATAGAATTAAAGATATTCCAAATGCTGTATGTCGATTTGTTGAATGAAAAACCGGAATCTGTAATGGCCCGCTGCTATCATCGTCGGACTATTTATATTTTTTCGCTTTGAGCTATCTTTGTGGGACGCACTAATACTTGTTTGGGCCAGATGCGGCCCGCGGGCCGCGGGTTAGACACCCCTTATCTAGAGGATACTTTGCTGTTAATGAGAAATGCCATCATATATACGTAGTTCTGTCAGTAATCTGATGCTTCATAACTTCATATAAAGAGATAGTAAGGAAAGCAGTAGAACAATCAAAACATGATTAGATCTAAGCGGAATTGAAGAATAGACTGAAAAATAATCAAATAAAAGAAAGCTGTATGGTTTTGGCGTTCAAATCATAAAATTGGAACTCAATAGATGATAATTCTCTGAAATTCTTATTATTTTAATTTATCCGTTTGAAAAAATGTAACGAGCACAAATCGAGAAAAAAGTAGATGGAATAAATACTCAATTATACGCATTATAGCGTAATCTATAAATATTTCTTCAGATGATAAGAGTATATAATTAAAAACATTTCAGTAAATATTTTATATCCTGCTGTTTTCAATACACAACAAGAAGTTACGGTCTCCTTAAAAAGTGGATTTTAGACATGAATCCTCCAAGATAAAAAATGCTGAAAGTCAAAATTCATTAGATATCCGAAAAATAAATAAACCGCATTCGCTGTACCAAATATAAAAGAAGATCGGCGAAATGTGTTAATCGTGAAAGAGAATCAAAGGTTTCAAATCGACAATGTGGCTAAGACTCTCTAGGGAATGTTTTAATGTACAAAGTGAGTTATTTAGGCGTTAGAGTGTCTATACTGCTTGTCGAATCGAAAAATCGAAGCATCTTCTTAAAAAATATCCGTTTAAATTTTTTATCCTCCATCGGGCTCAGTGAATCGTTCATACACCGAGTATTTGCGATTTGTGCTGGCAAGGAGTTCGAGACTAAAGTAAACACGCGAGTGTTTGTTAACGACGATTTATTTTTATTTTTTAAGACATTTTGCGTAGGAAGAGGAGAGAAAAGAACCTATTCATTGCAACGGAAGAAGTTTTTGTTTGTTTATGTCATATTCTCTTGTTGCGTCGGGTATAAATCTTTAAGTCACGTTATAGCGGCGCGGACTCAGTCACACACGTTTAAATATTTTTATTTCATTCTTGATGAGATATTTTTCTACTCCAGCAGTTTATCCCGGAACCTTCTGCTTTTTTTTTGGACGTTTGACATTCATCTTGTCAAATAATGTTCCGATAATTTCAAATTAATACCTTTTTTAAAGGGACACGGGACCATCAACCTCGATTTCTTTAAGGGGGTCCGGGACACATTTCAAAAATTTTGTTATTTATTGAGTTAAAATTTTGAATTTTTTTGTGATGGTCAACCATATAATTTGTAAACAAGATCACACCATAAAATTTCTCAAAAAGGTTTTAAAAATTTTAAAATTAAAATTTTTTAATAAAAGTGGGGTAATTTAAAATCTTTATAACTCAAAATATTATTTGTGAAATTTCAAAATTTTTTCATTTAACTAAACAGAAATATATAAGTTTTAATTTTGATTCAAAATTTTTTGAAATATTAATTTTTAAAGAAATTTAAAATATTTAGATTAAAAATTACAAAAAAAATTATGTAACTTATTTTTAAAATATCATATTTTCAAAAGTAAATATTTTTTTCAAATTCGCTGAATCAAAATTAAAGTAAAATAGTTGAAAAAGACATGTTCCAAGTTTCAACCATTTATCTTTATCAGTTCTTGACTTATAACGATTTAAATACGAGAAATGGGGAAAAAACCCATCATGCAGAAAAACGCATTTACAGGTTTAAACAATGATTGGCTACTATTAGAATGTTACAAAAAAATGATAATTTATCCTGTTTTAATTAAGATAGAAACATGATTTAAACGTCATTTTAAGTGTAAAAGAACAAAAAAATTTTTAATGCAATAAAATTTTTTTTAGAAATTCGAACAATTTTGTGTTTGGATCCCCTTAATTATCAATTTTAACTTTATATCTAAAAAGAGAATAATGTATATTCTTTTTACTACATTTAGATCCTTTAGAATTCAAAATAAGGACTTTCTGGAAGAATGTTGACTGGATTTCAAATTTTTTAAAAAAAATCTAGCATTTTTAAAAATGCTCCATGTGCATTGCAAATCATTTAAAACCCTTAATTTTTTAATATAAGTTTACCGTACATATATAAACATAATTGTGCAATGACTTTTTTTTCTTGCATGACTCTAGAGTCATAAATATTTATTTTAAAATCTGCCTTTTGTTTTCTTTATGTTTTCTCTTTATTTCATGGTCTATACATTTGAAAAATATTTGTGGTTCCAAATAATGAAGCACAGGTTAGTGGAAAACACAGTAATTAACAGTCCTGAGAAATTCGGAATAAATCAAAAGAAAAGTAATGCGCATGGAGCATTTTGAAAAATTCTAGCATTTTTGAAGAATTTTTTGATAAGCAAGTCTTATTCTTCCACAAAACACTTATTTGTGATACCTAATTGTCTTCAGCGTAGTAGGAAAAAATATTAATTATTCTTATCTATATATATAAAACACTTCCGTGACTGACTGACTGACTGACTCACTGACATACAACGCACAGACCAAACCGCTGGAGGTAAAAAGGGCTGAAATTTTGCATGGCTGTTCTTATGGTGTAGGGGTGCACTAAGAAAGATTTTTGAAAAATTCTTCTTAGATTTTTTAAATAAAATTTTTAAGCTGTTTAAGTAACTTTTTTTAAGTTTGCATTTAAAATAATAATTTGAGAGTTATAAAATTTATATCACGAGAAATATCATAAAAATTCCTTTAAAGTGAAATCTTTTTTGAATCTTTACCTCCATTTTCTGATATTTGGTGAATTTTTATAGACTAATTTTTAGAATTTAATTTATTAAATGCTGATCACGTGATTTCTTTTTCTGGTACTTTAAATTCATTCACGTGCATGAAAACGAAATAGACAAAAAATAATTTTTTTCTTACTAATGCGGCAGACGATTGGAAATTATCCAAAAAAATATTAAAATACAGTAAATTATATGTTTCTCGAACTGTACTATATTAACTGTACTATATTCTTTAGTATGTCTTATTAGATTTGATTTGAATATTTTATTCTACATTATTTTGTCTATATAAACATCCGTTAGGTTTTTTTATATAAACATCCGTTACGATTTTTTTATATAAATATCCGTTACGATTTTTTTATAAATATATTTTTTCGTTTTTTTTACATCATTGATCATTGTATTTATTATAAATATATTTATACATATTTTTGCCATTAATTGCATACATTGACCTTTGCATTTAATTTGACTGTACTCCGTATCGAAATACGGGTTTTCAACAAGTTTTGTATATAAGAGTAAAATATTGAAAAATAAAAGAAACGAGGTTAAAGGTCCTTGTACCCTTAAATTGCTAAAAAAGGACTCATCGTCAAACTAACTTTTGAACTGATGTTATGGAACTATTAACCAAAACATATGAACGAGCAAGTTTGAAAGTTTCTCATTACCAAATGCTTCTAATGATTTTTTTAATTTTAAAAGCATTTAAAAAGTTTGGTTTCTTTATAAGAAGCACTCATTATAGAGATGGATTAAATTTTTTTTACGGAGATGGAATACAAAAATCCTTCACATCGATCAAAAATATAATTGTTCAAAGAAAAGGATTTATTGCCTGAAAATGCCTAGTACTTATTTCTCCAATATCTGTAAAAGAATGATAATACCTTAATTATTTTCTGAAAAAGAGCAAAATGTTTGGATTATATTCCCTAATACTTTAAGTTTCAAGTTTTAATGAGCTCTTTAATATTTTGGCGAAAGATAGCGCGATGTATGAAATATATTATTATTATTATTATTATTTTTTTGAAAAATGATTAAATTTTAGTTGTTTTAGTTTATGAAATTTTATCTGTTTCAGTAAATGATTAAGCTTTAGTTGTTTATCGTTTTTAATTTGTCTTAAAATTTAATGCTGATTGAATGAAAAATTGAGAAAATGCGCTCTAAAATTAGAGAAGAACTGTAAATGATTGAAAAAATATTGGTTATTCAGATGTCTGCAACGTAATCAAAAGGATTATCTCGCACGAGGAAGTCTCGTTGGTTTTAAGCTGATTCATTGTCTGAGTATCGTATTTGTTGTTTTTATACAGCAACTGTAAAACCTAGACGTCTATAAAACACGTGTCATTGAACAAACAATAGAATGCAGCAATAAAGCTAAAATTCCTGCTATATGCTTCTTTAAAGTGGTTATAATTTGGCTCGATTAGAAAATTTACTGGTAATATAGTGGTTATATATTCAGATTAATATTATTTTAAAATTTTTTTAATTGGTTGCAGAATTTAGAAAAATATTCAATGCATATATTAGCTTAATTAAAGATATGTATGTCCTCCTTTTAAACTTCACTAAGAAATTGACCAAATTCGCAGTAAAGCTAAAGGTTTAATACTATAAAGATAGTAACACTTATGAAAACTGACAAATCAAAAGCAAATCTCAAAATTTAAAAACCTGTGTCAAATTAAGCAGTTCTATGCGAAAACGGAATGCATATTTTAAAATTATCTATAAATATACATTTATTTCAGAATTAAAATAAATTGAGATACTTATTGTGTTTTTGTATAGGAATTGAAAGTTGAAGTGTCATTTTTGAGAGCTATTAAAACTTTGCTTTTAAAACCACAATTAGCCACAGTTATTTTCTTGATTTACTTAAACTTTTGAAGATGAAATGTGTAAATTAGATTTTAAATGCATTTTATTAATGCTGTTTTTACACTGGCCAAATAAATTCAGGTAAAAAAGGAGCACTGAGTATACAGAATTTGAACTAAATTTCTAATTGGTTTAGAGACGAGAAATGTCAAATTTTTAATATTTTTCAACATCACATGTTTCTTTACCTTAACTTAAGACTTTTACAAAAACGTGAGATTAAATTTTGTTCACATCATGTAAAATAGGGCAATGTTTAAATAGTCGTACATTTCATTAGTAGTTTGAAGGATTTCAAAAAATACTTTCGAGAAATGTTTTGACTTCTAACAACATAAAATATTCTGTTTACTTTTTTTTTACTTTTTTGAACTACCTTCTATATGACTGAAACAGTTTTGAAATGTATAGAATTTAGATTTCTTTTGTACTCTTTTTTTCCAGAGGAAGTGAAGCATTTAGGATGCATGAGCAATGTTTTTGTATTCCTAGAAAATACTGTGTGGGATATTGCAAATATAAATAAATAATAATAAAAAACTCTGGAATCTGAACAAATAACTCATTCCTAGTTTAAATGTTTTTCTGATCTAAAAGCAACCAATGCCCTTTAGTAAACTTTGTTTAAATCCTTATCATCTTTTCTTATTTTATAAAAATATTCATATCTATCTCTGTAATTCAAAATATAATGTTATTGGTGAGATTAAATACAGAAATTTATTTCTAATCTTCAAACTTTACATAATTTTATCGGTACTAACCTATTTTGCATTCCGATACATTTTAACACTGTACTGAATCCTGAAATTATTTATCTTCCCTCCTAAAAGTACCTTCCTCCCAATAGTTTCATGTTGAGTTTAACTTAGATTGATAAAACGCACTTATATAACTTTACGTACTTTCCCCCGTGATTTAAATGAACATTTCAAGTAGCGACCAGAAAGCGTTCTGAAGAGTGCTTAAATACATTAAAGAGTTAAATCGTATTTAAACACAAATACATCCAAAATGAATTAATGCAGTTGATAACATATTTGTCAAAAGCTGTTTAGATTTCCTTATGTTTATAAAATATATTGAAAAAAATTCACCGATAACATAATATAGGAGTATGATATTTTATAAAAGATATATTAATTTTAAGAAGTACTCACAAATAGTTACGCTTTACTGTAAAATATCCATAGAAGTCAGATAAAAAGATAATTATCTTTTAGTTTATTATTATCTTTATTATTCTCTTTTTATATTATTATTTCAATATTATCATCTTTTAGTTTATTTCTCCACAACATGTGAAGAAAGTTGAACAGTAACCAAAGAACTGCAGATGTGAAAATACCACACATGTAAAAAACTGCCTATATTATATTAATAATATATATGAATAAAATACACCTGTAAATTCTGTAATACATCTAGCTAGGTTTTGAAAGTGTATTAACGAAATGCGCGTAAAGTATACTAAAATTACTCATGTTCACTTTTAATCTTTATTCTTATGGTTTATTTTCTTTTATAACCTTTATGTAACACAACGCAGCTATTAAACTGATCTATTGCATTTAAGAGAGCGAACATTTATTAAGGGTTATTATTGGTAATACACTTTGTCGGTAATAGGAAACCCGATGGTTCTCCCCACAAATGCCTGAAATTAATTTATCGAACGGTTTTTCAAATGACCTATCGTAAAATAACATTTCATCACAATGTTAAAAATATCCCACTTTCATAAAAAAGTATGATCCTCAAAATAACAGTACAGACTTAAATTTTGATTTCGTTTGGGTCTTATAATCTCTTCAATATTAGGAATGAGATGTACGGCGTGATTAAGAATTTTTTTCTATCGATTTCTGTTTCTGACAAACATCAAGAAAGCAATATTCTTTTTTAATTTATCAGCCTAGATACATATAAAAATAATTTTTGGAAAACATTTTCAATTGGTTTCAGATTAGTTTGTGATTTTTTTAAAAACTTCAATTTCAGAAGGATCTCGAAATGTTTTATTTATGTAACATGTTTATAAATGTAATTTAAGTTATATTTTTAATGCTTGTTTATAATGTAAGTCATTTACCTAAATAAAATATTTTTCATGACATGATGATTAGTTAATATAAATTAATCTAATTTTAATTTTCAAAAAGTTATTTTAAGACGAAACTACTGAAAGAAAGATTTCAGGAAAGATTCCAGGTTCCATCACATTCTTTAATTGCATTAATACTGATAAAATCCTGTTCAAGCTATAATTCATTCACTACGAAAGAACCTGTGTCATATTACTGAAATGTCTATTTTTCATAAATTAGAGTGGTATAAGATAGGAAAAATGAATAAGTGGAAAACTGTCCCAGTTATTAAGTTGAAAGAATGAAACATCATAATTTGATTACTTTTGGAAAAGTTGAGTATAAATCTTATACTGAAAACAACAGCAAGTTTATTTTAAAGAGTGATTAAAAGCTTATTTTTTCCAATTCCATTTTTTCCCATTTAATTTAAATATGCTTTATCTAATAAGAAGCATTCTCCACTACCCTATCAAAATGAAATGTGTACAAAATCATGTAACAAATGATCACACTACTTTTGACAATTTTTTAAATAAATATTGCATGCATATTTTCTGCATAACTGAAGTATAACATTAAATATGAATCTTTAGAATTTCAAAAATACGGAATTTTGCATAGAAAATTGTTTACTTATCGAAATTAAAGTTCTTTCAATTTAGAAAAAAAAAATTCTTCGTTAAATCTCTTTTGAGAGACTACTTATTCGCAAAGAAAATTATAGTTCTGAATGCATAGTATCAATTTCATTCCATTTTTACACTTCAGAGAAGAACGAGATAAGTTCATTACTATAAGTACTTTAAATATCTATTTTAAGTCACAGGAAAATAATTCACCAAGCGAGAAAATATCTTACAAATGAAGGGGCAGTAATAAAAGCACAGTAAGTCTAAGTGATTTTACACTTAGTTAATTTTCTTTTTATTTGTGAAATAACGAAATTTAGCCTTAGTGGCACTTTAACATTAAGACATTGATTAATAAAAGAGAGTCTAATATATTTTAACTTGAAATAAAAATAAATAAATTAATGTTTATTTTCTTAATTTTTTTTTAAATTATGGGGATTGGGAAGTTAGAACTTTAAAAAAAAATAAAGTAATTAGATACTAGATAAAAATTAAAAATTAAAAAAATAATTAATAACGAATAGAATAAAACCTTCCATTTCAAACATATCGAGCTATAGAATTTTAAAAATACGTAACCGAATATGATTGAATTTGGAAAATGGATTTGAAAAAAATATTCCTTTTTTCAAATGCTTGGAAAGAATTTTAATATGAACAAATTTCATTTATCGCTCACTCCTTTCAACAACGTCATATCTAAAAAATCGGCGATTTTTAGTTATGTCTATTTTCAGAATGCCCTGAAAGAGTAGTATACCCATGCAAGATCGTCATACCTCACTGCTCAATATTGAGCAGAATTAATATTTATTTTTAATGCATTTTATTCTACTTCTAAACTTTAAAATCACTCTCCTGAAAAGTCACGTTTTTTGAGGTATGACAGTGTTGAAAGGGGTGAGCGATATGTCAAAAACACAGGTTACATTATTCTACATATTTTTATCTATTTACATGCTTAAAATTCGTATATATATATATATATATATATATATATATATATATATATATATATATATATATATATATATATATATATATATATATATATATATATATATATATATATATATATATAGATAGATAGATAGATAGATAGATATTAAGTGTACATTTATAAAAAAAAGATATCGTGAAAGAAACTTATACAGTATAAATACTTTTCAACAATAAAGTAATTTAATACATTTTATTCTAATTTTAAACTTTAAATTCCCTCTCTCAAAAGTCACGTTTTTTGAGATATGACGTTGTTGAAAGGAGTGAACGATATGTCAAAAACACAGGTTACATTATTCTACTCACTTTTGTCTATTTACTTATTTAAATTTCATGTGTGTATATATATATATATATATATATATATATATATATATATATATATATATATATATATATATATATATATATATATATATATATATATATATATATATATATATATAGTGTACATTTATAAAAAAATAGGTGTCATGAAAGAAACTTATACAGTATAAATACTTTTCAGTTATAAACTAACATACCAGAACGCTAGCAGCAGTTCGTCCGTACGCTTCCGTGTCAAAAAGAGAAATGCTTATTCCACATTTATGATGAAGTCCTCAATAATACTGTTTACAAGGCCACCATATCTCGAGGCCGCTGTTTCAAAACTGCATCATTGTATTGTTAAGCTAGGCAGGGAGACCTATCGTCTCTTGCCACGGATGAGCCTGTCTGTTTTCGAAACTTAAATGCAGAAATCGAGGTTGCCAGAAATGGCGTAACAACCCGAAACCGGACCTATGACAAGGTACGCTCCACTTTGGCGGAATGAACTTTAGCCTCCCGTCTGTTAACAACATTCTCTCAGTAGGCATTTTTTCGATAATTCAAACAAACTTTGAAATTGGGAGTTGCATGCAGTTTAACGTGACGTTTCAACGCGTTGCTCTCATTTGACCGAGGACGGGGTTGTGTGAATGTTGCAGGAAATTACGCATCAGCGAAGGTTGTGAATATTAAATAAGCACGCAAAGAAAGTTGCGCTCGACCCAAATGATACAGCTATGTTTAAATGGGGGAAATGCGATAAAAAACTTTCTATATATTAAAATCATATAACAATATAAATTTGCATACCTCCAAAAAATGCATGCATGCAATGACAAGTAAAGATAATAAAACATGGGCAATATTAGCAGAGTAATAGTAAAGGAAATATTTGTTACAAGGCCCATAGCATCATTGAAATGAATGACATAAATTTTTAAAAAGGAAGCAATGACATTGCAATTGTTCCCTGTGTGCAATATTCCTAAATTGCATTATTATCATTTCCTTTTCTAAGTTCTTAACAGAACTGAATCATCATAATATTAAATGAAATTGAAAAGTAATTTAATTTCAGCACAAACGAGATGACTTTATAAACATTCGACTGCAGAAACGAACGTGAATATTACTATTAAAATATTCAAAACGTATAATTAGAGTCATTTAAAATTTTAAAAAAAAGTTTATACACATTTCAAAATGAATGTAAAGAGCACTAGGAAAATCATGAAAAATGTATTAGCATAATATCATTACGATATCTCATAAAAACAGTATTGCCAAAATAAATAATTTTACTGGAAAATCAGAAAATCCGATAATTATTTCCTCTTCAAACGAATGGGAGAACTTTTAATATTTTTAATAAACCTTCAATTAGCTTAGGGTATCCTCTTCTTCTAACCGAGAAAATATCTCTCAAATAAATACAAAAAGTGTCTCTTAAAACGAAAAATAATTACTGAATACATTTTTAAAATAGACGCTAAAAATGAAATGATAATGTATCTCGCATATACAACTCGGAGAAAAACCCTAACAATAACGACACATGAATTCCGAAATACCTGAAAATAAACTATATTTAAAACATAAACAGAAGCAATTCTGTTGCAAATGAAAAGAATGCTTATTAAATGTAGCAGACAAATGGTAAACAATTATCAGAGAAAATAAAAGAAGATGAAAACGACGCCGCAGACGAAAAGAAAACAATCGGATTAATATCTTGATATCTCTCTGGAAAGTAATAAATGTTCTGCGCAACGGTGGGAAAAAATGACACAAATGAGCAAAGGTAATTGGGGAAAAATAAAAACTATATCACTGACAGGCTTGAAGCATTTGAGAAATATGTTCTGAATTTAATTTTCTTGCTCACAATTCCCCCCACTTTGGCATTCCCTTTATATAATAAATAAATAAATAAATAAATAAATAAATAAATAAATTATATATATATGTATATATATATATATATATATATATATATATATGTATATATATATATATATATATATATATATATATATATATATATATATATATATATATATATATATATATATATATATATATATATATATATATATATATATATATATATAGTAAAAATGGTGAATAATATAATGCTCTAGATCTTTAAATTCTGATTTATTTGCGATAATTTGCCCTTCAATTCATCAATGCCTGATAAAATGTCAAAAGATTCTATTGGGTGCCCATGAATCAATTCATTGAATTTAATCATTTTTAAGACAATTTGCAAATAATATATCGGGATGGCTAAATATTTTCTTGTGAAACTTAATTTTGCTTCACATGAATTCTGACCATTTTACTTCGAATCCCATAAATTTAACCTTGAAAGAAAACTGGAGAGACGAGTGGAACCATTGATCTAATTTCTTCAGTTCAAACGCCTGTGAAGAATAATATTCCTTTCTATCGACGCTGAGAAAATATTAAAAACGCGGAGCTATAATTGGGAAATAAAAACGTCTGTGCTCTCTGCAACGACTGCTCGCGTCGGCTTTTTTCTGTTCGATATTAAGTGGTCAGGATGATGGGAAAGCAGATTTGATCGTTACGATTAGATGGTGTCATGTTTTGATAGCAATGTACCTAAAGAGAGTTTCTTAAAAATATCTATGGGGTATTTTTAATTTAATATTTATACTGTTTCGTAGTTAACTGCTGAGCCTGCTAAACAATTAACATTATCCTGGTTCATTAATAGAGTCAAAACAAAGATAATAGCATTTTTAAATGGTTGAATTAACGTTTAAAAACATCGTTTTCCTTGGGGAAAAATCGCTTTTTGCATTTTTAATGAAAAACTACACGAATTCGGGATATCAAATTGTAAGAAAGCACATATTTTTTCTCGGTTTGAGATATATCATAGAGATTTTACAATCAAATTATACAAAAACTGCGGGTTTCTACGATGATAACATCATACAAAAACTGCGGGTTTCTACGAGGATAACATCGATGATTTTTATGCTGTACTCTCGATACGTTCAAAGCTCATCTGTGCTTCAATTATACTTATCTCGGAATGGAACTTTTCATGATTAGTCATTTTAAGAGGATATATATGAGATTCCTTGTAAGGTATTTGAATGAAGTTTTATAAATCGTCTCATCGTCCTATTTTCATTCAACTGTGTTCAGAAATTTTTCTCTAACTCAAATATCTTTCTCATGAAGCAAAAATAACTCCGAAAAAAATTCCAAAATCTCTTTAACATGATACAAAATCTTATGAGTTAAATTTTTATGAAGTCTGAAGGTATGTCATTTTGAAACCTATCTCTCTTATATACAAATGGGAAAAGTCATGCAAACATAATTATTATTTTAGACGATATATGTAAAAACTTGAAGTTTTAACTCTGTTTAATCAAAGTTTCAAATTATTCGAGTATTTTCTATGTGATTATGATATATGTACATACATACATATACATATACTTATAACATTTAAGGAATCCGTCATCATTAAATAAGGGCAAATAAAAGATTAAAAATTTGTGTCCTTAAAATTTTTTGACAGATTTTAAGAATATAAATAAATCATGAGTTATTCTTTGTTGCTTCTCATAACGTATGATTCCATTTCAGCAATAAAGCAAATTTGTCTTTTGTTGTTTAAAGATGACTTTTAAAAAATAATTTAAAGTAAAAAATTGTGCATAATCGACTCTTTTCAGATAATGTTTACTGTTTCATATCAATTTATTTTTTTGCGCCATATAAAAATATTTAAAATTTTTGTTAAACTCAAATGAACTCAGGAAATATTCAAAGTTTCTCAAAAGACAGTGAGTGCTATTGTAAAAAAAGACATCAGCATTTATGAATTAATAAACATGCATAATAAATTAATCCTCCATTTGAATGGAACTAAATATTTCTATTATGGAGCATGACATTTTTGATACTTTACTCAATTTTTTTAAAAATCATATTTACAGTAATTTTAATTCTTTATCTCTATAAAACGCTTTATAACAATACAAAATCAAAATTTTCTATAACTTAATTAAGTAGAACAAATTTACAAACACAATGTTTATTACTACTTCACATGAGTGGGCAACTACGATCGGGTGAGAAACAATTTAAAAAGATTACTGTAATTATGTACGACTTCTAACTGGAGTTTTTTTCCCTCAAGTAATTTTCTTTGACTCGAAATTTTCTTAGTATCTGTTGTGTCAGAAGAATGCCATTTTCTAGTAACAGTCTCTACACGTTAAGGAATCAGTCATCATTAAATAAGGGCAAATAAAAGATTAAAATTTTGTGTCCTTAAAATTTTATAAGGTCCACTCATGTGAAGTGGTAATAAACATTGTGTTTGTAAATTTGTTCTACTTAATTAAGTTATAGAAAATTTTGATTTTGTATTGTTATAAAGCGTTTTATAGTGATAAAGAATTAAAATTACTGTAAATATGATTTTTCCTCATAAATTAAGTCTTGGCAAGATTGAATCTTGCTGCTTCACTGCATCTGCTACTGCTGGAAACATCTGATAATGCTTCCTGCGTAGGTTAACTTCTCTTCACTGCTAGCACGGGGGAACTCGCTCTCAACTATGAGCTTCTGTTCCTTTCAATAATCTGGTCGTTTGACTGCGCTAAACACCCTAATTAGCATATCCTTGACTTCCTTTTCTGTTCCTGAACCAAGTGTGGGCTGTGCAAGGTTTTACAAAAATATAGTCCCAAGTATAATGATTGGAAGGTGAACTTTCAGAAACTAGTTAGAAATAAAATAACTTACAAATCAAAATTTTAAAAACAATTTATTAATTTAAAACAAAAACTGCAACGACAAAATTAGAGAAAAAAGTATAAAATTGATTGTAAAGACTCACTGTTCAATACCACACTGTGGTTTTGATAGCATCGAAAATAACCTTTCTCGACGAGAGGAAAAGCCGCAAGGCTACTATCTAAAGAACAGTCCTACGGGAAGATTAGGCACAGTTCCTGAATTAATGTTCCATAAAGTATTTGCCTACAGAGAAATTTGTTTCAATGGTATCTTTTCTCGGGAACACATTTCTAAGTCATATATCTCTGGGATAACATCAAAATTACAACAGCTTGTTTTATCTTCATTTAATAATTATGTGATGAAGCTATTAGGACAGAGGTATACCGAAAATATTCTCACAAAATTTATGCTAATTTTATTATGCTACAATTTATATTTATAACATAACAAAAGGCATCATCGTGCTTTTTTTTATAATTTTATCCAAATGATAAATATTCTTCCAGCAAGGCAAAAGACTGAGACGGATATGTAGCAACAATCAGAATGCCTTGCGTAGCTGTCACTTAGGAACGCGAGCAAAAGATTGGCCATATATGTACCAACGAGACTAGTCGAGTACACGGAATTCGCGTAATTAAAGGGAATTGGATTAAAAATCACTCGCAGTGGTCACACCTCAAGGGCATAAGACTCATAATATCCATTTTGCCCCACTCGTCACTGATAAATTATTTCCTGAGCAGATTTAGCTTGTGTCTTATTTACATCCTGAAAGAATTTTAGAGTTATTGTGCTGTTGTTTCTTGGTAAATAAAGAACATAACATAAAGTAGAGTCCAACCATAATTTTCTCTAAGATAAACACTTTCTTTTTCAATAAAAAAACTGATATATGGGACCTCGAGGCTCAGTAATCACAACTCGTGTCATTATCTTACCCCCTGCCTTATAATTTTAATTTACGATAGAGTTTAAGTTTCGCATGACCGTCAGCATTATAGTTAATCCCGTAAATTCCTTAGGATAGAATCCTTAGGATCCTCTGCATAAAATTCAGAGAGTTCGTGCAAAATTTTCATTCATGGTTTTTCTTTTGGAATTTTATTCTTTGTTAAAAAGGTACATTAATATACTTTTGATATCCTAATTTTCAATTGGTAAATTTGGCAATTAGTACACGTTTCTCTCTGGCGACTCTTTTACTCATATCTCTACATGCTGCCCGAAAACCTCAAAACTGAACCTTGCATTAGACTAAATCATCTTTTGTCTAATGACGACTATAAGAGTTTACAGCTTCAGTCAGCCTTTTGCTGAGGAATCTGTCAGTTGATATAAGGGGTAAATTTTCATTCTACTTACTGTTCCAACTTCTATAACGCTGTTCAATTGTTTGCTTGTATCACGCTATAAAAAGGAAGCTGCAAATCAAGATGAGAAATGTTTCAAACAGAGCTTCTCTATTCCTTCCATTGCAGACTGCATATCCAAGTCTGTCGCTGTGCTACATGCAAAGAAATCGCTGTCGAAATACGGATTGTTGCAGGGAGAAATCTGAGACTGAAAAATTGACACTGGTAGTGCCGCATTCCTTTAGAAGAGGTAAGTCATTTCCGTAGATAGTTCCGTTATTAGTATACAGCAGGTACATTCTAGTCAGTTTGTCACTTAGATCAAATTTACAGATGTCTTTATAACTTTTTTTCATTAGGAGTTGATAAATATATGAATGGTTGCTGACAAAATAAAACAGTGAGACTATGTACTTTAGCTGGAACTGATCATTATTTAATTTAGTTTTGCTACGTGAAAAATCTAATATTAAATTACGTTACTATTATCCCATGCGAACGTAAGAGAAATATTGGTGATAGAAAAATTATCCTTAATTTTAAAGAGTTTTTAAAACAAAACTGAATCGTTATGAGATGTTACTTATGGCTATGTCATAACAAAAATAAAATATGGCACCAATAAGACAGACCGAAATTTTCTGATAATTAAAAGTTTACTACAAATCGTCAAATGGGATTAATTAAAAAAGCATATATTTATTTTAGTCGGAGAATTGTTTTTTAGGAAATATCATCTGAAATATCAGAAAATAATATCAGGAACACGTGAAGTTACATTTTCATAGTATATATACCTATATCATTTCATGGGAGCTCAAATTAATGTCTAATATTGCGTGTCTGTGAAAGAGAAACGCCGAAAATGTGTGCTAACAGTGCAAAATATCTAAAATAATTACTGCTATGGAATTGACGAACCATGTATATTCATATATTATGGGGGATACACGAACCTGTAGCAAGTGCAAAATCTGTCGAATACCTTAAGAAAATTTGATATGAATAGATATTACACCTAATGGGCTCCCCATACAGGTAGAACTAGTGCATTAATATAAATCGTGTATAACCTAAGCTGTTGCTTGTTATTCAATTATATTCAGTTTAAATTTACTATAAACTTAATAAACTCTATTAGAAGTATTAGTTTAGTGCAATGTTACTGCATTAAATAAAACTTTTAAAGTTTATTCTATGAAGTAACATGCACACTAAACTACTGTATAGTAATTTAGTATAATGTTTGTAAAAATATAAACTCATGGAAATTTATCTACGTATTATTACATTTTATAACAGATAATTTCAATATTTGGTATGTCATGTGGAGAAACGAAACAACCAAACTTACAAAAATAGTTCTATAGCATGTACATACATTTAATATTATTAGATGTGGCACCATTTCGAATTTTTACAGAACACTTACTTTATTCTAATAATCAACGTATTGTAGGTTGGAACAAAAAATCTTGAGTGATATACTCTCAATCATTTATTTAACCTACTGAAATTCTCTATGCCCGTACTAAAATAATTAGGTACTGCTGAACGTTAGTAGACTAATAATGATAAATTTTTATTCTTTATTACTAGTCTTTTAATGCATCAAAAATATGTGTCGCTTAAAGTCCTTCTAGCTTCGAATCCCAGGAGAGAATTTACCAATCCAAGGGAATGTGACTGGCCTAAGTTTAAATAACCAGACTGTACTTCATGTATAATGCATTAATATGTCCAATGCTACACTTTTAAAAATAATGTTGTCATAAAAAAATATAACTCTTTAGTATTAGCTTTAGACCGTTCCCATTTCTAAATTCAATCACGTAGAAAGGGACTTGAAAGAGAATTATCATTCGAAATAAGAATATTCCAGCTTGAAAACGTACATGGCGGGAGTGATAATTTAAACAATTGTGATTTGCGTTAACAAGCAATACTTTTTAATAGATTTTAAGAAGAAAATAATTCACTAAGGGTCCTTCAGATAAGGTTTACCTTTTTAAAAGATGGCGCAGTTAGTTTGTTCTTTTTTTTTTTTTGGGGGGGGGGGGTGCTAAGGCGCAGGTGCTAAGGGCGTGTCCAGATTTAATGTCTGCATGCTACTGTAAAACTGCAAATTCTTTCCTTTCTCCCAACTCTAAATACAAGCAAGATTTTGCAATTTTATTTTTTGCTAATGTTAAAGTGTCTGCAAGAATTGCATGTTAACCCTCACACATTTATGAGTTAATATATTTAATAAAACAAAATGAAATGAAAATGACATTTAACTGTGAAGTAGAATAGACGTTAGAAATCTAGTTTTAATTACACAAAATAGAATTTGATAAATATAATAAAATTTGTAGTTAAATGTTAAAATTACATCCTTATTGCACTTCAGATTCCCTTGAAAAAATTCAGATTTCTCTCTTTTTTAGACTTTTCTTTTTTTTTAATTAAAGTTGTCAGGGACGTTTGAAGCTTGTTGTCAAATCTGAACAGAATGATTATGTAGATAAAAGCAAAATTGGAAAGTTTTAAGAGTTAATGTGAAGATGAAAATTTAACATTCGTTATATTAACAAATTAAAATTCCTGCCATCAAATCTGAAGTTTTAGCAATAAAATATAACCACGACTTATAATAAAACAGAATATTGCTTGATACATTTACATGAAGAAAATGCAGAAAATAGACATATAGGGGGTAGAATCACTTAACTATCGAATTATTTTAACGATATTTACATTGCAGCATCTTCTATGCACCGACAACGAAATCAGTTTTAATAAGAAGATTTACTTCTGGTATTCCTAGCTATCTATGGGAAGGTACACGGTCGTCTGCTGATGTTTATTACATGTCGTAACTGTATGAAGAGGAGGCCTGAGAGATTTGGGGTGAAACATCATCGTTGATAAGGGCATCTGATAACCCAAAATCACTGGCGTTGGACATGTTAGTCGAGGAATAGTCTGATGAGTCATGACGCCCATGTCGTCTACAAAAAATTCTCATCGATGAAATGCTAAGTAATTGAGGTTGCTAAGTAGTTGACTGTTAAGTAATCGAGGGAAATTCCCCTCCCCCTAACAAGAACAATATATTTCCTCCTAATTTCAGCATCCATAACTACCCAGAATTGGATATCGCCGTGGGATTGCCTTTGTTATTTCCCATGATCACTCATCGTAGGGAAAAAAGGGAAAATAATAATAGACAGTAGACAACAATGGGGGCATATGATGTGGTCCGATGATTCCGTGTTCACATTATTTTTGGGGGAAACGGAGGAATATGTCCGTCACACTGGTGAAGGGAAATTTACCAGACAGAATATTTGTTATAATTGACCGGAAACATTTGGAAAACGCAAAGCAGGTACATTAGATTAACCAAAGGTTTATGGTGAGGGATGGTAGGATATCTGGCATACCATTTTCTCTCAATTAGCCAGATTCAATTTCTATTGAAAATATTAATTTCGGCATGAGATTTTAAGCGGATTTTTAATATCCAGGGAACACGGGCAAGTAGTGTTCAATTCTTCCTCTACAGTTCTAAACTCAAACGATTACAGGTTGTACAAGACTATGGACAAAAATCACATCAGTTTATAGAAAGAAGAAAAGAGTCCTTTTTTGTGCCTATTATTAAATTATTCTACAAATTAATCTCTAAAATATTTAAAACAACATTTTATACAATAATATATTGACGTGATTATAAGTTAAAAACTTCCTGGCTCACAAAATTTTTAAACGAGATCCTCCACTCTATTTATTCCACTCTACTTCTAACATTCGGTGGAATAAACTAATGATGTTTATTATCCATGAATTATTACGGTTACAAAATTGATCCACTGGTAATAAAAATTATAAAAACAGTAATTGATCTTACTATTACTTTTTTATGTTTATGAATCTAAACATAACTGGTTAACCGATTTCTTTAAATCCCAAAGCATTAAAATCAAAGTGATGTCCCAATACTTAGGTTTTTTCCGCTACTTTTCTCAAATTGAATTCAAAGGATTTCTTGCAGTAGACTCAAAAGAGGTTTTATTCAATTGTTTAGACCCTCATAGTATCTTGTGACAGTATATACTCGCATTAATGGAAAATGAAGGGACAATTACCGAATTAATTACTTTAAGATATGATATTTTCAAATTAGTCAGGAAATAGTTTTAAAGGAATAACAGTTGGATTTTCAGAAGAATTACAGACTATAACTAACGGACAAAAAACGTAAGAGGTTAATATTTTTTAATTTAAAATTTTCTGTTTCACTTCTCTTCTATTTCAAAAACTCTTCTCGACTCATTCTTCAACCCTTTTTTTTCATAAGCATTGTTTTTTTTTTGTAAAGTTTATACTAAAAATCTCTGATGTGCATATGAATGTGGATTTGAAGAAATGAAAAAAAATCTGTCGTACAAAAAATACTGTACTCGGATTGTATTTATAGATGCACAACGTACACAAAAGAAAACTAATGTAATACGTATCTTAAGGCTGCTGTGTACTAACCCTATTGGATTCGCTCACCTCAATGTGAGCCTATGGAGAAAAGTTGTCCAAGAATTGGCTACTTCAATTTAAAGTATTTTTTAAAAGTGTAGTCCGTAATAGAGGAAGAAATTTTACACCTTGGGGCATTTTTCGTTTAAAAAAGGAATACAACATTTTAAAATTTAAATTATTTTGGGAGAAAATCTGGTATAGGATATTTTAAACGCTCATCAAATCCTTTGGTGGGTGAAATTTATTAAAAGAATCTTGTTGCAAGGTGCAGGAAAGTTCAGGCTATCTGAAAACACCATTTTTATTGGATTATCAGAATTTATGTAGCTGTAAATAGTAGACACATTTTCTCCATAGGTTAATATTGAGGTGAGCGAATTCAATAGGGTTTGTACTTATCAGTCCTAATTAACATAGTCAGTTTTTTAAAAATATTTTGCTCAGAAAGCTCTTACTTTCCAGAAATAAAATTTCAACATTCTTTTTGTATTCTAAAAAGTAATATGTGTAATACGGATTGATTTCAATAATTAATGCTATGAAAGTTTTATTTAAAACATCTGAGTTTAGCTGCGTAAAAGAGGAAACATGCCAAAAGTTCTTCATAAAGCAATAGTAAGTTTGTAAGGGAGCAGTTGGTAGTGTTTTTTTCAACATTCTTTTTAATTTAGGGATGAAAAATTAAATTCCGAAATGCATGCCTAGTTATATCGAGAAAGTTAATAATGTATAAAAAATAAGGGAATTATGTTACTTATTTGTAAAATTTTGTAAGAAGCTGAACGAAAATTTCCTAGGAATTTTTTTAAGATACCTATAATCAGTTAAGAATATATTTCCTCTTTTTACATGTACGTACTTTCATCTTTTTTGAAATTTTATATATGATGCATAACAATTTTAATTTACTTTTGTTTAGAAATGGAACTGATGAATTGAGACATTTATTCCAAGTTCAGCAAACACTTACTCCAGAAGCTCGTATTTTTCTTTCTTTAAAAATAATTTAAATAAATAAATAAATAAATAGTTATTAAAGGAATAAATTTATTTAAACTCCTAAAAGTCTTTAAAATTCTCTTTTTATAATCTCTTTGTTAATTTTTTATATAGTGCAAGCTTCCCGATCTGGTTATTAAATAGTCAATGGAGTGCCTCAGAACATCATGACTAATAAAGGCCTGTTATAAAAGTAGGGATGAAAAATTTAATTATAATCACGCTTCATATTAAAAAGTTCATGACTCTCCTCTCAACAACAAGCCAGATCGAGGTGCGCAAAAATGCTCTATACAAATGGATCATCATCGATCGATGAAGGTTCATTTCTATTTAAAAAACCCATCTACCACCATCAAAAATAAATTTATGCTTCAAAACACAAATTTTTGGGCCTGGGTGAACTTCATTAACTTTAAGCTTCGCTGAGTTTAGGTTAATTTACTTATTTAGAATTTCTGTATAAACTACATCTTCACTAAGAAATGTTTGCAAGTTATGGTTGGTAAATATTTGATGAATTCTTCATGATGGATATGCGTGGCAAATATCGCAATTCCAGTCAAAAATCAGACAAATAAATAAAATCTATATTATTTTTGAAGTGGTTACAAATTTCCCCAAGGAAACTTGTTTTATTTGCATTTCTTATTTCATTTTAAAAGCTAAAAGTGTTCATGCAATAAAAAGAAGACATTAATGTTATAAGAAAACCCGAGAGACTTTTGTAAATAGCTTAAAAAGAACTTCCCCAGATAGTAAATAATTGATTTGTCTAAAAAATAAATTATATTTCGAGTAAGTCTCATGAAATATTTGATTTCTTACTCCATTTAAATTCCTTTCAAAAAATGCTGTAAAATTTATAGATTTGTGTTTTATATTAAACTTTTAACTCCATAAAACGTTAAAAAAAGATGAAGCTACAAAACAGACATCAACTGAAAGTGAATTTTAATTTACAAAGTGGATTAAAATGAAATAAATTTTTAAAAATTCTCTCTAACCATGTCTGTAAGAAAAATACATGTTAGATCTCCTATTGCAATAGAAATGGCAATCTAGTTTTTATAAAAATTTCCAAGGTTCCATTTCTTTCTATTACTCCCTAAAAACTTGTTGAATCTGCTACTCATACAAACCTTCTATATCTTTCTTGAAAAACTACTTGAATACTCAGGAAACAAGTCCAGTATCATCTGTTTTCTAGACGGATGGGGTGACCTCTACACGACTAATACATATCTTTATCCTTTCGAATAAACGAGATTACTTTATGACACAGGGAACTTTGTCAAGCTTTTTGCGATAAAAATAGAATAAAAAAGTAGCTCAACATATGTTAAGAAATGAGAATGACATTAAAAATATGGAAATTTACTAAAAATGATATAGAGAAAAGAGAAATCAACAAAATCAAGAAATTTACCATAATATTAGGCTGAGGAACTTTATGATAACTTAATTCGCGGTGATATATTAAAACATAATACAAGAAATAAGAAAAGAAGAAAGAGAAGACAAAATGCTGAAAATGCAATAAAAGTTTTGGTCAAAAAGTCTACTACGGTAATGGACGATATTTTAGTAAACAAATAATTGAACAAATAAGTGTAAAGGAAATCAATAGAAATGAATTAAAAATATGGAAATTTACTAAAAGTGATACAGAGAAAAGGGAAATCAACAAAATCAATAAATTAACCATAATATTAGGCTGAGGGACTTTATGATAATTTAATTCGTGGTGATATATTAAAACATAATACAAGAAATAAGAAAGGAAGAGAGAGAAGACAAAATGCTGAAAATGCAATAAAAGTTTTGGTCAAAAAGTCTACTATGGGAATGGACGATATTTTAGTAAACAAATAAGTGTAAAGCAAATTAATAGAACTGAATTTAAAATATGGAAATTTACTAAAAGTGATATAGAGAAAAGGGAAATCAACAAAATCAAGAAATCAACCATAATATTAGGCTGAGGAACTTAATGATAATTTAATTCGTGGTGATATATTAAAACATAATACAAGAAATAAGAAAAGAAGAGAGAGAAGACAAAATGCTGAAAATGCAATAAAAGTTTTGGTCAAAAAGTCTACTATGGGAATGGACGAAATTTTAGTAAACAAATAAGTGTAAAGGAAATCAAAAGCAATGAATTAAACAATTCTTTTAATATCTTAGTAAACAAATAAGTGAACAAATAAATGTAAAGCAAATTAATAGAACTGAATTAAAAATATGGAAATTTACTAAAAGTGATATAGAGAAAAGGGAAATCAACAAAATCAAGAAATTAACCATAATATTAGGCTGAGGGACTTTATGATAATTTAATTCGTGGTGATATATTAAAACATAATACAAGAAATAAGAAAGGAAGAGAGAGAAGACAAAATGCTGAAAATGCAATAAAAGTTTTGGTCAAAAAGTCTACTATGGGAATGGACGAAATTTTAGTAAACAAATAATTGTAAAGGAAATCAAAAGCAATGAATTAAACAATTCTTTTAAAAGTTGAGTTACACATGGATACCTATAAAACCATATTTGATTGCTATAGTAACGGTTCATTCTTTGCACATTGTTGCCTTAAAAACAATTACATTACAAACAATATAATAGTCTGGAAATAGAAATTGTTTCTCTTACCGGACAAATGTGCTGACAATAGCGTTATAGGTTCTTGTCTTAGTGTTTATTAATTAACCTCGAATCTGTAATTTAAATATCCATTAAAATGTGGAAGTTGGAAATATAATATGTACTTTCCATAGAGGAACCATGTGCTGTAAGAAAATAAAAACCTTCTACAATAATTTGAGAGAAAGCCATTTCAGAAAAAAACACTTACCACAATGCCAAGGTATTTTCAGTTTGTAGAATACCACTTTGAGATTTCGGAAAGCAAGTGCTTTCATTGTACCAGAAAGTTAGCCTTTTAAGGTTTCTTATTTCTACGAACAGATTGACTAATACATTTTTGTTGATAGAATAAATCAACAAAAATCTGTTTTATTAATAGAATAGCTAGAAAATGCTTATAGTTCAAAATCGCAAATTTCCTTTTGAAATAGAAAACTTAATTAGTTTCTGTTTCGCAATGTCTTTCATACCACGATACCCTTGAAAACTGTTGGTTGCAAATTGCGCCATATTTGGATAATTAATTTTTGTGGTTAGAGCATTCATAATCTTACCTATAAACAGCATTTCGACACAGAGTCGCTTTTATTTATCAGCTAATTTCCTCCTCTTTACAAAAATATTCCTTTCTTTATTAAAGTAAAATACAAAAAGTAATGATGAAAACATCCGCCTATTACACTGAATTTTATGGTTTTTTTTTTACTTGGGAAGCTTAGTTGATTGTGCATGAAATTCAATAATGTTAGATTATGTAACTCTCAGTTAAACATGAAGAACATTACATTTTGTTTTAATTTCTTAAGTTCAAAGATAACTATAAAGCAAAACATTTTAGATGCATTGAATCATTTAATGAGAATATTTGAAATCTTTATAAATGGAGAATATTTTTACTGCATAAAATCTAAAAAGATAAAAATCCGTGGTTTTTTTTTGTGACAAGCGATGCTTAAAGTTTAAGAGTTAACACTTCCTAGCATATCACATCTCAGGTAGTTTAGATAGTAGAATACTGATCCGGTCTCAAATCAGATTCACGGCAGATGGCTGTTGCAGTGGCGTCCGACCGTTCTAATGAACATTAATACGCAACAGGAAAGCATAAGTTAAAAGTCAGTCTTAAAAAAATAGCCTCGCCTAATAATAAAATAAAAATGAATAAGTAAATATGGGCAAGTGAACTTCCTAGATCACTGGTCTAAAAAAGGAAACACTGAATGATTGAGGAATATCTCTGAAAAATCACTGATTTCCTCACCTGGTTTGAGCAGATTAGAGAGTAGATTACTGGGCACAGGGATTTAGAAACCTTGAATCAATGCCTAGTCATAGGCACTGGTAAAAAGGCCCCCCCCCCCATATCACTGTATTGTACATTTCCAAAATACACAATGAGGCAGCGTCATTTTAACATCTAATTTTCAATTAGCATGTTTTGCAGATATGCAACAAATATACTTTTCCTCAATAATGATTTATATTTATGGCATCCATTTTTTATTATTATATATAATATGGATTTAGTACTGTTATATATAATACGGATTTAGCTTTAATTTTTTATTTTATTTTTATAAATAATAATATAATATAAAAATTATAAATTTTATATTATATGATTTTTATTTATATATGTTTAAAATGACATAATCTTATTTTGAAGTAAACTATTTTTAAAATCGGAGATGTAGCGATACAGAGTTTCAATTTGCATTTGTTAATATAGGATGTAGTTACAAGAAAAAGAGTCATTTTTTATTTGTAACGATATTCCTCCTCGAGTTAATTATACTTATATATGATCTGATCGTAAAATACTTACTATTCTCTATATTTTATCTAATATTCAAATCCTCTTAGTATGCTAGAACTTGTTCCTCTTGTCGGACAATTGTGATGACGTTAGCGTTATAGATCCTTGCCTTAATGTTTTAAATTAACCTTTCATTTGTAATATTAATTTCCCTTTAATTGTGAAAATTGCAAATATAATACTCTTTATGGAGGAACGAAATGCTATATAAGGAAATAAAAACTTTCTACAGTAATCTGAGGGAAAGCCATTTGAGAAATAATAGTTACATCACCGAAGTATTTTCGATTTGTAGAATACCATTTTGAGATTTGAGAACACGAGAACTATCTTCGACCCTGGAAGCTGGTCTTTTAAGGTTTCTTATTTTTTTTATGAACAGACTGACAAATATATCTCTTTCATACATTCAGTCAACAAAAATTTATTTTATTAGTCGGAAAGCTAGGAAATGTTTACAGTTAGAAATTGCAAATTTCCATTTAAAATAAAGAATTTAATAACCCTCTATTTCGTCATGTATTTCAGTCTACGATACCCTTGAAAACTGACGGATTCAAATTTCGCCATATTTGGATGATTCATTTTTGTGGTTACGGCATTCATAATCTTAACTGTAAACAGAATTTTACGCCATAGACGCTTTTATTTATCAGCTTATTTCCTCATATTAAAAGAAATTCTCACTTTATTAAAGTTAAATACAGAAGGTGATGATGAAAATACCAGATATTCCACTGAAATTTATGGGATTTTTCGCTTATGCAATACTTTGAAATCGCAGTTGTCTGTACATGCAATTCAGTAATGTAAGATCAAGTAAGTCTTATATAAACAAAAAGCCCATCTGATTTTGTTTTAGTTTCCTACATTCAAAGATAAATATAAAGCAGTACATCTTAGAAACATTGAATGAGAATACTTGAAATCATTATAAATGGATAATATTTTTACTTCCCAAAATTTAAAAGAAAAATTTCCGTAATTTTTTTTTAATGACACGCGATGTTAAAAGTTCTAGAACTAACACTTCCTCTCATATCCCATTCCAGGTAATTTTGTTGTTAGAATACTCACCTTGACATTTGTAGAACAGAGCTCGTGTCAGGTTCACAGCAGATGGCTGTTGCAGTTGCGTCCGACCGTTCTAATGAACAATAATACGCAACATTGAAGCATGTGTTAAATGCCAGTCTTCAAAAGTCAGACGAATGATAAAATAAAAATTATTTATGTACAAGTAAAATTTCTCAATCACTGGTCTCAAAAAGAAACACTGAATGACTGAGGAATATCACTGAAAAAAAAGATTTCCTCACTTCACTTAGACAGAGAGTGGAATACCGGTCACAGGATTTGGAAACCTTGAATACATGCCTAATTTTCATAGGTGTTCGTTAAAGGGTTAGCCCTCTGTAACACTAAATTGCATATTTTCACCATAACACAAATATGCAATGTCATTCCAACATCAAATTTTCAATCAACATTTGTTGTAGATATGCAATAAACATCATTTTTGTCAATAATTTTTTTATTTTAATTTTTATATGTTTTAAATGACATAATCTTATTTCCAAGTAAATTATTAATCAAATCGGAGACGTTTCGATACAGAAGGTTAGATGCGATGTTTCGGTATGTATTTGTTAATATAATATGTAGTGACAAGAAAAGGGTTCACTTCTTATTTATAACAATATTACTTACCGAGTAAATTACACTTATATAAGATCTGATCATTAAATACTTTATATTATCTATATTTTATTTAATGTTCAAATCCTCTTAGTTTACATTTCATATCGAACACTTTTTCGCTGCAATGTCGAGGAAACTTTTGAGAACTGGTTAGATGGCATTTTCTTTGCAACCTGTAACTTGCAGGTATTAAAGAAAATTTTAGCTATCCGGTTTGGTGGAAATAGATTTTTCATGCTTTTTGTTCATCATTTAACAAATTAAGAACTCTTCAAAAGCAACAATTTTTTGGCAAGACTTCTTTACTTGCGAAATAATTTGGCTTTGATTCAAGTGCTACCCGCGATCTTCCTATTTTACTGCAAAATTAAGTCACACGCTAAAAATATCCCCAAAAGTTATTTTCCTTTGCCTAGTCTTTTACCTTTAAGAGTTTCTTTCAAAATATTCTGTATTTAATAGAGGAATTAAATATTTAAAATTATTATTCTGCTTTATGCATATAGAACAGAATTAGTAATGTCATCCATTTCTTTATTATCATATACGTATATTTTAATTGTTAAAGCATAGTAATTGAACTTGACAGGAATTCAATGTCCTTTAAATTCATGTCTTTATGTATTTATAGAAATTCTCAAAATGTAGTTTGAAAATGGTAAATAATCCTCTTAGAATCGAAAATTGTATATATGTGCTGCTCTTTCTGCTTGAAAAGTTAAATTTAATAATCGGAACTATTTGAAAATTTTTAGTAAGATAGTTTAACTATGACAGAAAATTCATTTCTGTAATAATTGCTAAAAATCTCTCAAAGAGCTGTGAGTAAACATTATTAATAAGTAAGACTTATAAATTGCTTCATCACTTTGTAAGTATTTACTTTGACAGATACACAACTTGTCATGAAAAATACATATGTGCCATAAATTTTACATCCTGAAGAATTATGAAAGATGATTTACATTTATGACAAATGAAAATTTGCTATTACTGAAATAAATGGTATGGAATTTTTTTAACCGAAATAATAACCTTATATGCATTATACATATTTTGCACTTTATTAGAATAGAAAAAATGTATATCGAATCAATTTATTTGGACGGAAAGATTTTTGGCTGAAAGTACAAAATGTGTGAATTACATTGAATAACACAGCACAAGATCACCACATTCATAACTATTTCCCTATGAGAATATGCCCAATATAGCGATTGTATCACAGATAATAGCTGAGGTTTACATGTTTCAAGGATTATAATTCCTCGGTACAGTGTTCATTATGGTATAGTTACTTTGGGTCTAAATTTCTGATACAGAAAGCCCCTCTTGCAGTGCCTTTCAAGGGGAATAGCCCTAGTATTAGGTTAGATGATTAGACAAGATCGCGCACGAGGAGTTCCCTTTTCCCGCTGAGGGAATCGAACTCCCGAACCGTACATTAGACACAATTACCTGAATTTATTTACAGTAGATGAGAGGAAGCCTTCGGAATCATGCCATATGTAACACTTAATATTGGATTTTCCGGAAACTTCTGTTGGTTTTTTCAATAGAACAACTGAGATTGATGATGACAAACTAAAAGCACTGTTTGAGGCTGATCATCCCATAACTGTACGTGAGAATTTCTGGGAGTCTAAATTCCTCCAAAATAACCACTGATGACCATTTGAAAAAGATTGGTTACGAAAAAAAGCTTGATGTTTTTATCTCACATGAACTTAAGGCAAATAATTTAACACAAGGTATTAGCATATTTTTTTTTGCTTTTGAAACGTAACCAAAATGGTTAATTTTTGAAGCAATTGATAACTGGTGATGAAAAAAGGATTGTTTACAGTAACACTGAAAGCAAAAGATCCTGTTCCAAGCATTGTGAGCGAGCTAAAACAAGATCAAAATCTGATATTCATCAAAAGAAGGTCATGTTATCAGATTGTCTGGATTATAAGGGAATTGATTATTTTGAGCTTTTACCAAGGAACGGAACGATCAGTTTCAAGGTGTACTGTAAACAGCTAACAAAATTGAACGTACAGAAAAACAAAACGTCCAGAACAAAACATTCAGAAAACAAACGTTCCAGAATTGGTGAATCGTATAGGTATTGTGTTTCATTATGACAATGCCAAACCACATACATCTTCAGTCACTCGTCAGAAACTATTGGAGCTTCGTTCGGCTGTGTTACAACATCCCCCATATAGCCATGTCATTGCACCATCAGACTACCATTTGCTTCGTGATTTGCAAAATTCCTTGGTAGGTAAAACCTTTATTTCAGACAACAGTGTCAAATTCCACTTGGAAAATTTTTGTAGAAAAAGATCATAAATTCTATGAAAAGGGAATCATGAAATTGCCTTGGAAGTTGGCAAATGATTACACTAATATGCAAGGTTTTGTTGTTTTGAAATGAATAGGTGTATCTGAATGGATTTTTTGTGCAGATTCCGAGAATGACCTTCAAAATTCCGTATTACGTCACGCTTTTTCACAAATGACGGAAATGTGAAAATAAAAAAAAAACGGTATTTTGTAATGACATCGTTATAGGGCAACGTTCGTAAAGCGTGAAAATGTTCTCTGGAGGGCGGAATGATTGATTAAGGAATAGATAAACATCAATATCTAGCTGATAATGGAAATGCAACTGTTTTACCTGTATGACATCACGATTTGCGCCACTCACAACGGCGGAACATGAGAGTATTGGCACGGCAGTATCCTTGCGCAATCCCCGTCCAATATCAAGCCCCCAACAGACACCAATTCAGACGATGTTACAAGTGAGGAGATGTAGAAACCGGACAGCATGGAGGATGAAATCCCAGTGCTATTTACACAGCATGAACTGAATGATTTGGTTCGCGATCTGAATTTACCTAAAGTCGCAGCAGAGCTTTTAGAATCACGACTTCATGAAAAGAATTTACTGTGCCATAATACGAGATTCTCCTGGTACAGACACCGAGAAGCAGAATTGTTTCCTTTTTTTTGCTGAGGAAGGCGATTTGGTATATTGTCGAGACATTCTGGCAGTCATGAAATACTTCAACATCAATTTGAATTTTTGACAGTGGAGGTTGTTCATAAATGCCAGAAAATCCAGTTTAAAAGGTGTTTTATTACACAATACTAACATCCATCCATCCATTCCAGTAGCACATTTTGGGACTTTGAAAGAGACATACGAGAACCTTAAATTACTGCTGGAAAGTGTGCAGTACAAATTTCATAAATGGTCTTTGTGCGGGGATTTCAAGGTGATTGGAATATTGCTCGGCCAACAAGGAGGCTACACAAAATTTCCTTGCTTTTTGTGTGAATTGGACTCCAGAGCAAGGACGGAACATTGGGTTCGGCAGCAGTGGCCAGTCAGAAGTACATTCACACCTAGCGGAAAAAAATATTGTTTCATTTTCACTGGTTGATCCCTCGAAAATACTGTTGCCACCTTTACACCTCAAACTTGGCTTAATGAAGCAATTCGTGGCATCTTTATGAAGGGACAGTAAATGCTTTCAGTATCTGGATGGTAACTATGCATCAATCACGACGGAAAAAATTAAAGCTGACATTTTTGTAGGCCCTCAAATACGAAAATTAATGGCATACAACAAATTCAAGGAAACCATGTGTGAGTGCGAATTGCGAGCCTGGACTGCATTCAGAAATGTGGTACACAACTTTTTGGGAACACGAAGGCTTCAAATTACACTATTTTAGTTGAGGAGCTGCTGGAATCTTATAAACTTCTTGGTTGAAAAATGAGCGTCTATGTTCACTTTCTTCATGCTCATCTCAATTACTCTCCTAACAATCTTGGTGATTTTTCGGAAGTACATGGCGAGCGCTTCCATCAGGATATTAAAGTGGTGGAATAGATATACCAAGGAAAGTGGACTGTACATATGATGGCCGACTATTTTTGGATGTTGAACAGAAACTGTACGGACGTACACCGAAGACAACGCAAAAAAAGGAAGATTGAAGGGGAGCCCAGTGGTCAATGTTAGGTATATTTGCTTTTGAATATGTATTGATGTTTACACTTCATATTGGATTTTACGGAAACTTCTGTTGGTTTTTTCAATAGAACAACTGAGATTGATGATGACAAACTAAAAGCACTGTTTGAAGTTGTTTTTCACACGGTACAAACGTTGTCATGTAGCAACGTCATTAAAAATATATTTTTTTAAAATTTTCACATTTTCATCAATTATGACAAAACCTGACGTGATACGGAATTTTGAACGCCATTCTCGAAATCTGCGCAAAAAATCCATTTAGATACACATATCCATTTTAAAAAAACAGAAAAAGTTGAAAAATTGCAGATCAGTGTTATTGAACAAAATGGTCAAAGCATTACTGATGAAAGTTATTTCTTTGTAATTTTTTTTGTTTTTCTTTTTGATAAAAAAATCGAAAGTAGTAGACAACCCAATAGCTGTAGGAAGTTTAAATTCTTAAATCTACATAGTATCGGCTAGGATTTCCTCGGTTAAATACACTATCTACTCGTCCAAAACTTAATATGTTGGTGATCAAGCTAATTTTATTTTGAATCGTAATAGTCGTTAAAGATTACTGTACATTTATGCTTAACAGGAGGAATAAAATGTTCATTTTAGGATTTTTATCCTTAGAATATATTTCAAGAAAGCAAGACCTGTTTTGAAGATTTTTACTGTGCACGGAAAGAAATTCAAATTGTACAATTATTCTAATTTGTACAATTCGCAGGTCGATAAATCCGCAGCTCAAACCTATTGCTGCAAGACTGTCAGGTCAATCAGACGCGATCGCTGGAAAGAACAAAAAAAGGGTCATCTGGGCGAGAAATACGTTTTAAGAAAAATCAGCTTTGTCAAAATTAAGTAAATAAATAAAATATGCATTAGACAACATCTTTATCATTTATTTATTTATTTTATTTTATTTTGATTGAGCTGATTTTTGTATATGTTGACCTGTGTTATTGGTCTCAAAAAGAAAACAAAATTGGGAAAGACATTGATGTCAAACATTTTGCTCATCACCAAGGCATCGGGGTGAACTGAAGTCAAATCCATCAGAAATATATTTAGAATTTTCCTAGGAACAAAATCACAATGAAAGACATGAAAATTATAATAAAGGACTTCATTGACGAAATCAAGCATAATTATCAAGTGTAATATACAGCTATTTCTGTTGAATATTGAATCCCAGTGTATCTAATAGAAGACAGGCAGGGGAAAATATTCGATTTAGTTTAACTGAGCGCTGACAATATATGCAGATCTACGAATTGCTTTTCCTGTTCCATCATGTTCATTAAATGGATTTAAAATCATCGAATCGAAAATGTCAACTAGTCCTAAAGTGTAGTTCACGTATCTTATTAAATATTTCTTAAGAATAAAAATATTTGAGCACACTTTTTAGTCAAGATAACTGTCGCTTCCTTGAAAATATCGTTACAACTTTTTAACTCTGGTTAACGTCATGGTATTGTTTAGAACAGCTTACACAATGTTTTTAAAATATATCTTTCTTGGGATTTGCTAACTAGCAGGAACTGTTCGGGAAAATAGACTTCCCAATATTTCGAAAAATGGCTTTCCCTTCTCTGAAGATGAGAAAAAATTGAAAGATTCTGGACGTGGAAGCTACGATTATACAACAGACGATAAAAACTTTACAACAGTAAAATGGTTTGACAATAAATGTGTCACTGTCATTTCCATCTTTTGTGAATTTGAACCTTTGGAGAGTGTAGAAATAAGGTATGTTGCTTCAAAAAGCTTTATTGATGTAAAAAGACCACATATTGTTGATGTTTATAACAAAGGAATGGGTGGCGTAGACCTAATGGATATGCAAATCCCATTGCTGATGTCAGATTTGACAATTTAGGCCATTGGCCTCTTCATATAGAAGGAAAAAGAAGATGCAAATTGTGTATCAAATCGTACACCAGAATAATGTGTGAAAAATGCAATGTAACACTTTGTCTTAACAAAATTAATAATTGTTTTAAAACATTTCATGTAAAATAAATTAAAATATATTATTGAGATACTTTATTAAAATTCATTAAAATATATTATTGAGATACTTTATTAAAATTCATTAAAATATATTATTTATTCATTAAAATATATTATTTAATTCAGATACATCTATAGATCAAAATATATTAAAATATTTACTTTTTTCCACCTAGCATCAACTCTCAATGATTCCAAATGGCATCAACTCTATGTTTAACTCATACACTACTTAATTCCCAATGATGCCATTTGGAATCATTTAAAATTTTTATTAATACATTATTTTTTTTCTTTCTGTTTCTTTATACTGGACATAGAATGAGTGCATATCAGGAATTTCATATTTTTAGAATGAGTAATAAACTTTTGGGACTGAAAGGGTTAATAGAAGGTTTCTCTAGCTGGTCCATATCAACAAAAACAAAGCTGTAATTTATATCCTAAATTCTGCTGTTTTCTATTCCCATTGTTTTCGACTGATTTTCTTAAGGCGTTTCAGGGATTTGTGGCGTTTATTTGTCAAGATTTTTTGCAGATTTCAATTATTCTACAAAGTGGACACTTGACATCAATCTATCCATGCTTTAGGATATTTTTTCCTTTTTCTAAAGCATCCGGCATTTGTCTCTTCGGCATACGACTATTCCCCACTGCTTTTTCATTATGGGAGCACTATATAGATGAAACATCATTACCCAGTATGAGTGGACTGCAAAAGAATATCCATTCCTGCGTCTGGATTAGAACCTGAGCCCACTCCGTTGAAGCTCGTTATGCTAACCACTATTTTTTAATAGTACTCGGAACTATTCTGGGTAAAATTTTTGTGATTTCGAGGGTGCCATTTGTTGTTTCGTTTCTATGATGGAGGAGCCAGTAACTTGTCCTTTCTGAAAACTCATTATAACTCATAGTACCATTTTCCCACCATCATGTGAAAGACCTGGTTTAAGATTGGTTAAGAGACCATACTCCGTTGCACCCAGCTATACGACTGCATTTTGTGGCCATACGTGCAATCCTTTTCAGTAATGTATCAGCACTGGCAACTCAGAATTACTTATTTAATTTCTAATGGCGCATAATGAAATTCAAACGGTGACCAGAATTGTTTTTACTAGTGACTAAAAAATATCAATGAAGATGAAAATGTGGTATTTAACTATGTGTTTGGTTATAGTTATTGTATTATTCTGAAGGAGAAATTTTAAAAAAAAGTTATAGAGCATTTTCTGAAACTGCTGAAATCATAAACAAATTTATAAAATCAACTGTGGGACGTGTTATAAAATATAACAAGAAATAGTCTATTTTGTGTTTACTTATAAAATGTAATAAAGGATATAGTCAAAGAAATAATTCTACAGAATTTCAAAACTGTCTTAAAAATATTCATGGTGAGTTTCTTTGTCTGTTGAATTTTCGTCTTTCATTTGATATAACTTTTCTCATGTATCTATTTCAACTTCATATGTTTAACAAAGTTCTAACTTTTCTTTCCGAAATTCTTTATTCAATGTTCTTAAACTTTCTGTGTATCCAAGAACATGCATACAAGTCTTTTCTAAACGTATAGTCTGCATCTGATGAGAAGAATTTTAATTAAATCCTTACAAGATGTTACTTCTTATGGTGTCAACTTCACTCGTGTATAGAGTAAAAACATAAGCCCAGAGCTAGTTTCACATAAAGGAGTATTTGGTTCTGTTTGTATAATGTGAGTAATACTGAATAGATGAAAGGAAAGTAAATGTAAAATATAATACAAAGGGATCGCACAAAAGGTTGGAAGCTTACAAAAAACTACAGCTGTATTGTTCTATCTGTCATATTTAAAAACTGAATGCAATATCTGATATTGTGTATACCAATTTACGATAAATTTTACAAATGCGTATATAACTTATAATAGTGATAAAAAACAGGACCACATAAGTGTATACAGTTTTTAATTTATTACCTCCACGGACCTCCAAAAAGCTTTCAAATATACGCTTGAGTATAATTTCTCACATAACTTGCGTTATGATAGACAACAAAATCAACAATACTTAGTTTTATTGAATTGTTTGTGGGAGGATATTCAATATGTGTATCATTTAAAGTCTTATTTAGGTAACAAGGGACTTTCAACCTCGTTTTTTTTTAAATTTTCAATATTATACTGTATATACAAAATGGGAATAATTAATATTCTTTTTTTACTGCATTGCAGACACTACCAATTTACGATAAATTATTCAAATATGTATATAACTTATAATAGTGATAAAAGAACAGGACCTCATAAGTGTATACAGTTTTTAAACTATTACTTCCACGCACCACCAAAAAGCTTTCAAATATACGCTTGAGTATAATTTCTCACCTAACTTGCGTTATGATAGAAAACAAAATCAACAATACTTAGTTTTATTAAATTGTATGTGGGAGGATATTCAATATGTGTATTATTTAAAGTTTTATTTAAGGTGACAAGGGACTTTCAACCTCGTTTTTTTTTTAATTTTCAGTATTTTACTGTATATACAAAATGGGAATAATTAATATTCTTTTTTACTGGCTTAAAGACACTTAGAAATCACAAATGAGTGTTTTGTGTAAGAATAGGATTGTTTTTCAAAAAATTCTTCAAAAATGCTAGAATTTCTCAAAATGCTCCATGGCCATAATTTTCTTCTCCAAGTTCCCAAATTTCTCAAGATTGTTCATTGAATTGTTTGTCACAAAGCTGTGCATCAAAATTTGAAACCACAAATATTTTCCAAAATTTATAGACCATAAAAGAAAGTAAAAGCATTCAAAAACATAACATAAAAGAATAACCGTCGAATTAATAGAAATATATATTTAGGGATTTTGATTCCTACAAAAAAAATTCAATGTATAATTATGTTTATATATATATGGTAAACTTATTTTAAAAAAATTAAGGTAAATGATATACCATTAAAAAAATTAAAGTAAAAATTTGAATTTAACTATTCTCATTCTCGATATAAAGTTAAAAATTGAAAATTGAAAAATTTGTAGCTGAAGGTCCCTTGTACCCTTAAGCATAGCTCGATATTGATAAAAGACTATCATCGATAGCAAAGAAAATGAGTAAATCAACTCTAGACCATACAAAATCTCAATATAGTTGAAAGCGATACAGAACATTTTTTATTGAAAATATCTTTACAAATACATGGTGTACGAGTTTTATAGTTATGAAGGGATTGTACACAAAGTTTGTTTAAATACATAAGGTTGATGCGTTGAATATGACGAACTATGCTTAAATAAAACTTTAAATGATACACATATTGAATATCCTCCCACAAGCAATTCAATAAAACTAAGTATTATTGATTTTGTTTTGTATCATAACGCATGTTAGTTGAGAAATTATACTCAAACGTATATTTGAAAGCTTTTTTGGGGTCCGTGGAGGTAACAAATTAAAAACTGTATTCATTTATGAGGTCCTGTTTTTTTTAAGGAACTCACAGACAAAAAATGTGGTAGTCTGACGATTTTCTATTCCCGACATAGGGCCATCATACGAAGATTTTGTAAATGTACACCATATTGATTAAGAGAACCAGACAGTTTATAATGAATCTTCTTTGCAATGAATTTACAAACATCTAGAAAATTATTAGTAAGAATTTCACTTTTCTGAAAATAGTGTAGGAAATCGAATACTTGTCCTATTACTGTTTCAAAATCAGGGAAGTAATATTCCTCTATATTTGTTCAAGACTCGTAGGGATAATAGATTCTCCATTCATAATTTATGTAAAATGTAGTAAAGTACTTTGAAGAGTGTTTTTATTTTTATACAGTGCCGATACAGTATTTGCCGAAACAGAATCTATTTGAAAGAGCTTTTTAAAGCAAAAATTCTAAACAGTTTTAATTTTGAGCAAAAATTAAAAACAGTATTAAAACAAGCCTTTCTTAAAATTATTCACATTAAATATAAAAAATGAAAGAGTCAATATATCGTAGGTTTTACTCTATTTAAAATATGAGCCAATGAAGAGCAAAGTGGTGTAAGTCACATTTTCAACTTTCTTTATTTGAGGGCAAAAATGTAATCTCCATGTTCAATTTATGGTGCAATTGCAAATAATTATTATTTGTAACATTGTAATAATTATTATGAATTATAATTTGTTCAATTTATAGTGTAAGTTTTTGTAGTTTTTGCAGTAAAACGCTTTGGACTTATACCACTTGACTTTCTGACTTACTCCACTTTACCTTTCACCGCCGCATATATAGAAATATTATTTTAATAATCTGAATGTGATTCCTCTATCATGCGAAATTCTATTACGTAAAAAACGCCTAAAATTTCATTTTCATTTTTCCAATACTGACGGAATGCATACCTATTTTAAAAACAGTAATGCTGTTTCATCTGAATATCATAACGAATTATTTTAATAGCATTCTCCTCTCTAAAAACATAATTTCTAAAAATATTATCTCTCAAAAAAGGAACATTTTCTGAGTTAAATTTTATCCCAGCCCATTTATCACTTCGTTTCTATTCAATTTCCCTTACTGACTGAAGCTGAAATCAAATATTTTCTAAGAAAATTGGCGAACAGAAAAATACAACCTTATTAAATGAAAGGGAAATGCCACACAAATAATAAACTACATCACTAGGATTCCGATAAAATTTGTTTGATAGAATAACGTACGAAAACACAAACTTGTTACCTGAATTTATGATAGTAATTGAAAAAAAAATGCTTTATATCCATGCATTTCAATTTCTGGAAAGATCAAAAACTCAGAAAATAAAACAAAAGAATAACAGTTAAGTGGTATATAATAACTGTTTCCTACAGTTTTGCTAAAGTACAGTTTTCCTATTTAAAATCATGATTCATTATTTCACATAATAAAAACCTTTATTTTTGAAGTTAATGTATTATTTATTCCACGCTCAGGTAATGATAAGTCGACCCTGAGAAATAATTATCATTGTCTGCCTTTCGCTTTTAGCGTAAAATGTGAGGTAAGACTATTAATAAATCGTAGCCTTAAAAAGATTAGAAAAGAAACGAGAAATATCGAGTAAAACTCTAGATGACATATCACTAAATGATTATGCAGCACATTTTATCTTCGACAGATAGAAAATATGCCAGAACATTCTATCTAATGAAATTAGAGCGAATGGTTTCATATTCACATCTAGATTTAGAAATGTATGTCCTATATATATTGTGATCCCATGTATTGAGTAGTTTAAAATTTCTAATTAAATGGAGCGTGTTTAAGGGATTCCCAGATTTGAAACCCTCTATCTAAAAAAAGTACGAGTAAAATGCATCAAATGTAAATTCCACTCAAACTGATAAAAATGATTAAAACTTAAAAATAAACGTACGTATAAACAATTTTTACTGTTAGACGTCTCCATTATGTAAATGAAAGATTATAATACATTGTTATTATACACAAAAATGATCTTTTATTTATAAGACAAAATAAATTACTTTCAAAGAATATTAAGTTAAAAATATCTTAAAGAAAAGAAAGAAAAAATTGAAACCTAGAGCAATATTTTCCCTACATACTGAAAAATATCTGGATGAGATAAAAGAAGCTAATTTATTGCACACAGAAAAATTTTGTTGGAACAAATTAAAAAAAAAAGTTTATAAACGTAAATAAAGAGGTTGCTAAAACTCACCCTTTCTCTACAATGTGGGAAACAGGAGATTTCAAAAAAATTAATTCCAGAATTGCAAAAATAGACTCTAAATTACAGGAAAGAAATAAACTAATTGTTTCTTTGTTTATGATCAAACAACGCGTAAAAGTTAATTAAGCAAAACCCTAGATAAAGTGAATTTTAATAAACATTGGTTTCTAATTTAAACGTATCTTTATTTACTTGGTACAAATGTGTTTAATGAAAAGTAATCAACGGGTGACTGAAGAAATATAAGCAATAGCTATAAATAATAATGGTCATATTTTTAAAGGTAACAAGATGAAAATAAAACGAAACAAGTTGTTGGCATAATCGAGGATTAGCATAACAGAGGAAATTCAATAGATAGCTAGTGCATATTCAAATTTTTGAATTGGGATCCGAGAAGTGGCCCCGTGGCGAATAACGAATACGATAAACGCAGAAGTTAAGGAATTATCTCCAAATTTCCGAAAGGTGCTACTATCATGGATGACTTTAAGTGAATTTTGTCTCGTATTGCACACCATGAAAGGGCCACTTGGATATATTTAATCCCGCAATAGAATCAATGGGAAGCCGGAGGAAGGGCAAAGTTTGTAGACGTGTTTGGACTCTGTGTTCTTCTAATGGTCTTTCACTGCATGCTGAACCTTATTGTGGAGCATCTACAAAATTGTCAAAATCTGATTTAGGCCAAGGTGCCGATATTGTCCTTGGGTTACTAGACAAATGCGAGATCCCACCTGGGACACATGTTGTCATGGACAACTTATTTACTAGCATTCCCTTGCTGAAAGAGCTATCGAAAAGAGGCATAGCAGGAACCGGGACATTGAGAGAAAACAGGCTGAAAAATGATCCTTTATCATCCAAAGAAATCTTGAAAATGTCGGCAAGGGGGACATATGAATATATATATTCATGAAGATAAAATTATCGTCAAATGGAATGACAATAAAGTTGTTACTGTTGCAAGTAACAAAGTTTCTACAAAACCTATTGCATCTGCTACTCGATGGAGTGCTGCAGAAAAAAAGAAAATTAATGTTTCCATGCCACAACAGCTAAAAATTTATAATAATCATATGGGTGGTGTCGACCTTATTGATCAAGCTGTGGCAAATTATCGAGTAAGAATTCATTCTAAAAAGTGATGGTGGCCATTGTTTTCGTTTGTACTTAGTGCCAGTGTTATAAATGGATGGATATTGTATAAAATGAAAAATGATATTGATGAAATCCCACTTCTTGATTTCGTACGACAATGCGCACAGGAACTGTTAGGCACTTATGGAACATTGCCTAGAGGACCAGGAAAGCCAATTTCATTTAGGCATAAAGCGGCCTCACAAATAAGATTTGACAAGAATAGTCACTGGTGAATCAGATCAGATCAAGAACATGCACGTTGCAAGAACTGTTCCGGTAGAAGCAGCCACAAGAGTGAAAAGTGTAATGTGCCACTGCATCCTCAGTGCCATAAAAACTATCATGTTTGCACTCAATAGACATTTTACTGTTTTATTCTGTCAGATAATCATCTAACGTGCTTTTCATTTAATTGTGGTATTCCCGATTTTGTTATTATTTTCATTAATAAATAAATTTAGTATTAGTTTTTATTCTCTATGTGTACTACACACGTACGCCGATTGGTACGAAAACGTACCAGTTAAAATAAACATAGTTAAAGTGCAACTAAAAATATAATTTTAGTATAATACACATTAATAGACTAAAAACATGCAAATATGAGAGAAGTAACAAAAAAGGTTAAAGAAAACGAAGTCGGCATTAATGGGTTAGTAGATTCAGCACGTTATCAAATCGTGAAACGTAAGCTAGAAGGTGAATCTTCGTCTGAGACTATTAGTATTGAAAGAGGTATAAACAGCGTCATGAAAACTTCATTACGTCAAACTACCATAGAAAACTTTTTCTTGCTCCCTTCCTGTAGTTGAAATGTTAAAGCTGTTAAGGTATGCGGTTACAAATATTGCATTTTTTTTATCTCTTACTATAATCATTTATATCTACTTATAGGTCTAGAAATTAAGTTGTATTTTTAAATTTATAAAAAATAATTTAAAAAAATAATAATTAACGTAAATTAAAGAGTATTTTATGGTAAATTATCTAATATATGTATATATAGGTGTGTGTGTGCCTGTCCAAAAACCTAAATTTCGACTATAAGAATCAACCGCTTATAAGAATCAAAAACAGTAATAACAAACGTGATTCTTATAAGCGGAAATCCCTGTGTGTATATATATATATATATATATATATATATATATATATATATATATATATACGTATATATAATACCGCCTTGATTTACGACTTTAATTCGTTCCGTGATGGAGATCGCAACTCGAATTACTCGTATGTCAAAATCAATTTTCCGCATTTAAATGAATTGAAGTGCTAGTAACCCGTTCCGGGCCCCCCTGAAAACACCGCGATTTTTTGTACATACTTTTAAATAAGAAAAATGTATTTATAAATTAATATATTGTATAATAACACAATACAGTAGACTGTACTGCAATAAACTGGTTTAGTTCAGTATGATGTACAACATTTACTGTGGAGATCAGACGACTTGAAGATACTGGGGGGGGGGAGAAACAATGAACAGAGTAACTGTATCTTATTCGCTGATTTTTGCCCTTTTCGCCACGCTTTCTTCAATTTCATCTGCGGGGGTTTTCGAGAAAAACTTTTCCAAAGAGTTCTGTTTCGTCTCCCCTTTCAGAATGTTTTGAAATGAGAGGTTGGACGCTGTTTGGTTTCGGAGAGCGACTTAAGTGTGGACAGAGCAAGCTGCCCCGTGTGATAATTGTTTAGAGTTAATCTCTCGGTTTAAGACTGGAAAGTAGTCTTAGAATAATATGTATAATAATTGTACATAAAGGTTGTACATATAATATGTTTCTCGTGTGCTCATTTGACTAGAACGTTATATGGCGTTCGCTCCGCAAACTAGCGGTGGAGTATGTGAATATTAGCTCTTATCCTGATCCTGAATATTAGCTCGTAACTCAAGGCAAAAAATCGCCCGAGAGACTGCTCGTATCTCAAAAAACTGGTTAGTCGAGACACTCGTAAGTCGAGGTACCACTGTATATATATATATGTACGTATATATATATATATATATATATATATATATATAGATATTATATATATATATATTTATATATATATATATATATATATATATATATTTATATATATATATATATATATATATATATATATATATGTATATATATATATATATATATATATATATATATATATATATATATATATATATATATATATATACATATATATACGCGTGTGTGTGTGCGTGTCTGTATGTGTGTGTATGTATTTATATTATTTATTCTAGTATAAAATCTAACAGCGGTATATATTTCCTCTAATGTCATTTAATCCCTTTTTATATACAAAATTAATAATTTAGTAATCTTAAAATATCATAACTATTTAAATTATTCGAATTGTTTAAAAATAATACTGTATATTTTAACTAGAATAACTACCTAAATCATTGTAATATTTTACCTCCAAGATAAACATACAAGAAGGCACGTAAACATAAATTTATGATGATAATATAGCTTAATATTTTCCAATGAAGGAAAACCTAACAGTATTTAATTCCCAATTAGTTTCACAAATATCATCCACATTTCGCTATTAAACTTAAATTTTTACTTTTAATAAGTTTTCAGCTGCGACAAATTTTAATTGGGATAATTCCCTTCACCCCACCTACCACGGAAAAACATTCACAAAAGGACACAATGTAAATTCGTGAGAACTACATAGTTAGAATATATATTTAGGCCAGTATATATTATTCATTTTTATAAAAACCTTAAGTTTTTTGGTTGTATGAGGGATAAATAAAAGTTATTTAATAATATTTATTCTAGTTACGATTATGATTTTGATTTTGAGCCAGGTAAAAAAAGCAGAAATGTGATTCTAAAAAGAGGTGTACATTTTTCATAGAAAAATAAAAAAAACTATACTTTGTACACCATACCTGTAATAAACGAAAGAAATTATGTTAATATTTATCTAATCTATAATTTTTCTTGAACACACAAAACTAGTCCTTTTCAAGTATGCATTTCATTTTAAATTTTATACTTTTTTCAGGATTAAGTTTATTCAGTGGAGAAAGCAAACTGAATGTCTTATTTTATTGGATATTAAGAACGCAATTTTCGTATTTTATTCAAAACAAATTTAGTACTCAAAAAAAGAATATTGTTATTCTTATAGAAAAATTCATTTATTATTTTATATACTTACCAAATAATGAAATAGCATATAATAAGAGGGATTTTTTTTATATAAAATCAAAAATGAATCTGCTCTTTTTCTAAGCTCAGTTATCATATTTTTTATCGAGTGCAAATAATGATGAATAGAGGATTTTTTGTCATAAGGTCTTTTTTTTTTTCGCCGTAGAAAAGATGCGAGGTGATCCTATTTATAAATCATTGACCAGAGGAAGTTTGAAAAGGAGTAAGGAGTATCAAGTAAAATGGAAAGGAAATATATTATTGACATTTTGAAATTCATTTAGTTTCCTCAAAATAGTGAACCATCCTCAATTCGTAAATTAAATTCCCATATTACCCTAAAATATATCACGTCAATTTTTTTATAATGTGATTTATCACCTTCAGTTGTTAAATTCGCCTATAAAATAGAAGAGTATAAAAGGGATTTCGAGGCATTTCTTTCAGTGTGGGACGACCAAACTCATGTTGAAAAGGATTTAAATATTTACAGCCCAGTTTTTACTTTATATGAAATGAGATTTAAAAAGTTCGATCTTTGCCGTTATTAAAAATTCATTAAAATCAAAATTGAAAGTAAAGTTTTTGAAGTCGGTAGCTCAGTTGGCAAAGGCAGCGAGCCAAGGATATGAACGTCACTGGTTCGATGCCCGTCGCTGACAAATACACTGCCATGTACACGAATGGTGGCTGGTGCATGGAAAATCTGTCGTGGCTGCAATGTCCTCCAAGTTCTCAAATTTAGCTCTGGAGGTGCGGGGTCAAGTGTACCGGTCTAGTCACTTGACTCAATTCCAGATTACGGGACCGACTTGTAGGGGATAGTGCTGGCCACCTATACGGCCCCCTTAAATGAATGGCCAGCAGTCTCGGGTTGTACATAATGGTGAATGTCTAGTGACAAGTGCCTCCGAATTCGAATGAATATATATATATATATATATATATATATATATATATATATGATCTAACTATTATCATGAAAATTCAACTTTATTTTCTTCCCTGTGTAGTGCTAATCAGATGTATACCATTTCTTATTTATGTTATCACATTTTCATCTCCACTAAAATATGAATTCAGTCTGAGAGATCCTTACTTATACAAGAGCAATTAGAACATTTTTCTCCCCTAAAATCCTCGAAGGTATCTAATCAACAAGTTAAAGACTACTGCTTAGCTGGAAATAGTGGATGAATTGAAGAGAAGGCAAATCACTCAATGAGAGTGGAACACATTGTGAGATATCACATTGCAGTTGCATCAGTTTTAACAATTTGGTACAATTTGGTACAATTTTGGTACGGTTTTAACAATTTGGACAATACTTTTAAATCCCTGGGACTTTAGAAATATTAAATATATTTTAATTTTCTTATCTACAGATCTACTGTATCTGAAACAGTTTATTTCAAAATGAGACAACTTCGGAGAATTAATGTTCCTCTTACGAAAAAATGTGTAAAGTAAGGTATAAAATGTAAAAAAATATTTTGCCTGCTAAATTTCTTTTCCTTATTAAATTTTTTTTCTTAAAATAAAATTCAATAATTACTCATAAATTTCTCAGTTTTTGGCCTAAATTTATTTAGAATTAATGGAATTGTTGATATTTGTCTGCAAATAAGTTTTTTAGAGATAAAAACATTCAATAAATGACGAATTCTGGAAATTTACAGTGTCATGATCAATTCTGACTAAGTAAAAAATTTACCATACTTTTGCTTTTTATTTGTTTCCTTTATTCTGTGGGACATACACACTGTTTTTTACCGTAAGATGGGGTTACTTTGTGGAGGATTTTAGGGGGCACACCACCTTTAAAACTTAAAAAAAATCAATTTTAGGTTTTTGCTATATTCTGATTTTGGGGACATTTCTGCACAATATGCAAAAAAAAAAAACGCATAAACCAATTCGCATTATTTCTGGAGTTATGAGAGTTTATGTAAAGATCACTCTGTTGCCATGGCCATGTATATTCCAAATTTAACTTCAGTTTTCTCAAATATGTAAATTTTTGGATTACGTGCACTGTTACTCCCAAACTTTGTGTGCTGGCCACACAAAATTTTTATCAGATTTGTATTTTAAGCTTCTTTACATACTAAAACCAAAAAAATAAAAATAAATTTGTAAAAAAATTTTTACACGTGAAAATGTTTTTAAAAAATTGATAAATTTTAATTTTTTTTGATTTTATATAAATTTTTCAATTTAAACTATATTTTTTTAGTATTTTTTGGTTTTACATTAAACTTGAGTATATTAATAATTTAATTTGATCAAAAAATAGCTTCTGTATGCATATTTCTTAATTTTATGATGCGAGAAACATCCAATGTTTTTTTTCCCTTTTTTGTAATGTGTACATTTAAAAATAAAATATAAAAATTATTTAAGGATTTGCAAGTTCTATCTTTGTATAAAATATAACTGAAGAATAGTAATTTTGATATAAAACAAAAATTTATATATATATATATATTATTGGAGTTTCAGTAGCTCGAATTTGATCGTGTTTACAGTCATTTCAGTGTAGTCAAAGGTAGTGTGCCCCCTTAAGTTTTTTTTTCTGCCAGCCGATCAGCTTTAAAAGCAGCCCAAAACGAACAATTGTAAAACATTGGTACATTCTTTCCTTATGTATAAATATATTGCGCTAACCCGGATCTTTAATTACCATTGAGAAATTAAAGCTAAAATGTGTTACAAAGTTGTCCCGCCGAGTGACATCTGTGACTTGTGACATCTGTGTTTTCGCCTTGAAATCCAAGAGGAAAAATTACTTGACACAAAGTTAGACAGTAAAACACTGATCTAAAGCTTGATACACAATTATATATACATATTACAAATATTGGATAGCTTTAGATTATCTTTGACATCAAAGAGACTTCGGGTGCCCAGAGCAGCCATCAGTTCTTTGAGAAGATGAGGAAATTCATCTTTCGGCACATTCTGCTCCTTCGGGTAGTTTTTTCCAGATAGTCAATAATTCTTTCTCTCCAGTGGTATTTTATAGGACGGAAAAATGCAATATCGAGCGGCTTGAGGAGATGGGTCGACTTTGTGGGTTATTTTGTGACAGTGTCAGTGTGTTACTAGAAACCCGGCTCCTTTCGATATCTAGGTTAGGTTCTCATATCTCTCGGAAATATCACTACACAAAAGTTATATTGCTCCACAATCTAACCGACATATTGACAATAAAAATAATTACCTGTGATAGTTGGTTGTATAAAGTGTTAGCCTTCAGCACATAAAGTTTCCGAAGTTTGAGTCAATAGCTTGACAACAGGTTTGAACAAAACACTGGCCAGAGAAGACAAATGGAAGCTTTTGACACTGGCCACTAGGAGTCTCTGTATGTCGGACAAGCTGTTGGCGCTGTTCTTTGCCTACTCGGTATCACGGCGCACCGAAATACGAAATACGAAAAAATTCCTATGTGTCCCAAAGTTACCCTTGCAGTCACAAGTACGGTACATCTATAAACACACTCAAAGTTTTCTTTGGAGCATATTCCTGAACTGTGCTAAACTTCTACTAACTAGGTTTCTACTATTGTTGGAACTTCTACTAACTTTTAAAGTTAAAGACTTGTAGATTTTGAAGAGAAAAAAAGGTTATCTAAAATATTATTTTCTTCTGTCCTAAAGGGAAAAAGGAAAAAACATTTTAAATACATAAATCATTTGAGATTACCAATAAAAAGAGTTTTAAATTAATGTTTAATCTACAAATTACTAGAAGATATTTGCTTTTATGAAAGGACATAAAGTTCAGAAAAATTCTATGCGTGTAACTTTTAAGATTTTTCGGCAACTTTAATTTTCTTGTTAACTACACACTCTCTAAAGAAGAAATTTATTTGCAGAAAAAGAACATATTTTCACTTCTTAGTTCTTTGATGTATCATGCTAGCTAATTGCCTACAAAGACTATTTCCTCTTTTATGAGTAATGAAAATATGTGTCTCTTTTTGTATAAAAAGAAAATATTTTTCACATGTAGCAGGTATGATTTTTCTTGACCTATAGCAGTAATGGTCAGTAACAGAACAAATAATCAAGTTATTTGATGAAATTTTTTAGGTGACTATATGACTAAATTTCAAAAGTTTGGATTTTGAAGCGCTACGGTCGTCTTTTATAAAACGGTAGTCTAAACCTAAATTTCAAGATTTTTTTTAGTCAAATATTTTCTAGAAAATAATTATAAATCATTCTCATAAAATTGCTCTTAAAAATCCTACTCGTAAAAATAATATTTTCTTCCTTTAACGACATTTTTTTGAATGAAAGAAATTTTTCCAAAATATGGCAACGCCATTAAATAAACAGTTCATCTAGAAACTTCTTTGTGCTTAAATTGTCGATCTCTTTATGACGGTATTTTTATGCAAATTGATTTTTGTCTTTTTGTTACATGTTTAGAAACAATATATTTCCCCCCCAATAACTGCATAAACGACAAAATGCAAAAAGGTAGGCATATTTATTTTAATGATGCTGATGGTGAAAGGAAATTATTAGCTGATGAAATATGGAATGGCCTATCCGGTGGAAGTAATTAAGATTTGAATGGTAATGATGAAGACCCCTCCATTGATCCTAATGTTCTTTTTAAAAGAATTGACCATGAGATTTTTAACTCTAAAAAAAAGAGTTCAGAATTTTCTGAGAATAAACTAAATAATTCGAGTGAACGTGTTTCTTTATACAACAAGGCGGGAGGGAAAAGAGAGAAAAAGTAGAAAAGACAAGTATTATACTTGTCTTTAAAAAAAAACTGACTAAAACGTAAAAAAACTGACTAAAAATATACTACTACTTGAGTATATTCTAAATTTAGAAATCCTTAAGGCTTGTTTCTTTTCATTTTGTATGGGAAAAAATTATAGCTACACTTTCCTAACAACTATTATTTAAAAAGTGGATTGCAAACCTCTGAAAAACCTCATAATGTAGCATCATCATATCGTAGAAAATATAGTAGAAATTCATATAGTAAAAATCATATAGTAGAAATTTGGGAATTTGCATGTTTAGCATCGTAGAGTGTTAAAAAATTTAAATTATGTACTGGTCTCTAGTTGGAACATCTCTCAGTCAGAATATCAATCAGTTATTCAAATGCTTTGGAAAAGAAAAAATGAAGAAGTCATCATTTTATCGATAACTATATCAGACGAAATGATTGAAAAGAAGTGGAGGATAAAATTATATCTGTTGTTAATTTGTTTAAAAAAATATTTTTGCTAAGGAAAAATCTTTGCTTTTTCATGAACTAATGTGTGCTGTATAAAGTTACACCCTTTAAAATATTATTTGTCCAACAAGTCTCATAAATATAGTCCGAAAGTATTCGTTTTCAGGGGCAAATTCGGATTTTGATTATAACTTTAAAATTATCGGTAGTGTACATTAGTTTACACTAGATAACCTGATCATTTTGAAAACAGTGATGCAAAATTTCAAACTGCCAAGGATTTACGAGAGCAAGATATAACAAATGTTCTGTCCCCCTACATATTTACAAACAGGGAAACTGTTTCCGAGTTTATCATTTAAAACAATTTTGTCAATCATCGGGAAATCTCTCCTTTACCTCATGCTTTCTAATTTTTAAAGTTTCTCCATTTTTATTTTTCTCGGGCATTTTGTGATTTATTTGCCGCATCTTGAAAAGATAAATTTTAAAATGATCGCTATCTTCACAGATTTCATCCTGTCAAAAATTTCAGGTGTTCCACTTTCGTCCGAATTTCACGTGTAGCGTCCTTTAATTCCCGATACCGTAAACTCTTTCCACGTGGCAGATAATGACAATTACGCTATCGTTATCTAAATATCACGAATCTTTTTTAAATGACATACTTAGAGGATATAGGATGAAATTCGATTAGGGAAAAAGGGTAATTCATTTAAGTAAACATCGTTAAATTAAGAACATTTTAAATCAAATTGAAAAATGAATCTTAATAAATCTCTGCTTATTTAATTATAAATTATGACTTTCTAAGGAATATTAAATTTTAAAAAAACATTTATTTGTTTGCGAAATTTATTTGTGATATTGACATTTACTCAAAAATTATGATTTTTGCCAGTCGATCAAAAATAAAACCTTTAAATCAAGTGATTTTCATGATATGTGAGAATCTATCCATTGAAAATTTCGAATTTAATATGGGACAAATGCACTTTTAATAGCTATTTTATTGTAACGTATCCTCAAAATCTAAACCTAACAATATGTGAAGCATATGTATATTGGATGGTTAGTTCTTTTACACCACAATTTAAGTAAATCATTGTTGTAGAAAAGGCTGCTGAGCACATTTGTGGCTGCTCTTTCAATGAATTTTTAAAGAAAGATGCACTGTTCTGCAACCCAGTCCTAAAACTTATCAAGGGAACATATGCATGGTTTTACTAACTGAGTTATTTTAACTACTACTGAAATAGTAGAATGAGTTCTGAAATATTTTAACCTATAAAGAGAAAGTAACTTTTACCATTACACTTTCTCTTTAAATTTCCGAATTCTCTCTACTTTCTGATAGAATATTCAGAAATTAAATCAGAGCGAATGAAATAGACTATGAAATATGTTATTTAATCATGTAAAATATGTTATGTGGGAATAAAACATGTTATGTTACGAGGGAATAAGTATGTTAATAGAAAATGTTCATAAATCATTACTTAACAATCTTAGTCCTGTAAGATAAAGGAGGAACGGACTCCTTAAGAAATGCAAAATAATGATATTTTTATATATATTTGTAAATATAGTCCATCTTAAGGTATTTTAATAGAATGGAATGATAAAATAATTTAATATAAAATTTTGAAAGGGACATCGTTATAGTTGTAACAGACGCTGTAATTAAGTAAATGTAAATTCAAATTAATGACACTGCATTAAGAGTAACCCTGCCGTTTATAATTTTATGAACTATTTAGATTTGATTCAAAAATTGTGGGTTTGATTTTACTTAGATCAAATTATAGTTATTTCTAATGATTCGGAGTTTAAATTGAGTAAATAACTCATAAACATTTCGCTAAATGTAATGACAAGTTTACTTTTGGAAAGCTGAAATGACAAAATATTTAATTAAGGCCGGAAATTTCATTTCGTTTCGCTTGGGATAATATTTACTCTCTCGCTTATTTATCATAATACTAGAGGGACTCTGTTGTTAGTAATTTTAATATATGTGCACTATGTTTCTTACCATACAATTCTTGGGTTGGCATTTATAATCTATTGAATCAATAAGAGTCACAGAGCGCACTGGTCAGTTTGTTTTCTGTCCATCTGCCGAGAAAGCGAAAATATTTATAATTATCCTTTGAAACGAACAAGATATTTCTCAAACTGTAATAGATAAATTTTATACAACAGAACAAATAGTACATAACTCCCTCAAATACGTATATATATATATATATATATATATATATATATATATATATATATATTATATATATTATATATATATTATATATATATATATATATATATATATATATATATATATATATATATATATATACATACACTAGCATTATTGCCCGGGTAGATATATAGATATAAAATTTTTCATGCATTCCATCAAAAAAATACTGGGCTGCACCCCCCTCTCTTCATGTTCATCTGGCCAGACAGAATGCGCTTAGCGCGTTGCTACTGAAATGATATACAAACAATAAGAAAGAAAGAAACTTTGAGCCTGCGGACCTTCGTCTGATTATACGTCTGATTTTATTGAGAATTAATAACACAGTGTTGCGTGATTCGCACGTTTGGATTGAATAAGTTTACTGTTTAATTATATTTGTTAGATACTGTTTAATTACATTTAATTAGATTTTTTTGATCCACTGTTTAATTAGAAATAAGTTTTATAATTTACATTTGCCTAAATTATTTATTTTCCCCTTAAAAACGCAGTTTTTTCCACATCACCCAAGAGGTAAAGTGCAAGATGCCTTATCCCCTTTATTTAATCAAAGTAAGGTGGGATTCCGCATGAAGCCTAGGCTCAAAGTTTCTTTCTTTCTTATTGTTTGTATATCATTTCAGTAGAAACGCGCTAAGCACCTTCTGTCTGGCCAGATGAACGCGAAGAGCAGGGGGTGCAGCCCAGTATTTTTTTGATGGAATGCATGAAAAACTTTATATCTACCCGGGCAACGCCGGGCAATCATTCTTTAAAAATAATTTCATTAATTTTCTTATGTCTCTTAATATAACTAATAAACAAATAGTTCAGAATGAAAGTTATATATCGTTATGTTTCTCTGTTTAAAGAGTTTTCCTCGCACTGCTTAAAAAACCCAAAATTCTAAAAGATTTATCTGATGTGATTTCACGGAATAAGTAATTCAAATACGTATCGTATGTTAACTCTGTTTTGCGAACTTAGGGAAAAAACCTGTAGAACTCTTAAACTTTTTCCCATTTTATGATCCTTAAACGATTAATATATTTAGAGCAACAGAAGGCTTCCAAAAACTGGCCATGGGACAGAACTTAATTTTTCTTTTCTTTCCTAACTTTATTAAATTTTATTAGTTTGAACGCCATTGTCTAAAATTGACTAAAGCAGCGGTTCTCAACCTTTTTAGACCCACGACTCCACTAAAAGTAAAAAAATAAAATAAACACTCCGTCCCCCCCCCCCCGTCACACCCATACCAACCCTCAGATCGCCACCTTTCCTCCCCCACTCATCGGAATTTGATTGATAACGCAAGCACCCAGCTTTTAGCGTGCAGAAATGCTCTTCTTGGTGAATAAAGTGTTGTGGTGAAGGGGCTGTATCCACATTTAAGTGGTACGCGCACGTCCTAGGAACACAAAAAATCCTTAAAAAATTAATAAAAAAAAACTAATTTAGCCCCAAATTTCGTTTTTGCTGCGTTAACGTTCTGGGATCCCAAACATTAACTATGCCGAATTTGGTCCCGGTGGGTGAAACAGTCTATGATTCTATAGCGGACAAACAAACAGACGGGCTCTTATATATATATATATATATATATATATATATATATATATATATATATATATATATATATATATATATATACTAGCCGGGCCATCCTCTAGACAGACGGCTTTGAATTGATTGATTGAGAGGTAGAATTTTCATAAGAGGCACTATTAATTTGCAGTCCCCCCCCCACAAAACCACAAAAGAAAAATTTCTTATTCGTATTAACAACCACCACCACCAGGTATGATATGAGCATACCTGCATTACAAAAAGATAAATTTTCATGTGAAAATAAATCGGCTGGCTACTTTTAGCCTATATTCCTGCAATACAAAAATTTATATTTCCTGAAATTTGTATTATTGGTGACATAATAATGCATTGTACATTGAAATTATATGATTGCTTGTATTAGGCAGAATTGCACATGTCTATGTTGCGAGATATACTGTATTCGGTTCAGTCAAGATATAAGCACAATTGAAATATTAAACAGGCTTCCGGAGCATATGGTATTGTGGAAAAACAAATAAACCTCTCAATAAACACTAAAATTTCCTATATATAAATATTTATATAAAGAAAATGTGAATATGCACTTTTTAAATATTTTAGTGTGTAATCAACAAAATAAAGAAATGGTGAACTTCATACAAAAATATATTAGTAGAATATTTATCTAAAACCAAAATGTAAAGTAATCAGCAAAGAAAGAAATACATGAAATATGAACAGTTTTGGGAAAAAATCGGTAAAATGAAAGTAAAAATTAAAGAATTATTTGTTGTTTGGACAGTTCAAACATGATTCTATATATCTAAAATCAAAACTGAAAACCACGTATAAGCAAGACTGAAGATAGATATAGAACTATGAAATGAGAACAAATAGAGTATTATGTCACATGTCACGTTTAATGATTCAACAACCTCTCGAGAGAGGATATACGGGCCTACGGGCCTAGGCGAAAAGAATTCACTAAATGACGTCATGATGAGGGCGTTCTAGCAAGCTAGAAGAAAATCGGTAGTCTCAGGCCATTTCTCGGGAGCTAAACTCACTCCGTATTTCTCACTTAGCGGATAAAACTTTCCACCAAACTTGAATCGGTGAGAATGTACTTCGCTTTCGAGTTTAAGATGGCCGCCGATTTCGTGTTGATTGTGTTCAAATGAAAGTACGTTCAGCACTTTAGGTTCAGCGGTTTGGTCTGTGCGTTATCTGTCAGTTAGTCACGGAACTGTTTTAAAAGAGCTGTTTGTTTGTACGCTATAGAATCCTAGACTGTTTCACCGAACGGGACCAAATTCGGCTCAGTTAATGTTTAGGACCTGTTGCCTCCTAATTGAGACAACGTAAGAAGAACTTACTAATTTCACAGTATTTAACTAAAGAAAAACTAATAACCCAACTTATCAACAGCAAACCATTTAATTTTTCAACTCAACTGCATTCTAAAGAGAAACTATGTATATAACTGTCGCCACACAATTATTTTTAACAATAATTACAAAAGTAACATTTAAAAATTATAAAAATATTTGAGAGTCAATTTTAAATCAATTATTTACATTCTATGCCATTACAGACCCGAGAAAGGCAACGCAGCAAAAATGAAATTGGAACTCAATTAGTTTTTTTTAAATTAATTTTTTAATGATTTTTGTCAATTTATTGGCCAACAATGTGCGAAAGCAAAGTAAAATTGCCGTAGCATTTGCCATTCTTTATTATACATAAACGTCAATTCCAGTGTCACGCACGTTAGCGTAATATATCAAGAGACAAATGAAAAATATATCCATGCGGTGACGTCAAACTTTCACTCTTTTGATGTTTGACGTCACCACATGGGTATATTTTTCATTTCTCAGTGATTCATTTTTTAGTGAGAATCACGCTGTGTTTACGTTTTGTTCGGTGGAGTATGCATTCAGAATTGAAATATCTTTAAATCTATTAAAGTAACAGATTAAGTGTACGCAGAAAAAAATATCAGTTTTTAAAGCTCTTTCCAAATATGTAACATTTATGTACTTTCATGAAACAAAAATGCATTGATTTCTACATTTTCAAATATGGCCGAATTTGAGCCGGTACACCTGGAAGTGTGACCGCGACAGACAGAACCCGACCTTGCTTTATTAATATAAGATATATATATATATATATATATATATGTATATATATATATATATATATATATATATATATATATATATATATATATATACATATATATACATATATATATATATACATATATATACATATATATATATATACATATATGTACATATATATATATATATATATATATATATATATATATATATATATATATATATATATATATATATTTATATACTATATATACATATATATATATACATATAAGTGTGAGTGTGAGGGGGATTGTAGTCCTGGCGACGACCGATGAGAACAGAGGAAGATGAGTCTAGGACCTACTCTAGGATCTGCACTGATCAGGCGGTCTAGTGATAGCTGGAGTTCTAGTATAATGTAAATGAGGCGAAAAGTATAAATAAAGTTTTGTTCGAGAATCCTGCAATCGATTCCGTCTTACATGCACAATGTTTCTTTCAATTATAGAGGTAAATAAACTTTATTTACTTTTACGATGGTTGATAATTGCCTTTACGTTTGGGAATGAGCAACCTCCACGCCTGATACACACACACACACACACACACATATATATATATATTGCATACAGAAATTGCATACAGATATAGTCTTACAATACGTGTCTCACAATACATTTTGAAAGATAAGTGGTTATTAGCTATAGAAAACACTTATGAGCGATATTTATATCACACACTTGAACACGTGACAAAAATAAAATACACTTGTCCTACCATTCGTCGACGTTCTATAGAATACACGGATGTAATTCACTATGCGCTTTCAATAATGACTCCAAATGTTCTCTGGAGAGAAATTTAGACAAGAATACGATCTTGTACGTTTTTCTGTAGTAAAAATAATAAACTAGTTTCACTCTATAAAATAATAAAAATGCAGACTTGTTAACGTGAAAATGTGAATTGACTTTTTTTCAATCTATCAGGATGTTTTCTCCTCACGCGCTGCCATATCTTTGAGCAACAAGATTGATTCCATCGCTTTTGAAAAGGTGCTTTTATGTTTTCAAGAAAAGTAATTCTATCTTATTACAAAAATGCGAAAAAAAAATTACTAGTATTCCTGCAATGAAAGGAAACTTTTGGACACTATTAAGGAAAGAAAAGTCTCTCTCTCAAAAAAAGAAAGAGCATTTTTTGTACAATTTGCTTGAAAAGTAATAAGAAAAAGAATTCTCTCTCTTATAAAAGTTGATGTCAGTTTGATAGAATCCCAGGAGAATTCAGATCGGCCCTGAATTCTGAATTTCACGTGTAAAATTCTAGTTTCTTATTTTATTTTTTTTTTCAGAGATAAACACTTTTATAAACCATTTGTGTAATGTAGATGATTTAAATATTCAATACGTTACTTGAATAAATGTATTTATACAGTAATATATATATATATATATTTACAATAATTACTACGATCAATGTACGCAATTGATGTAAATAAAAAACAAGAAATTGTATTTTTAAAAAAATCGTAAGGGATATTTTTATATACAAAATAATGTAGAAGAGAATATTCAAATTAAATCTATCAGAACATAAAGAATATAGTACAATTAATATAGTACAGTTTGAGGAAAATATCTTTTACTGTATTTTAATATTTTTTTGGATAATGTCCAATCGTCTGCCGCATTAGCAAGAAAAAAATTGCTTTTATCTGTCTCGTTGTTATGCATGTGACGATAAATTAATTTAAAGCACCAGAAAAAAGAAATCACGTGATCAGCATTTAATAAAGTAAATTCTAAAAATTAATCTTTAAAAATTCACGAAAAATCAGAAAATAGAGGTAAAATTCGAAAAAGATTTAATTTTAAAGGAATTTATATCATCTTTCTCGTGATGTAAATTTTATTACCCTGAAATTATTATTTTAAATGCAAAGTTAATAAAAGTTACTAAAGCAGCTTAAAAATTTAATTTTTAAAAATCTAAGAAGAATTTTTCAAAAATCTTTCTTTGTGCACCACTACACTATAAGAAGAATCGCCATGCAAAATTTCAGCCCTTTAAGTCCAGCGATTTGGTCTGTTCATTGTATGTCAGTCAGTCAATCAGTCAATCAGTTACGGAACTGTTTATATATATATATATATATATATATATATATAAAATTAACAAGGCTTTGAAATTGACCACACATTAGAGTATAGGCTTAAAAGCCAAAGCATAGATGAACTTAAATCAATTAGTATTGGACATTAAAACAAATTACTTGCAAGTAAGGCACTGAACGCTGCTCTTTTAATGAAAGAAAATATATAAATAAGAAAAAGATGAAAGAGAAAACCAGTAATAGCTCTAAAGCTACTCTTTCATACTTTTCTTTTCATGTTATTTGTTCCTGGCTGCGAGTAGATTTAGAGCTATTACTGGTTTTCTCTTTCATATTTTTCTTATATATATATATATATATATATATATATATATATATATATATATATATATATATATATATATATATATATATATATATATATATATACAGTCGAACCTCCATATATCGAAGTAGCAAAATACCGGAAAAAAATTCGATATATAGAAATTTCGATATATAGAATTGATCTTAGTTTTATCATAATTCTCTTAAAACATTAAAATTAAAGCTAATTTTCGTATACGAAACTCCATTTCCAATTTATATGCGAATCACATTACATGAAAGTTAATCACTAAAAATTGAATTTATGTGAAAGATTTATTAAGTACTATATACCTTAAAAAAAACAATAATCGAGTTAGTGGTTACAGTGATCACAGTTACATTCTTTAAAAAAAAACTACGTATATCTTGCTGAACAGACAGTTTTGCGAGAAGTTCATCAAAGAAATGCTCGCATTTATTCAGCCCATTAAAAACTTCATCAGGGATGTTTTCCATGAATTGAATCCACGAAGTATTGTTTCAAACGCCGAAAATTGGGAGATTTTATTCTAAAGTGGAATAAAATCTCCCAATATGTCGAAAAAAATTTTGATATATAGAGATTTTTTCGATATATAGAAACAGTTTTTCTATGTAATGAACATGGAGATTTGCCAAGAGTTCGATATATAGAAAATTTCTATATAGGGAAGTTCGATATATGGAGGTTCGACTGTATATATATATATGTATATATCTATATAAATAAAAATGTTAAAAAATGTTTGTTCAAAACCTCAAATCTCCGAAAGTTCTTCCCCGATTTCTTTGAAATTTTGACACAACGTTGCATTTGAATACGTGAGTGTTTTTATATACCTATTACATAGATACTACACCTGTGACAGGTATAAACATGCTTTTTTGAAACACACGCTTTACTAAATATTTTGCGGCAAACGAGAAATGTCTTTTCCTTCCCCCTCAGAACAGAAATTTGTCACGGTGGGGTGCGACCCCACTATCAGCAGTCCCCACGGGTCATAAAGTACGTAGTGATCGTTCTAGACAATAAAAGACGATCGAAGAGATAAGAGAACGCACATGGCTGAAGATATTTTCTGTCGAATACGCGAGGAAAATTCAAATATGAACATGGATTTCATAGCAGAAATCTACAACGAAGCGTTGATAATAATTGAAGATTTGTGCTTAGAAATCGCGAACAAAGTTCTCAATCAATTGGGAATGCCATCACCGAATCGATCTGCTGTTGCTTCGTTCGATGTAGAATTGCGTTGTGAACAAAATTACAACACGGGTGATTTTTTGTCGTATGTGCAATGTTGTAATATTGTAATGTTGTGCAATGTTGTAATATGTCGTTTTGCTCAAGCGTTAGCTTGAGCAAAAAGGCATTTACGATCAAATAATGCAAACTGTCAATAACTGGGCTGGAGAAATATTCTTCTTAGATGCGCCACGAGGAACTGGTAAAACGTTCCTAATTAGATTGATTCTGGCAGCATTTCGATCCCAAAATGACATAGCCTAAGCTCTTGCGTCGTCCGGAATAGCTGCGACATTGCTACCAGGTGGAAGAACTGCACATTCCACTTTCAAATTGCCATTGAACATGCAATTCATTGAAACTCCCACGTGGAACATTTCCAAAGCATCCGGCATGGGAAAAGTATTGCAGAAAGGCAAACTTATTGTTTGGGACGAATGTACAATGGCACACAAAAAATCACTCTAGGCTCTTGATCGATAATTTCCAGATTTGCGTGGAAACATCAGACCATTTGGGAACGCATTAATATTTCTTGCAGGAGATTTCAGGCAAACATTACCTATAATTCCTCGATCGACACCAGCGGACGAAATAAATGCTTGCCTGAAATACTCTACTTTGTGTCGACACGTAAAGACGTTGAAATTATCTACAAATACGCGTGTCCATCCGCAAAACGATCGATCAGCTGAGTTATTCTCACATCAATTGCTGGAAATTGGGAACGGAAAGGTGCCAGTTGATCTAACATCAGGACGAATTTCATTGCTCATAACTTCTACAATTTAGTATCATCAGAAAAAGAATTGGTTGAAAAAGTATTTCCCAATATTCAAACCAATTATAAGAATCATGATTGGATGAGTGAAAGGAGCTATTCTTGCCGCCATGAACAAAGACGTCTACGAACTTAACAATATCATTCAGTATAACATTCAAAGCGAGGCAGTCACATACAAGTCCGTCGACACTGTTGTGGAAGCAGATGAAGCTGTTCATTATCCAACAGAATTTTTGAATTCACTCGATCTGCCAAGGATGCCACCGCACGTACTGTAATTGAAAATCGGCTTGCCAATTATAATGTTGCGAAATATCAACCAACCAAAGCTTTGCAATGGCACGCGGCTTGCAGTAAAAACATTACTGAGCAACGCCGTAGAAGGAACGATCTTGACAGGACCATTTAAAGGTGAAGATGTCCTCATTCGTCGCATTCCCATGATTCCAAAGGATATGCCATTTAAATTTAAGAGATTGCAATTCCCAATTCGATTGGCGTTTGCAATCACCATCAATAAAGCTCAGGGCCAATCTTTACAATTGTGCGGGTTAGATTTAGACACGGATTGTTTCTCACATGGACAATTATATGTTGCGTGTTCTAGAGTCGGAAAACCAAACAATCTATATACCTGCACAGATAATGGAACAACAAAAAATATTGTATACCCAAAAGTATTGTAAAATTAAAAATTTTTTTAATTTTTTTTTATTTCCATTGCAGCGGGTGAAGGGGAACACAATTCTTTCGCCAAGATATTACATAAAACAAGCAAGTACTAAATACTGAACTATAAAATATGTTGGTGGGTAACGTTACACGCGTCCGTAGCATACTTTAAGCTACACGTGCCCCCTGGGTAGTGCTAAATGAGTAACAGCTTTGCAGCTTTTATAAATTAAACATATTAGAAACATGCTTTCTCTTTTCTTTCTGTTCCATTTAACCAGACTGAGCCACAGCAACGCGTGGCCGGGTACAGCTAGTATATATATATATATATATATATATATATATATATATATATATATATATATATATATATATATATATATATATATATATATATAGAGAGAGAGAGAGAGAGAGAGAGAGAGCGATTTTAAAGTAGTCAACACGATGGCAATGGAAAGTTCATACAACCTAATGTCAGGTCTAGGATTCAAACAAATTATCTGGCAGTGGATATTCATGTTATGCATCTGTCTGTATATGAATAAGTCTTCTATATAGCTCCATTTATCATACATTTCTCCCCCCTCCTCTTACATCACAAAATTTTCGTCTTTTCAGACGAAAGGGGAGGAGGAGGTATTCAGTGAGGCTGAATACTTAATCCCCTCCGCAAAACACTGCTTAAATAAATGCCTTTATATATATATATATTTACATTTGTATATATTCATTTATATGCGTATATACGTCTGCAAGTATGTTGTGTTTTTCTTAAAATGTATGTGAGTGTCCTTTGTAGTACCATTCTTCATATGTTTATTCTATTTTCTTTCTTATCCAAAAGATATTGAATGGTCTTTTTAATGATGATGAATTCTCCTTCTCCATAAATGTTTCTCACATATATTTTTTAGATGAGCGGGAGTTTTTAATTTTTGTATTAGTACTCATTTTGAAATGATTTTTCTTCCTCAAATCATCTTTTTATAAACAATACTACACATACAAAAAATGCTTGAACTTTTTCAAAATTTTTTTTAAACTTTAAAATTCAAAATTTAAAGCATGTTTAGTTTTCAATATATATGCTGGACCAATAACTCTATTTGCAAAAGCTATTCAATTTTAAACGCAGAAAATGTTTCCAATAGTTTCGGCTTCAGAATCCATAACACAATTTATTATAAAAATTTTTAAATTTCTGTTGTAAAATTTGATAAGAAGAATAATCATTTATTTTACTCTGTAACTTTTGCTGCAGGGGAATATTTTCAGAGCTTTAACTGTCAGAGATTATGTTGAATCAAAAATACCGATGACAGTTTTAAAAAAACAGCGCGACATAGAAAGGAAGATATGTCTTAAAAATACTTGAAGTTTTTGAAATCTTGTATTAAAAACTTTAAAATTTAAAATTTAATGAATTTTCAATCTTTAATAATATCTACCGAACCAATAGCTCTATTTGCAAAAGCTTTTGAGTTTAAATGCAGAAAATGCTTCCAAACATTTTGACTTCAGGGTTCATAACACAATTTTTTTAATTTATTTTATTTCTTTTGAAAACTTGATATGCAGAATAATGATTTATTTAACTCTGCAACTTTTGCGTCAGGGTACATATTTTCATAGCTTTAACTGTAGGAATATTTTTACTGAATCAAAAGTACTGATGACAGTTAAAGAGCAATGTAGAAAAAAGGAGATATTTTTAAAAATACTTAAACTTTTTGAAATTTTGTTTTAAAAACTTTAAAATTCAAAAATTAAAGAATGTTTAGTTTTCAGTATATCTATCGAAACCAATAGCTCTATTTCCTAAAAACTTTTGAGTTTAAAGTGCAGAAAATTTTTCCACGTGTTTCAACTTCATGGTTCGTAACACAATTTTTTTTTTTAAATCTAAATATCTTTTTTTTTTATAAAATTTGATAAGCACAATAATAATTTATTTTACTCTGTAACTGTTACTTCAGGGGGAAATATTCTCAGAGCTTTAACTGCCAGAAATTTTACTGAATCAAAAATACTGATGACAGTTTAAAAAGAAAAAAGAAGAGCGAGATACAAATAAAGAGATCTGTTTTAAATTTCGTACAAATACTTTGGGAGAATTTCAGGATATATCCTCTTAAAGATATCTTATTGTGGAAAATTCCATCCCGAAATAAATAGGCTTAAATCACAAACGTCCCAAAGGATACAAATGAGGCAGAACACAATAAAAATATTATGTAAGGTGAATTATCGGAGAAACATGTAGTTTGGGTAATTTTATTCTAAAATTTCTATTCTATGCTTAAGCATAAGCAGAGTAAATTGGGCTTTGTGGAATATTTTGTATTCGCTTAAAGTTCTGTTATTATGGTATCTTATAGTAGGAGTTTTACTAACGACAGACTGCCAATCTTGGATTTCGAAAACCTGATTAACTATTCCAATGGTTCTTAATCGGTGATAAGGAAGAACTCAAAAAGTGGTCCTTCGCGGACCAGAAGTGCTAAAACAAACTGGTTTCATCGTTTAAAAATGAGCGCTAAGTGAACAATTTTAATAAATCCTGAACAAAATAGTTTTTTTTTGCCCCGAATTTTTTCTTAAAATTCTAAAAATTCGTATATTTATTTTGTTTCCCGACGTTTCGAGTACGAAAAAATTGCTGTTCTGTTTAAAAATCCCTAATATATTTTTTGCAACATGCAGTCGCATCGTCAAAGAAATTTTGCTGCTAGTAAAAAGCAAATGCCATTAATTGAAGAAACTGTTACTATGTTTATGTGTTTCATTTTAATTAAAGTTAATTATCACAAGTAATTTCTTTATTCAAGAAATGAAAACCATTTTTTCCTATCAAAGGATTGATTGGGAGAGAGTCCACCTTGAATTTTTATTTCGACAAATGATTCCTGATCAACAAAATGATAAGAACCACTGACCTATTCTATAAATTGTGTATTATCTAGTAATGCTACCCTTGCGACTTGAGGCTATCCCATCTGGGCTTTTTAAACTCACAGAATAAGGGATGGAATATATCTATATCTATATCTATATCTATCTATCTCTCTCTCTCTCTCTCTCTCTCTCTATATATATATATATATATATATATATATATATATATATATATGCATATAAAATGAGGACCAAGCATGGTTGGGAACTAACCCATGGGTCCCGTGACATTCTTACCACCTGACATATGTTGTATCGCATCCCAAGCACAAGGTCAAGAAAGCGGAGATGGGAAACACCTTCCTTGGTCCACAATGGACTGTTGCGCCATTGGTTTTATATATATATATATATATATATATATATATATATATATTAGTTTATTTATATTTATAGATAGATAGCTAAACTGATATCTTAATATGATCCTGCTGGAGCTAGAATTCACTATTTGAGTATTTTGCACCTTTTTTCCCAAAAAATTAAATTACGACTATAACTTCTACAATTTTCAAGAAACTTGGAGGAAACGTATAACAGGAATACGTAGCCTCTTAATATCCACAATATAAAATAAAACTACTTTTTTATCGTGGATATTAAGAAGCTGCGTGTCTCCGTTATTAAATAATTAATTCATAAATGACATGAATATCAAAAGTAAACTCCTCGTAAACCAATCCTTGCTACATTCACGTAGAAGTCCTACTAAAGTAAATGATTAATTTGAAAACCTTATCCTGAGATATTTCACTTTTTAAATGTTCTAAAATATTTCGCATTACCATAGCAACTGAATGAAAACTCTTCAACGAGATGTCTTGTCAAAGCTATTCCATTTCATACAGCTTGCTTTCAGGCTGTATAATCTGTTTGCATATTCTTAGATCAGTATTTTCCTTCGTTGCTAAACTCAGAAGAATGGGGAGATAATTTCATGCTTGAAGAATCACGTGACAGAAATATGTTAATATGTGATTTCAAAAGTCTTTTCTACAGACATGGTTTATTACCAAAAGGATTAAATGTGTACTCATCATTTTGAATTTATTTTGTGTCTAGAGTTAGAAAATTTAGATATGAATAATTTTAATCAATTTTACATAATTTGTTTAGAGAGACCTAATAAATATAAATATGCAGTAACATCATATTAAAAAAATATATTTAAAGACTGAATAAGAAAAATAATTAAACTCTTGCAAATCTCATTATCATGAAAATTTCTTCTCTATTATAAACAGATGGCATTTAATAATTTTTTCTTTCTCTCCGACGAAGAAAAATCTATATATAACGATATATAAACATACATTGACAAATGATAAATAAATAGAAAGTTTATATTCCAACTAGCTGAAAATCCGCACTTTGCTACGCGGAGTACATTCAAATTAAATGCAACGGTCAATGTATGCAATTAATGCAATTATATATATATATATATATATATATATATATATATATATATATATATATATATATATATATGTGTGTGTGTAATATATATGTATAAAAAATATATATTTATAAAAAAATCGTAAGGGATATTTTTTATGTACAAAATAATGTAGAAGAAAATATTCAAATTAAATCTAATAGGACATACTAAAGAATATAGTACAGTTCGAGGAACATATCTTTTATTGTATTTTAATATTTTTTTGGATAATGTCCAATCGTCTGCCGCATTAGCAAGGGAAAAAATATTTTTTTGCCTATTTCATTGTTATGGACGTGACGATAAGTTTATTTAAAGTACCAGAAAAAGAAATGACGTGATTAGCATTTAATAAATTAAATTCTAAAATTTAATCTTTAAAAATTCACTAAAAATCAGAAAATGGAGGTAAAGATTCGAAAAAGATTTCATTTTAAAGGAATTTCTATGATCTTTCTTGTGATATAAATTTTATAACCCTCAAATTATTATTTTAAATGCAAACTTTAAAAAAGTTACTAAAACAGCTTAAAAATTTAATTTTAAAAAAATCTAAGAAGAATTTTTCAAAAATCTTTCTTAGTGCACCCTTACACTATAATAAGAATCGCCATGCCAAATTTCAGCCTTTTAGGTCCAGCGGTTTGGTCTGTGCGTTGTATGTTAGTCAGTCAGTCAGTCAGCCAGTGAGTTAGTCAGTTACGGAACTGTTTTATATATATATTATGACTAACCTAAATAAATAATTTATTGGTTAGAACAAGAAAATCTAAATTAATTTTATGAACTCATTAACACTTAGGCGTTTATATTAACCCCCGACCAGATCATCGGAAACCAGATCATCGACCAGATCATCGGAACATTGGCTTGCCTCGTAAACATTGAAATAAAGTATGACTTGTGATTATAAAGTGAGGTATTATTTATTAAAATATTAGATAGTTTTAATTACAGGTAAATTTTTATGTGATTGAACTTGAAATCTTCATTTAGCTTACTAAATCTGGAAGCAAACTATTGCGTAAAGACGTCATTGCGATGACCTATGACATTTATCCAACGTTATAATCCAGGGCTTTTGGCTTTGAAAAATAAATGAGAGAGTGAAAAATTTGCCTTTAACGCAAAAAACTCACCGAAAAGATAATCAAAGTGAATAAAAACTGTACCACTGCTATAGGGTTAAAGGTATACCACTCACACATTTATCTGTTGATAAAATTAGAACTGCGTGGGCTTGGGTAAGGGGAACTGTATGGGCTTAGGTAGGCTTAGATACGGCTAGAAACGGGGATGGATATGTCCACTCTACGCAGGCTTTAATAAGACAACACATTAAGTTACCTATAATATTTTACAACAAAATTATCATGCTTTGGCGCTTCACTGATAGATTACCGCTAACTGTGAATGTCATTGAACAGGCGATATGCTGCAAACGAGCAAAATTGAACGTATAATACACAAGGCGCATATTTGCATACACAGATGATAGTTGATGTCCATTATGATCCGCTACTAAAGGACTGTGATGGTACATATTTAGAAACAATTATTATTAAATTTTTACTTTGTCGTCCATGTCCGTCAGTAAACCCAAACTCCCAAGTTTGTGATGGTAAGTCACTTTAAATAACTTTCCCATAAGTCTTTGAGATAACTCAGTTGGTAGAATACGGCTTCACGGTTTGGAGAATCAAGTTCGATCCTCGACTTGAACGGTTCTTGACCTTTTGTTAAACGCGTGAAAAATATTCTTCATAGAAAAAACTTTACGTCATGGAAAATAAATAAATAAAAATATCCAAGTCAACACATGGTGTTGACTTGAAAGAAAAAAAACGGGTGGAGGGGGAATGTGTGAGAGACAATCACGAGATTTATAACTCGGGCATAATGAGAAATAACTATTTCTCATTAGCTTTCAAGCTCTCAAGCTTTCCTCCAATGTGAATAGAAGTATTCACAGATAATAAATTTCACTAAAAATTCTATTTTTGATAACATGTTGGCCGAGAATGCACGGCAAAAATTGCTATTTAGGAAAATTTCTACTAAATAGTTGAAAAGTGAATGATCATTCGTTGAACTAAATTAATTTATTTTTTTCGCGTTATTAAAAGTATAACCATATTACCCTTATAATCTTATTCAAACGTCTAATCGTCGTTTCTCTTTAGACAGGAAAAAATCGAATGAATTTTGTCTGAACAGAAACTATCACCCATTAACTCTACGTTTATGAACTTAGTGTTTCTTCTGAAACACTGCCCGATCACATTTTGAAATGTTTCTCCAGAGATGCATGCTATATTCTTCCTCCAGATAATGACCCATAATTGTGAATGTTACAGGTCGTTATGTGTTACAGGTATTATGTGGTTAAAAAAGTAGATGACCTTTCAAACCATTTGTTATCAATATATTACAGTTTAACGGAGCAAAGTAATGGGTTTCAATGAATAAAATAATTCTCCTTTAACTCATTTGTGTTTCTTTTCTGAGAAACGTGGTGAAAGGAGACAATATATTTTTTCGAAGCATAGCCTTCTCGTAAAGACTAAAACACTGGCGAAAGAAAAAAAATTCTAGAAAATTTATATTTTTATTGTCAGCTATCATACCGTCGAAATTAATAATGTTATATGTATTCCATGGGAACATTCGGTGAGCATCATAAAATATTCTATTTCGATTCTTCTGTTACACATTTTATAAAATGTCATTTTGAACTTAAAATCAATTTCGTAAAGACGTTTACACGCCATCTCGTAAAGACGAAAATCCTATATGCGATTTCAACCAGTTTCATTAATTTACATCTTACGCCCTTTTTATCAACTTTGGGGAAAAAAGAAATTAAAGAAAAACTGTAAACGACAGTCTTAAAAGACAAGAGATCGAACAATAATAATCTAAGCCCGAGTCGATGTTTTATTAACTAAACCAACAGGGGATAAAAAGAAAATCTTATTTTATAAAAGTATTTTCCTCGCTTCTTTTTAATGCTAACAAAAAATGTGGGTCCCGTAGTATATTTTACTCCTTCTTCTCGGGGACTGCGAATTCGTTTTAGCCACATGTTGAGTATCTTGTGTCAAATCAACATGAATTTCTTCGTCATATATTCGATAAACGGTTAATAATCGTTTTGCTCAACCGAGTGATGCCACCATAACAATCTTCAGTCTCTAAGAGGATCGAACTGAGTTTTCCTGACATCGAGTGCGGCGGTTTATAATAGAGCTATCACGATGTGAGAGGGCATTCTCTTTCAGGAATGCCCTTCATCATAATTTTGCAGATGAGCGAGGCCAAGTTGTTTTGTAGGAGGTATCAAATAACATAATGACTAGTATTATATTACTACAGAAAATTAGCGAATGGAAAATTAAACATGTGAGCATTAAAATATTGATATAGAAGTCTTTAACGAATATTTTAACGGTAAGATAAATTACATCTACAGAAGGTTACCATCGGTGAGTGGTATTATGTGAAACATAACTACATGATAAAGATCTTTAAAGCAAATTTTAAAAATTATACTAGATGAAATAATTTCAAAATTCGAATTAATTTCGCGATTCCTGGCCTTTTCATGATTGTTTTTGTCAAGATAAATGTTTCGGAAAGAAATTTTAAAAAACAGAGAAATCATTTAAAGATCTAAAGTACCACATTGAGGATTTTTCATAACAGTTTAGACTAATAGTTTATTAAAATGATTGTTCTATTAAAATGATTATTAAAAAATGATTTTAATAGCACATTAATTTTAAATGATTATTAAAATGATTCCTGGCCTTTTCATGATTGTTTTTGTCAAGATAACTGTTATGAAAAATGGGGATTTTTCATAACAGTTTAGACTAATAGTTTATTAAAATGATTGTTCTATTAAAATGATTATTAAAAAATGATTTTAATAGCACATTAATTTTAAATGATTATTAAAATGATTCCTGGCCTTTTCATGACTGTTTTTGTCAAGATAAATGTTTCGGAAAGAAATTTTAAAAAACAGAGAAATCATTTAAAGATCTAAAGTACCACATTGAGGATTTTTCATAACAGTTTAGACTAATAGTTTATTAAAATGATTGTGCTAAAAGAGTTTATGAAACTCTCATTCCTCTTCCTTAATTCTTAAAACTCACACTTTATGAAAAGTAATCAATTAATTCGTACTGTATTTTGAGCGTTAGGCATGCTCCGTCAACCAGCTGGTATCCACAAGTTTCAGCAGCAAAGAATTTGCTATTCGTGTCTGCTCCCATCCTTTTACCTATCGGCCCACTACTAATGCTGTTGCTTACGTAGTCTTTTCTAATTATGATAAATATTTTTCTCGTGCCTGCAGGTGAGAGCTGCATGAAGTGTTGCCAAGTAATCAGTTAGAATGTCATCAGTAATGTGAACATTAAAAAATAGTATGACATGTAAATTAGTATTTTCTGTTTTCAGCAGTTTTTCTCTCAGTATGCTTTTCTGTAACAATTTTTCTTGGCATCCCGTTCAGCGTAAATATTGTACTATTCTTTGTCGGAATGCTTAACGTAATATTAACGTAATTCATAATAGGAAGCATTGCATAGGAAGAAAATGAAATGTAAGCAAATGTGAACCATAGAGTTTTCTTTTTTTCACCAAGCAGCAGAGACCTAGCCGGGGGAAGAAGATTACTATATAAATCGGATCAAAAGAAGCTTAGTCAGTTTAATCGGACCAATAGAAAACTTGAAATAAGAAATGTTTAGAACCAGGAGTAAGAGTCAGCTATTAGCAGAGACCATCTGGAGTGAGAGATTCAAATTAATCATCAAATTAATTCAGTGGTATAGCTCCTGGAAGAGGGACCGTGCATTCTAGGGGTGTTTTATTTATTATGTTTAATCGTCTTTAGCCTTGAACTTGGGTCGAGTGGCAATAAATCCCAGAGTGTTATTGATTTACATTTTCACTTTTTTACCATTGGACTCTCGGACTATGGCGGCCCTGTGGTTACAGTGCCCTGGCTTTTGGTGCTGAGGGTGCTCGGATCGAATCCTGGCGAAGCGCCACTAAAATACCTCCGCTTTTGTCGTCCCTTCATAGGGGGTAATGCTGGTCCACCTATATGGTGTCCCCATAATAAAATGGCCCGAAAAACTGCGGGGAATTATAGGCGAATGTCTTCACGACAAGTGCCTTCGCATTGGTTCAAAAAATGGACTATCGCTACGCCTAGTAAACTTTATTAGGTTAAGTAATAGCACTTCTTTAAAGAAAATGCAATACCTTAAATTATTTATTTAGTAAGTTCACTCATCAAAAATGTATCAAATATTTAAAGCATATTTTATAAACACGTACCGAGAGTGGCCTTGTATCACTGAATAAGGCCGAATTAATGAGTATGTCTGCAGGACACTCTTGGACAAGCTCACTTGCGAAATCAGTTGCTTGTCAAATTTCCATCCCCCCCTCCAGTTCAAAATACATCCATAGCCTCCATCACTACAGACGTTTAAATTTTGCTTATTTTCACGGAAAAAATAAAATTTAAACGTGTCAGAAGTTCCGCCTATGATTTACTCCGTTAATTGGACTAAAATAATAGGAATTATAATGATGTACCTATATAATCTTATTTTTTCCCTTTTTAGGGAAAAAGTCCAAGATGCATGTTAAGAAACTTGAGAACATTTGAATTTTAGATAGTTGTATCATATCTAGCTTCATGATCAAGTATGAAAATCTATTTAGTACCATAAAGCACTGATCTAATGAAAATGACGGAACATTTTCAATGTTTAAATTCCCTGAAAATTTATCAGGTAGGCATTCGTAATGATTGACAGAAAATATAAAAGAAAAGTCCTTTGTTTCGTTTTGTATTTGTTTACTCTCAGGCCACTTGAAATTTTGTTTATCTTTTTGATCACGTCACAGATAAAATTCTGTATCATTAATCAATACTCAATTTAAGTTATTTTTATTGAATAATTATTATTAAATATTGAGTTCAGACTTTAATTTCTTACTTTTGTTTTGTAGAAGTGTAAAGCTGTACGACGTGTGTAAAGAAAAAAAATTTAAGAGTTTACGAGTTGATGAAACGCGTGCAAATACGAATGAAGAACATGACGACAACTGTCTATGAAACAAAGAAACCCATCGTTACTAGAAGAACAAACGAAAATAAAAATAAATCTTACCTGAAACGAAATCAATGTTAAAATAAAAATTCAGTACATAATCGCAAGCTGATGAACATAGATTCGCAAAGACTATATATATTACACGTTTAACGAAATCGTACACAAATACATAGCTCGATATACAAAGAGAAAGATACGAACACAGAAGGTAATCTTATCAGGTAGCATTTATCGCGTATTTCGCAATATAGTTCTCTACATCGAAATAGAAGTCTAGCGTATTTATGATATCATTTTGTGTATTTGATTTTGAATACCATCAGACCACGAGCTGTTGATATGATGCCAAAGTTTCTGCTAGTTTTTAGGTACCTTGGATGATGAATGAATGTTGTCAGATAAATTATTATGTATCTCGGAACGTTTTGGAAGAAAAATACGAAAAGGCTGCTCCGTTTATATTAATAAATCTTGGTTTATTATCTCCCGAGAAGCTTGAAAGGTCCTGGAAATACGCTGAAAAATGCTTAAGAAAAATCCTTCAATGAGTTTGGGAGTTTATACGGGAAGAGTCCCCTTATTTTTCCGACAGAGGTATCAAGCATTCCACGTTGCTATGGTGACTTAATGAAGGGACGATTGTCGTTAGGTAGAGAGAGTGCTGGTGCTTTTTCTTTACCTTCTGCGAGATAAAACAATCGCCTTATGAAAAACGACATTAGAGGCTCTCAGAGTTCGTGAGAACAAAAGTTTTGTCACTCAGGTTCTTTCAGAATAAACAGCTTCTTTAAAAGTTTTTGTAACGTAACTCAGAAACTATATATATATATATATATATATATATATATATATATATATATATATATATATATATATATATATATATATATATACATATATACATATATATACATATATATATATATACATATATATATATACATATATATATATATATATATATATATATATATATATATATATATATATATATATATATATATATATATATATATATATATATATACATATACATATATATACATATATATATATATATACATATATATATATATACATATATATATATATATATATATATATATATATATATATATATATATATATATATATATATATATATATATATATATATGTGTGTGTGTGTGTGTGTGTGTGTGTAATATACCCATTACATCACGTCCTTAAAATATAATCTGAAAAGGAAATCTAGCTCATATTTACATGGCTGGAGCGAGACTCAGCTTGAGAGGGATAAAATTGAATTTGCAAGCAGTCGGGTCGAATCATTTTTTAGAGCGACAAAAGTACGTCCGTTCATATTAGAAGACAGCTCGGAAGCTAATATCACCTTTCAACCTTACGCGCGAGAGGGCGAAAAAAACGTGGCTATTATTTCGTAAGGTCAGCGGAATTTGGGGCTCGCGATGCGAACCCACGCCATTCTCCAGACGTATAGGGTAGGTGGGGGCAAAGGTTTGCAGTTTTGAGTTTTGGGTTTCTTACGGGCCTCCGTTAGATCCTATCGCCCCAAAAAGTCACTTGTATTGTAGTTGGGTATCCCCTCTACCTTCTATAAAATAATGATTTTTTTCCCGAAATATTTAGTCACCGAATTTTTAATTTTACCAAAAGACCTGTTTGCGAACCTTTACCCCACTCGTTGGTTTCTTACTGGATAGGCATCGAAAATCACAAAAAGAGTTGTCTAAATAATTTTATTTCACATTTTGTAATCTTTTTAAAGGTGTTACATATATAGAAAATCACAAATTGAATAGGTTAATCTCAATAAATTTTTTCTTAAACTAAATAACTTAAAAATGAAATATCAACTATTAACACAGAAAGTTGAATCTAACAAAGAAATTTACAAAATGAAAAGGGGTTAATCTCAATAATTTTTTTCTTAAACTAAAGAACTTCCAATTAAAATATCAACTATTAACACTATCGTTATATTATATCTTAGGCTTTACTCATTCTTATAAAACCCGTAAAAATTAAGCAAATTAAGGGGATGGAGGACATTACAAAGCAATTTTTGAAATTTTTACCTCAGAGATATGAAATTGGGCATAAATATTCATTAAAGTAAAACTATTTCAAACACCTTATAAAATTTTATAAATATTTAAAATTTTATTTTTTATATTTAAAAATTTGAAATTTTATTAAAATGCTCCTTGCGATCCAATTTTTAACCTTATCCTTAATTTTGCATTTAGATTGCTTATACATTTTGATCAGGGTTATGTTTTGATTTGTGCTTTCGTTGAATAATTAATTTTTAGGAAATATTTTTATGCTTGTACTCTGAATTCTCGTGAAATTTTTGTACTTTTCCACGCTTAAGTTAAACTTTGATAATCTGAATGATGTCGAAACCTGAAATGGATACATAACTTTATTTTAATGTATAAGAGGAGTCTTTGTAATAAATTTTATAAAATTTCGTCAAAAATTGTGACGCAAGGAGCATATCAAAGACTTGCAAACCTGGAAATTACTCATTTAGAGTTTTTTTCCCTAACCAGACCTTCGAAGCTTATAATGTCTTGTAACAACATTTAATTCCTTTATCTTGTAAAATAGGTCTTTGTTCAGAGCTATTTTATTTTTGTGTTGTACTAATTTATTTTATTTTTAATTTATGGATTTTCAAGCATTTTACAAAAAATTTTCTGATTAAAAACAGGCAGTTTTTATCAAAAACGATAATTTTTTTTCAAATTACAAAAATGTGAATTCCCATTAATAATAAAAGACGTTGTTAATAAGGATTCCTAATGAAAAGAGGACATGAAACAAATGTTAATAGCTAGAGCGGCAAAGGTTTGCAGATGGGGCAAAGGTTTGCACTGCTAACCTTTACCCCATGACTCCTGCAAACCTTTACCCCATTTCGTGCTGGTTCTGCTTCTGCAGAATGGACGCCACTGTATTTAAGTTAACCCAAAACTTAAGGTAGGATTTGAAAGGTTATTTACCACCCTAACATGCGAAAATAAGCCCAAAACAGTTCGTGAGTTTGAGTGATGCTCAAAATTACTCAAAAGTTACAAAAAATTACATTAAAAGAGACGAAAATAAACTTACCTCATTTTCTCTGCAAGAGGGGGTCTTAACTCCAACATTTTTTACGAGGCAACTGACTGGAAGTAGAGGAATGCACTGCCTACCCTATTCTTCCTAAAACTCTTCCCGGTCATTTAAAAATGTATGAGCGAACCTTTGCCCCATGCGAACCTTTGCCCCCACCTACCGTACACGTGTAGAAATGCAAAGGCATGCGACTCATGGAAAGTTCTGTTCCTAAGGGTTTTAAAGCGATAAATTAAGATTACTGCGGATTGGATTTAGGAAAAGGAATTTAAACGCTAGACTAGAGGGCATAATATTTAATATATAATATATATATATATATATATATATATATATATATATATAAGTTGAGTAATCATTTGCTATTTTATACTTTTCGTTGTTGATTTTAAGATGGTGTTTTTTAAAATGTAGTTTATGATTTTTTTTATCATTTAACTGTTAAATGTGATCTTTTAAAATTTCCTTTTACTGTGCTACATATGTAACATTCACATTCAATAAAGTTTTTACCCTGCTGATAAATTACTGTGTTTTATAATTTTAGCTGCGGTTCACGAGGTGTTCGCCATATATACATACATATATATATAAAAATGAAATATATATATATATATGTATATATATATATATATATATATATATATATATATATATATATATATATATATATATATATATATATATATATATGTAATATAATCATTACATCTCGTTCTTAAAATGCAACCTGAAAAGGAAAACTAGCTCAAATTTACATGGCTGGAGCTAGACTCAGCCTGAAAGAATTTAAATTTTGAAGCAGTCGGGTCGAATCATTTTATTAGGAGCGATAGTAACATACGTCCTTTCATTTCAGATGCTCGGAGCGAAGTGTAATATCACCTTTCAACCTTACGCGCTAGAAGCGAGGTACATGTGGCTGTTGTTTTGAAATGTCAGCGGAATTTCTGGCTGGCGATGCGAACTCACGCCTTTCTCGGGACGTATACACGTGTAGAAATGCAACGTTTGCTGTTTTATGGGAAGTCCTGTTGCTATGGGTTTTTAAACTCGTAAGTAATGTTACTGGGGATTGGATTCAGGAAAGAGAATTTAACTGATAGAATGGAGGGCCTAATATTTAATTTATTACAAATCCCCTCCGAAAAAGGGAAAATCGTCACGTTGAAAGGTGACATTTTCACAACATAATACAGATGAACTCTTATATAATAAAGTGAGTACAATTACAATCAAATATAATCAAAATTAACTACATTATACAATTACATGTCTCTGAATGCAACATTGGTGGAAAGAAGTCACGATAAACAGCAAGGTGGGTGAGAATTAGAACACATCAAGGTTACAGAGTCAAGAGCTTTGTCCATAACCCGTCATAATTTAACTTCACCGAAACAAATCCAAAGTTAAATCTCCTGAATCTTTACTATAATACTAAACTCACTCTTATGACTTCGTTGCACCATTACACAAAATATATGAAATTAAAGACAATATACAATGAAATTTATAATGAACATTCATAATATAGGGAATTAACATAGTATGCAATAAAGTTTATAATTATTATACAATGTGCAATGAAATTCAAATAACTGAAATATTATTGGCTAATATAATCTAAATAACTTTTTAATTAAATCAAAGTTCTTCATTCAATAATGAGTCCTAAAATAACGTATAATTCTTGGAGTCCTTAAGCTCAGTTTAAATTCAAGTCGTTATACATTGTTTATCAAATAAGTCCTTATTGTATGTGGTTTATATTCAGTGTTTACATTTTACACATGATTTCAAAACTTCATCGTTTACACCAATTATACATCGATCTCCATTTTTCATATTCCTAATCTCGAATACTTACATAAATTTTAAAATAATTCACAACGTATAATTCAGAAGATATTTCAATAAGTTCAAGTTCAAAACAACATTACTTTAGAGAATATTATTACAAAATTGATTTCTTATATTATTCTGAAAGTTTCACTTCAATTCAGCATAGATTTAGATACCTGTCAAGTTTTTTAACAATACATAAGATCATAAATTAAACAATTCAAAACAACTTGTTATAAATCCTTTTTTAAGTAAATGGGCATCATTTTCACATTAGGTAATTTTCAAAAACATTATGTGCTTTAACATCGTCACTAGTTTCAATTCAAAATATTCAAATTCTAAAATCATTGGTACCAATCATGACATCAGTGACAAACCTGGAGGTGAAATGGGCTATCCTCTGTGATGTCCAACGTGAAGGATTGTTAGTGATCACGAGGGTGCTGTGATGCAAAGACAGCAAGAGGCTCATCCCTCTGAGGGAGGAACTACCCCTTGTGCTGGCAAAAGGTTTCTCCGGTGTCAACAAAAATAACAACTCAGATCATCAACTTACTTTGCAAAATTAGGGGTAACCTGTGACATGTCATGTTAGCCCTAACATTGACAAAATTTTTCTTTAACTTAGCACATCAACATTTTCTTTTTAATAAATATTCTTTTAATATAATTCAGATGGTAATTTGTGGAAGGCAAACTAGCATCAAAATTTCTCTAAATATGATTAACTACGAAATTTAGGTAGGTATCCGAATCCATCAAAGTTAGGTTATCTTCATCATGCGTCAACAGCAATCTTCACTAGGTCATCAAAATATCGTAGGATTATCGGAGTCATAGTCAGGTAGCTATTTGAGTCACAGTTGGGTAGTCTTAATCATCATAGATAGGTTTTTTTTTTCCTAACACTATTAATTTTTACTTGGGATCTTGGGCGTTTTGGGGTTTACTGTTATTAAAATAGGAATTTTACTTTTTCTAGTTGCTAATCGAAAATTATCTGCAGGGTTGAAAGGTCTTAATCTGGTACAGTGTACAATTTCCGAGGTTTTCTTAGTGAGGGAATTGTGTCTGTTAATTTCAAAATTTACTCTAGAAATTTGTTTCAAAATTTTATATGGACCAGAATAAGGGGGAGTAAGTTTAGGAGTATTTGGGTAACGAAACTCTTCGTACATTACTATATCACCTACCTTAAATTTAGATTCCTCAAAACGAGTGTTATATCTTACTTTATTTACTTCATGATTTCTTATAGTTCTCTGTTTAGCAATCTTCCTAGACTTCTTGTTTAATTGACATACTTCACAATGTTTCACATAGTTACTCACATCTTTAGTTATTCCAATCCAATAATATTGAGGGGATATCAGATTTAACATTGCCGAAACTCCTAAATGTCCATAATTAACATGGGCTTTTTCTAATAATTTTAAACGTAAAGAGAAGGGCACAACAATTTTCATTAAACCTTGTTTTTTAATTGTCCATACATTATTAACTTTTTTAAACTTCTTACCGTTTACATTATCTAAATTTTGATGATGCTCGATTTCTTGCAATGTCAACAATGGGTCACGTTCACGTAAAGTTACATGGTGAGAAATTGGGTTTCTAGTTAACATATCGGCTTCATAATTTGTAGAACCTTTTTTATATTTAATGTCAAAATCGTACATGGACAGTTTAAGTGACCATCGGAATAATCGTCCAGTTGGGTGTTTAATACTTTTTAACCAGACAAGTGCAGCATGATCCGTATGAACGGTAAAATGAGTTTATGTATATAACAATAATATTTATCAACAGCATCAATAATTGACAAGCATTCCAGCTCGGCAATGGCATAATTTTGTTCATAGGTTCTAAGTTTTCGAGAATGATAGGCTATGGGATGCAAACTTCCATCAGGGTGTTGTTGCTTTAAAATTGCGCCTACCGCTTGTCCGGACGCATCCACGAAAATATGGCATGGGTAATTTGGGTTATAAATAGATAAAACAGGTTTAGATATTAGAGCGTCTTTTAAATCCTGAAAAGCTTTCTGGCAATCATCTGTCCATTCAAATTTAGTGTCTTTCTTCAATAATTTATTCAATGGTACTCTTAATTTAGTATAGTTGGGAATGAATTTATTATAAACATTTACGCTACCTAAAAATCTTTGTAAGTCTTTAACATTCCTGGGAGGTTGAAGTTTCTTAATAATTTCTATATTAGCGTTACACGGGTGATAACATCCCTTTTCCACTTCATATCCCAAAAATTTTATTTTTGTTTGGGCAAATTGGCATTTTGAAAATTTCAATTTTATGTTTTCTTTTTCACAAATCGAGAAAATAGTTTTTAAATGCTCTAAGTGTTCTTCGAAAGAGTCTGAAAACATAATTATATCGTCAAAATAGTTGAGCGCAAATTTAATTTGGTATTTATTTAAAATTTGTCTGAGTGTTCTTTGGAATATGGCAGGAGCGTTTTTCCAGCCAAAAGGTAATCTTTTCCATTCATATAAGCCAAAGTTTGAGGTGAAAGCTAATTTTTCTGTATCTTTTTCATTTAGTTTAATATGCCAGTAGCCACTCGCGAGATCAAAGGTGGAGAAAATCTTAGCATTGGTTAGTTGATCTAAAACTGCGTCGATTCGGGGAATTGGTTCCGAGTCCGTTTTTGTAATACTATTTAGTTTTCGGTAATCGATACACATTCTGGATTTTGAATTTTCATCTTTCTTGTAAGCCAAAGTAATTGGGGAAGCATAGGGTGAATGAGATGTTTTTATTAAACCTGCAGCTAAAAGCTCGTCTATTTGCTTCTTAATTTCGGCATTATCTTTTGGCGACGCCCTGTATGGACGAAGGGAAATTGGTAGTTCAGAATTCAAAATTACTCTTTGTGGTTCAAGACGTATACATCCAACATCATATTTATTTTTCGCGAAAATATTATTATACTCATTCAATATTTTGCTCAATTGAACACTTTCATCATCAGCAACATTATTTTCATTTTCAATTTTATAAAAACGAGTATCACAATTTCTATTATATTTAGTATCAAGATTTATAGTATTATGAGAACAAGTATGTGGCACATTAGGATTATCATATGTTAAAAATATATAGCAATTATTAGTAACATTTTCCAAAGACAAAGTAGATGAAATATTATTTTTTCCTTGGTAAACACAAACATTTTTAAAATCCAAATTAATTTTAAATAGATTAATAATTTCCGACGATAAAATTGCATACTTTAAATTTGTTTCAATAACATAAAAATTAACAAATCTGTTCAACTTACCGATTCGGCACTTTGTAGAAATTATTTTATCAGTTTTTATTTTACCTGCGAGGGTACTGACCTGTGAATTGTCCGATGGAAGAATTTTCACATAATATTTAATTTTATCATATACAGTTCGAGAAATAATGTTAATGGTGCTACCTGTATCTATCAGGCCGATAATCAGTTCAGTACCGATTTTTAGGTGTACGGTGAACATCCGTCATTGTCGCTGTTCTGTCATGTTGCTGTTATAGTTGTTTGCATGTTGTGGAGACTGGAACCGAGTCCTAGGACGTTCCTCTTCTCGAAAATTCTGGGGCCATCTATGCCATGGTCGCGGTTGTTGGTGCCGGAATCTAGGTGACTCGTGTTGTGGGAATCTGTCATAGTCATCTCGCCGATCGAACGGTCTGCGAAAACCGGACTGTTGATGACGCATGTCTCTATTATGGTGATCTTTCCTCTTATCTTCGTAGCTGTTGATCATTTTCCTCGCAAGGGAAATCCACTCAGTAGTTGTACCAATGTTACTTATTAAAAATAAATCCCTGTATCTTGTCGGCAATCCGTCTGTGAGACCTTGAATTATAATTTCTTCTTCAAGTTTTAATGCTTTACCGATATTCATTTTCTTTTTGAAATAATCATTTATATTTTGACTTCCAGAAAGGCTCAACCTGCTGAAATCTTCGAATGAAAACTGTTTTTCTTCTGAGAAATAGTCACTGATTTTTATTTTAACTTCATCCCACTTTTGTGATTCTATTAGGTTTTCGATGTAAAATTCCAAAGCCTCGTCCGATAGAAAATCCGGAAATATTTGTAGTTTTTCTTCTTCCGTCAATTCAATAGTCTTTTTCTCGAAGAATTTCAACCAGTTATTAATTTTGACCAAACCATAAGGGTTAAATTTCGGAAGATTACTTAATAGATTTGGCGAGGATATAGCACTGTTTTCCAATAATTGTTTGTCGTAAACTCCAGAATTATCCACTTGTTTTTCTTCAGGTTGGTCAGAGTCACGATGATCAGCCAATTTTTTATTTAAATCTTTCGATGTCATTTTCGAAAAGGGAAATCAAAATTAGGTCATTTCATTTTCAAGTGGCGAACTCCTATTGCGCTTCTCTCAAGGTCGGTATTTCACGCGCACACACATAGTCCAAGGCAATGGATTCGAAGTCCGTTGGGGTTGATACGCACATGAAGAATCGCTTTCGGCTCTATGTAATATAATCATTACATCTCGTTCTTAAAATGCAACCTGAAAAGGAAAACTAGCTCAAATTTACATGGCTGGAGCTAGACTCAGCCTGAAAGAATTTAAATTTTGAAGCAGTCGGGTCGAATCATTTTATTAGGAGCGATAGTAACATACGTCCTTTCATTTCAGATGCTCGGAGCGAAGTGTAATATCACCTTTCAACCTTACGCGCTAGAAGCGAGGCACATGTGGCTGTTGTTTTGAAATGTCAGCGGAATTTCGGGCTGGCGATGCGAACTCACGCCTTTCTCGGGACGTATACACGTGTAGAAATGCAACGTTTGCTGTTTTATGGGAAGTCCTGTTGCTATGGGTTTTTAAAGCGTTAAAGTAATGTTACTGGGGATTGGATTCAGGAAAGGGAATTTAACTGATAGAATGGAGGGCCTAATATTTAATTTATTACATATATATATATATATATATATATATATATATATATATATATATATATATATGTATATATATATATATATATATATATATATATATATATATATATATATATATGTATATATATATATATATATGTATATATATATATATATGTATATATATATATATATATATATATATATATATATATATATATATATAGATATATATATATATAGATATAGTATATATATATATATATATATATATATATATATATATATATATATATATATATATATATATATATATATATATGCGTTTGTTTTATGATAGTTTTAATTTTATTTTAGGAATAATAACCAAATGAAGTTCAGACTAATTGATAGAAAAAAGAGTTTTGAATGTATTATAGAGATGCTAAGTGGTTAATTAAACGATCATTAGAATTCTATTGATAAATTATTGTTACATCTTAGAGGCAGATACGTAAAATACTATTTTTAAGCAACTATACTTGAATGAAAAAATTTTCCTATATTAGTGCTATACCATGAGATACGTTGTGGAATTAATTTAGCTCAAGACAAAATGGAATAAGAAATTATTTTCAGAGAGTAAATATGTCAACTTTCAATTACATATTAATAACGATTACTTTTTAGTAATTATATAAAATAGTATTACTGTTCAAGTACGTGACATTTATATCTGGTAGACTCAGAAAGATACAATCTAAAAATTATGCTAACAATGATATCCAATCTGAATTTTAACAGAAAATCAACAAAATATTATTTTACTGGGATTATTTAGCTTTTAATGCAAATGAAATATATTATCAAATTTAAATTTAAATTTAAATGCCTACCTCTGTTTTGAAAAGATAGCACACTTGTTTGGTATTTTAACATAAAAATAATAATGATTCCACTTCCTTTCTTCTACATAAATTTTGACTTTTAGGTGTTTGAACTTACATCCCTTATCGTGCTTCCTCCACTAGTGTAAACTTCTGTTAGGCATCCAGAGTAGCTTTGAGTTCTTTTTATGAAATTGTTAAACTGTATTTGTTGTAATACTTTATTTAACCGTATTCCCAAGTATAATATTAAATAAAGCTTTTTCTTAAAAACCGAAAAATGAAACTAGTATAACAAGGCTTACTTTTTCTAAGGTAAATATGTTCTGATATCTAAGGTGCTACGGTAGGATTATAAAATTGCAACCAAATGTATAAAAATGGAAATTTTATTCTCTATTCCTTTAACAAATTATTATTTAATATCCAATTAATTACTCGTAGCCGCGCTGAATACCTGGTATAATATCCATCCTTGAAATTAGATTTTTCTCGATTTATCCTAATTTCTTCTTTGGTTTACACCTCCGCTTCCTAAAAGTTTCATAAAACTATTTACATCCGGATAGAGGTGTACACCTGCAACTTCATATCGGAAACTGCCATGCCGGCACGTAGCACTAAACAGGATAATTTAAAATCGCTAATCTCCTTTTCCCGAGCTTGCTCCGATTAACACGGTTCTAAGTTACTATCTTAAACGTATCATGTCTGCTATGTTTAGGTGGGGCCAATCACTCGAGAAAATGGCACTTCATGACCTGCTTTTTAAGCTGTATCATCACTACGTAAGTTACAGACTTGGATTTCCTTTTATTTATGCTTACGAAAAAAAGCTGTATTAGGCTTTTAGAAGGAAATATCCTAAAAGTCAGCAACTGTTTAGCTAACTGAAGAAAAGTAGTTCAGAAACTAAATGTAATAAAGGAATTCACTACGATGTTAGAGTAATTATCCTACGCAATATTAATTTGTGCATGCATACCAAACTTTATACGAGCATAAGGCATGGCATATGTTAGTGTAGGCATACCATATGTTAGTGTATAGAAAAGTACGTGTTTTTAGATAATTTAAATCCAAATCTTGTATTAAATCATCCTAAACTATATATATATATATATATATATATATATATATATATATATATATATATATATATACTTATATATATGTATATGTATATGTATATGTATATATATATATATATATATATATATATATATATATATATATATATATATATATATATATATATGTATATGTATATGTATATGTATATATATATATATATATATATATATATATATATGTATATGTAAATATATATATATATATATATATATATATATATATATATATATATATATATATATATATATATATATTATATATACATGTATATATATATGTATATATATATATATATATATATATATATATATATATATATATATATATATATATATATAAATATATATATATATATATGTGTGTGTGTGTGTGTGTGTGTGTGCAATAATGCTAAGGCGGGGCGGTGCCGTCATGTTGGGTTTGACTACGAACACACAAAAGCTGAAAGAGACGCTCGGATTCTCGAGAGGTAGAGGCGAGCAAAACTTTTAATTGGCTGAAAGGTGACAGCTGGCCATCATGCCACATGAGGTGTTGATTTCGTCATGGTTCTTGAACAATCTTCTTATATAACATGTAGGCGCGTGGCTTGCTTAAGGGGAAAACTAATAGATTAATTTGGTATTTAGGTCAAATTGAGAGATAATGTTCTATTGCGGTAGGACAAAAGTTAATGAAGGAAAAGGTTTGAAATTTGTTTCATATATATATATATACAGTGGTACCTCGACTTACTTCGACTTAGTTTTTCGAGATACGAGCATTCTCTCGGTAGATTTTTTGCTTCGAGTTACGAGCTAAAATTACGAGCAAGCTTCAGATATCCCACCGCTAGTTTGAGCAGCGAATGCCATGTTACGTGCTCATCAAATGTGAACACAAGAAACATATAATATTTACAACCTTTATGTACAATTATTATACAATTGTAGAGTATTATTCTGAGACTACTATCCAGTCTTAAACCGAGAGATTGGATTCTGAGAAAACATTCTTCGGATTCTCAGAAAGAAGAATCTGGACATTACAGCCACAGTCAACAATGCAACAATCGCCCAGCTTCCGTGTCTCACTCGTTCACTTTAAGAGAGTAGCTGGTAATAAAAGCGAAAGTCAGGAAAGTGGGGCGAAAAGATCAAAAATCAACGAATAAGATTTAATTTTTCAGTTCAACCTTTCTCCTCCTCTTACATCACAATCTTCAAGTCTGATCTCCAAGGTAAATGTTGTACTTAATAAAACAAATATATATACTTAATACTACACTTAATAAAGCAAATTTATTGCAGTACATTCTATTGTATTGCGTTTTTATACAGTGTTCGTCGTTTATAAGCACGTTTTTCTTATTTAAAACCTGTAACAAAAATATTGCTGTGTTTTGGGGGAGCCCGGAACGAATTAATGGCATTTCCATTCATTTCAATGGGGAAAATTGATTCGAGATACGAGTATTTCGAGTTGCGAGCTAAGTCATGGAACGAATTAAACTCGTAAGTCGAGGTACCACTGTACATATATATATATATATATATATATATATATATATACAGAGGCTGTTCGCACATTTTTTAGACGATTTTGGTAAGCGGTAATAAAAAATCGTTTGCTGCAAAAGAAATAATTGCAATTGTACTATGTTTTTAAAAGTCAAAATTATCGTCTGAGGCTTGAAAATTTTGTTTTTATTCAAAATGGCGTTTTTAACAAAGCAGTGGTTCGAAGGCTACATTTATGCTCTTTCCGAAGAGAAATATGCATACTCCGTTATCCAAAAACGATGTGAGAGTCATGGTTTTGTGATATCTAAAGCGTCGATAGGTAATATCGTCAACAAGAAAGGAAAAAAACGTCAAATTGGAGCCTCAAGTGGGACAAAAATTCCAAACAAGTATCCAAGGAAAAAACGGACATCTTCGACTATTGCAAAGGTACGTTGTTTAATGTTAAAAGAAAATCCACCTAGTCAAAGGACAGTTGCAAAATCATTAAAATGCTCGGTGTCCACTGTAAACAAAATGATAAACGTTGATTTAAATCTTAAGAAAGCGAAAAAACGCAATGTGCATCGTCTTGTTCCAAATCATATCGCTGAACGCAGGACACGCTGCAGAATTCTATATGAGAAACAGTTATCCAAAGAAAAATGGAAAACAATTGTTACAATAGATGAATCATGAGTGTATTTAAATTATTGCAACAAAAAAAGAGCCATTTATTATCATAAAAGGGGAGAAAAAAATTTCAGTACATGGTTCAAAGAATCGAAAGAGAGTTTTTCTAAGGGATTCATGATTGTTGCTGGTTTTTCTTATAATGGCAAGTTAAAAATAAAGAGAGTGGAAAAAAAATGTCAAGATTAAGTCCAAATACTATCAGGAACATATTTTATCGCCAATTTTTCTGAATGAAATACCATCGCTTTACCCACAGTGCCACCAATCTGTGAGACTCCATCAGGACAAAGCTAGAAGTCACACATCAAAATCCACTGCAAATTTCTTAAAAGAAATGGAACAAAAAACTGGTATCAAGGCCATACCCTTCACTGATATCCCTACCAAATCTCCCGATGTATCACCTATGGATTTTTGTGCTTTCGGACTTTTAAAATCTGCATTATCCAAACGTCGTCCCAAAACCCTTACAGGACTCTGGAAAGCTGTTCAGGAGGAATGGGATAGAATACCTCTTCTGACACTTCAAAAGGCATTATTATCCTGGAAATTGCGGTGTCGAAAGATAGTTCAGAATAAGGGATGTCAAATAGAACATTTAAAACACAAGAATTTTATGTAATTTAGTTTTGTGAATACAATATACATCGTCTAAAAAATCTGTGAACAGCCTCTGTATATATATATATATATATATATATATATATATATATATATATATATATATATATATATATATATATATATATATATATATACATATATATATATATATATATACATATATATATATATATATATATATATATATATATATATATATATATATATATATATATATTCATTCTAATTCATTCCTCTGCAGGAATTCAGTTTCTCTTTCTTATCGTAGATAGTATAAGTTGTAAAAACATTTCAGAGGGATTAAGTTAATACTCGAAAGTCAAATGAAAAAGAAAGCTTTAAAGCATTTTTATATATTTTTTATTTATATGCCGTCAAAATCTTCTATAAATAATATAAAATTCATGTCAGTTCCCCTTTCTTACTTAAGTCGACAGCTAAAAATTATCATTCTTAATGCAGCGTGAGAGCGTAATTGATTAAAGTTTTTTACTTGAGTAGATTATCGGTTAGAGGATTATCCGTGCTTCAGATAAAAAAAAAAGTTTTGAATGAGGATGCAAAATGCTCCAAAAATGTAAAAAGTACTTGCAACTAAACGAATCTGATATTTTTTTAAGAAGGAAAGTAGTAAAACTAAGTTTTTTAATTATTATTTTAAATTCAACCAAATTTAATTAACTGAATGTATTTTTGTATATGTTTTATTAGTTCAATTTTTACGTTACGCAGAGCAACTTGATTATCCATGATTTCCGATTTATTTGTTAATTGATGCTGAAATTAGCACGGTTATTCGAGTGTTCACTTTACACATATACAACGACTTTATAGAAAATGGAGGAAAAACAAGAGCCAGAAGTATGACACAAAGTGAGAAATTTTTTTTTTTTAATCTGTGCAGCCCTTCCGGCGTGTTATTGCATCTTCGAGAGAAAGTGTTAAATGTCGCATACTCTGAAACAGAAAGTTGTCCCGGATTAATACATCAGATCTGCGGATCTATTGCACTTCATCTCGAAATCCTTTAGGCACTAACCCTCTGAACTAGGGCAGCAAGTAGGAAAAGCTGAAACGCGTGCAAATCTCTTTTCTGACAACATCTTGAAAGGTTTTGCATGTTTCGACCACACATAATGATAAAAGTCACTCAAGCGAGATAGAAAGTGGTTTGGACTATGCGTCAGGTGTTTCGTTTCATCGTGCCTGATTTTCGGAAATAGTTTTTATCTCATAAACTGTTGGTTTTTCGACGTGACAGAAGCAGAAAAGAAAATGACTCAGTTTTAAACAAATGCAGCAACTTGATACAGTTTTTTTTAATTCCTGATTCATATTAATAAAAATTAAAACTAAAGTTTTCACTCCCAAATGTTTTATGATGTTTTATTCTTCCAATACTTCCCTCCGTCGTTTTAAGAATTTTAATTTTATATTGACTGAAAGAAAAGCATTTTCTACGTGTAACAGATATTAATTACAGTTTTCTGCAGTTAAAAAAATATATTCACATGTAAAAAAATTGTAGTATTTTTTTTAGTTTTTAAATAATTTTATACTTATATTACGTGGTTTATGACGAATCACCATAGAAAGCCCTGCGAAGGATTTTTAAGGTAAAACTCACAGTAATTAAATTAAAGCTATAAAATTAACTTTTTTACAAATAAAATTTTTTTTGTCTTGATAAACATCGTTTTTATTTTACCTGAGCTCCGCCTCTTCAAAATTTTACAGAACTGATGTCTTATTGGGGTGAATTGTTAATTGATTTTCAAGGATGTAAGCAGATGGGGCAAAGTACTCTAAAATCAGAACCGTTCATATATTATCACTATTGTATTTACCAAGTTGGAGCCTGTGAGACACGCTGTTATTACCTATAGCCTAACCCATTTTTTATGTTTAACTAGCGTGACCAACATTTGTCGCTTTTAGTTATACATTTTCTTTTGCAAAACAATTCAACTGAAAGTAACATATATAAGGAATGTTACCATTACCTGTCAACATAAATTTACGTTGTTAAGGATTAGTGGGAGTTTAGCCAAAAAATTTATGATCATTGCTAAATTCACTACAAGGCTGATTTTAAAACATCGTGATTAAAAAATGTGAATTTCCATTACTTCAGAACGCAGTTAAAGATAAGACTGAGAAACCCTAAACCAATGATTTTTAAAATTACATCCCTCTCTGTATGTACTATTTTTCAAAAGGAAGATATCTACACTTTATCATTACATCAAATAATAAATTGTTGGTAAAATTTCTTCACTTATAAAAAGGAGTAAAATTTCAGCAAGTACCAAATATAGTGTAGATTACATCACTCTCTGTATGTACTATTGTATGTACTATTGTTCGCAATTCAGATATCTCCATTTAATCATATCAAATGAATAAATTAAAATTATTTCGTGAATAAATTAAAACTATTCACGAGTAAAGTACAGCAATTAAATTGTACCAAATTACGTGCTATCGTCGAGCCACTACACACACGCGCGGACGGCCGCTAATGTTTACATCCGGTAGTTGTAGCCGTTGCCATTCGGAGTGTAGAAATATCGTCGATTTTTGTTCCGCATACCTACGCGTTTTATATATATAGATTTTTTACCTTTTAAAGTCTACTGGCAATAAAAAAATTTAAAAACCAAGAAAAAAAGGCTAACTCTCTCCTTGAAGACAAAGTGGAAAGTTGTACACTCATACACAAATAAGGTTGTATATCGTATGCACAAGATTGGTTACTGAAATTAAAAGATGGCTAGTAAAGGCTGCGAGTTTTCTTAAGCTCCTACAAGAAACAAAAATGCGCGACACACAACACGTAAAAGTAAGACGTCAGAGCAAGTAGGGTTGCAAATTTGACCTTTAGAGGGATAATTGAAAATCCCTGGGGGTTGATGAATACAGTAGCTATCGCGCATGAAAGAGTGATTGCTCATTTTTCATTGGTAGAGGAGAAAATGTTTTCTGTTTCTTAGAGCAGTATTGCTTCTGAAGCAACAGCGTCACGAGTATTTTCGTCTCTCATCACACAAGTCTGTTGCCTTTATGAGAGCTCCGAAACCTGTTTGAAGGCTTGTTTACTGAGGAAAATTGCACGAAGCTAGATACGTCTGATATGGGCTTTAGACAACGTAAAAAGTAACAGATATAAAGCCTGGATAGCAGTTTATGATGCTTGCCGTAGATTACTAAGCCAGCGAGGAATAATAATTAGTGAAAAGGAAAGTGCCTAGAGCGGGAATCAATTAGTGGAAGCTAAAACGTGGGATGTGAGATTTTAAAATTTAAAAAAAAATACCTGGTGAAGTGAGTTGCGGATAAGACAAAAATTGTGAGGCAAATGCTTTTGTTTTAATTTGATCTTCAGTGTTTTGGACTCGTTATTCCAAAAATGATCTATGAACTACAATTCAAAAATATTTTTCAATTTGATTATACTTACCACTCAGCCGATATCGGCTACACAACAGAACATATTTATTAAGTAGTATTTGAATATCCCTTACACATTTGAAGGAATTATTTGAATAGTGGTCCAACTCCACTTTTTAAAAAAAATGAAGTTAGCCTCACTTTCAGGTTCATACAAGTCATTCCTATCTTATTTTTAAACTGGTTCACCACCAGCTTATTTTTGCTGCCAACAGAGGGCATTACAAATCAGACTTCAGCGGTCATTTCTCAGCACTCCTTAGACTGTGAGGTTCTGTATCTCAAAATGAACAAGAATGGAGTTGGACCACTATTCAAATAAGGCCTTCATGTAATATTACAACCCATTGCAGTTTTTATTGCACTTTGCAATATTTTAGAGAATAATATCCTCAGCACAGATTTTTGCATCTGCTGTCAAACGTACTGTACTTTACCTGAGTATTTCTTAAAATTCCAGAACATGTATAATATGAATAATTACAAGATAAAAAGAACTTTTATTATACCATGTTTTTAAATTTTATGTTGAATCATATAAACTTGACAATTCTATGCATTAATAAATACTTTTTAAAAAAATTTTTGATGAATTATACCATCAACTTGAAAGAAAATGATCAAATGCGTAATAAAGAGAGCAATTATAAGACATTTTCAAACAACAAAATTAACTGAAAATGAATTCAAACTGCTTAAAGATGGCTAAAAGTATTAAAAGAATGCATTGTCATCGTGTTCTGAGCTATTCTAAAAGTTTCAAATGTCTAGCTAGTCGGGAAGTTAGTTAAGAAATCGATTGCAAGATTTGTACTGGACAAACACACAAACAAGAAAGCGAGTTAATAAAAACATGGTAAAAAGGAAAAGGTCCTAATGAGTGGATCTCACCCATATTAGTTTCGTGTGCCCAATTTATGAAGGTTCATTGCAAGTTAGGTAACTTGGGAATTATTATTTTCTTAAGTTCCAGATGTACCATTTTTGGTGTAATCATTTAATTGGTTTTACATGAGTTGCAAATTTTTACTTTTTTTATCCCATTATGGAATTTATTTGATGCAAACTAAAAATAAGGGAAATCCTATTAGATAAATAAGGTATGCAACTAAACGTTCACAGTTAATTTACCAGCAAGTCCATACTTTCTGTACAGTATTTTTTCATATTAATACTCCTTCTCTGGTGAATGTTTCTATATAAATGTTTTAAATTAGTTACAAATAAAAATTCTGATTAGCATTTAGCTTCAGCTCTAGCGCTGATCCATCACATACTTCTACTTTATAAATTGCCAAATGAGCTTTCTTTATAGGAAAAAAGCAAACTTCACAAAACAAAACAAAACAAAACAAAACAAAACAAAAAATATTTTTTTAATAGATTTAAGTATTAAAGAATTTGAGAAGGCAAAATATGTAAAATTTGTTTACACAGGAGCTTTTCTATTTACAGTTTATATTACGCAATTTATGAAAATTTATTACAAAAATGTTAAGAGGAATGCTTATAAAATAACTTCTTTCTTAAAAATAAGGAGGATGCATTGAGAAGGCAAAATATGTAAAATTTTGTTTACACAGGAGCTTTTCTATTTACAGTTTATATTACGCAATTTATGAAAATTTATTACAAAAATGTTAAGAGGAATGCTTATAAAATAACTTCTTTCTTAAAAATAAGGAGGATACAAAAAATTATGAGAGAAAAAGAAATTTTTTACATGCACTAAAGTGCATAGGTAAAATCACATACGCGATCTCATAATACTGTTCCTTTTAGCGATAAGAGGAGTGGGGATGATTTTATGTACAGATGGGGAAAGTTATTTTCTTTTTCAATTTTCCATCACTTTTTCTCCTCTCTCGTAAATATTCAGCATAAAAAGGAACCTATCTGTTTATCGCAAAAATAACACTAGGTCCATAAGTGTTCCTTCTAGGGTTTAGTAATTGAAGAAAAGGTTTTTTTCTAAACCTGACAGCATAGAGGGATTTTTGAAAGTAAAGAGAATATTATTATTTACGGAGTGAAAAAGTATAAAAACAATTTTTTTACTTTATTTTCAAAAACTACTCCACAAACGAAATATAAAAAAGTAAAATAACTAAATTTTTATTCAGCATGACTTTCAATGTCCATGAGCTAGTGAGGCTTAAAAATATTTTTTTTAAATTATAAACATACAAGAGCCTAAAAAGTTAAAATTTCGCGTATTCTGTTACTGTTATTCAGCTTTACTTTTAACTACATTACATTCTTTTTCAATAATGAATAACTTTTTCTTTGTATTAGTCTTACGTTTCTTTGCGGTAAAGTGGGTAAACTTTTCATAGGACGAAAGAATTCAAAATTGAAGCTTTCCAAGTATTTTCTATAAATAAAAAGATTAATAAATTCTGAGTTTCCAAATTGTTTTCTTGTATATTTCTGATGCTGGATAAAAATCAGTACCAAAAATCACTGTATTTACTAGCATTTCATGAATTTTTCTTTGCAAAAAAATTGGTAAAAAATTATATGAATCGAACAAAGATTTTTTTTCTTTTATTTTAATTTATTTTGTAGAAAACATTTCCTTATTTTTAAACTGTCTGCATATTCCGTTATACCCATAATTTTGCATAATACAGTCAAACCTCGATATCTCGAACTTGAAGGGAGAGACAAAAAAATTCAAAATATCGAAAATTCGAATTATCGAAAATCACATGTTATTGATAGCAGAATAGAGAAAAAAAGTTTTTTTACATACCTTTTTAAAAAGTAATCTATTTTTTTATTTTAATAAACACTATTTACAAAATTATTAGAAAAAAAATTCTATTGTTTGCTTCAGAGAAGAGTATGAAATTTGATCTATTACACTTTCTAAGTGGACAATGGCTTGTGTCCTCTGACATATTTGGCTGACTTTCAACATATCTCCTCAAAGTGTCCACTGCAAATAATGATTCTTTGTTTGTCACATTTGGTGGCGAATTGCGAATTTCTTTCTCATCCTCTTCTAATATACACAAGAAGCTTTCGTGTGACTGATGCTGTCATTGTCCTCTCACTGACCATACACCATTACTGCATCATCTATGCCGACAAAGTCATCGAATTCCATGTTATCGAGGTGCATGAGTCTCGGTTTCAATCATTTTCGGCGCAGTTTTCAGCAGGGTGGTTGATGTTGATTATCTGAGTACTTTCGTGGTCTTTTATGAATCCAGCCTTTTTAAAGCTATTCATTATCGTAGAGGAAGACACAATGTTCCAAGCTTTGTCTGCCATTCGCATAGCTTGTAGAATATTTGTACCAGATGGTAAAATACCTTCTTCCATTTCGGACAACATTTTTTTAACCACTTGATGACGATACTTTACTTTGAAACTTTGGATGATGCCCTGGTCAAGTGGTTGAAGTTTTGGTGTAGTATTCGGGGTGTGGAATTCAATTCTTACGTTTTTCATTTTAGGTATGGTATGTGCCCCGTGCAATTATCAACGAAAAGCCCAATTTTCCGCTTTTCTATTTTCTTTTTTTATTTAAACTATTGAGCCAATTTTCAAAAAGGTTAGATGTCATCTAAACTTTTCGGTTAGCTTCGTAATCCAAAGGAAAATATTTTATCCCGCTGAAACACCTTGGTTTTTTTTCGATTTCCCTATCATTAACGGTTTTAACTTCTCTGTTCCATTCATATTCACGCAAAACAATAAAGTTAAACGGTCTTTGCTCCTCTACCCTCCATGACATGCTTCACCCTTTAGAAGCATGTTTTTGTCTGGAGTGCATTTAAAAAAAAAGTCCAGTTTCATCCGCATCACTCTCACCACACATTTTCAAAAATGTAATGGTGCTTTGTTTTTTAAAATTTTCAAACCAACCATTACTGCCTTTGAAATTTAAATAACCAAATTCTTTTGCAAAAGATTCAGCTTTATCTTTGATTGAAAGTTCATCTAGGGGGACGTTTTGAGTTCTACATTGCGTAATCCAAATCATTATGTACTTCTCCATATCGGGAAATTTGCTAGTTTTGAGTTTGTTTCGCTTGCCTAAGCCGTCATCGAATTTTTCTAGGATAATTGCTTTATTCTTTAAAATTGTTGACAATGTGTTGCGAGGAATCCCACACTCCTTTGCAATTTCCTTTTTCTTGTTCGAACTTTTTTCAACTTCATCGATAATTTGCTTTTTCGCTTCAGTAGTAAGCGTATTCAATTTTGAAGTAGCGATTTAATTGCGTTATCTTCCGTCTTTATAGCCCTTCATTTTAAAGTTTATGCAGGGTTTTACCACTGAAATTTTTGAATAGCTGTCCTTTTTTTTAAAATAATAATAATAATAATAATAATAGAAATTTCAATTTTTTTGGATATTATTTTTTTTGTTTTTAGAAAAAATTTTCTTCTCCATTTATGGAAAAAAATTCAAGTTATCGAGGGATGAGCCAAAAAAATTCGTCAAATCAAGGATTTTTTAACATTGAGTGCATAGGAAATTTGAAGGGAATTTTTAATCTTCGAGATATTGAAAAATTCGCGAAATCGAGGTTCGAGTTAGCGAGGTTTGACTGTATATATAGAATCCCATCCCCCCCAAAAAATATGTGTGTAATACCTACACTGAACTCCAAATTACCTATATTGATGAATGCGTGATTATAAATTTAAAACTGAAAAACTTTGAAAATCCAATGTTGACCCTGTTTAACGTAAAAATAGAGCGAATTTGGAGGTTTTAAAGAACTACATATAATAATTTAAATAGAGTTTAGATCAAATAAAAGTAAGATTTACATTAATTTTTAGTTGTCTTAAAAAATAGTCGCTATATTTCCTTTATGATCCAAGATACATTTTTTCAGGCAGTTTGTGTTACTGTTTTCTTTTCCGAAAAAGGGATTATTCTCTAACAAGTAATCAGCAGTACAGTGTACACAGTTTCCTGCTTTCTGTTTTCAGCAAATCGAACTTGTTTAGTAAAATGCAAAAACACTCCGATTAAACCAAGAGAGGAAACAATTAAGACTTTCAGGTAAAAACTAAACTTGTTCTCTCCGATCAGCTTCTATCTAATCTTTTCATTTCTAAACTACTGAATAACTGAAACAACAAACTTCAATGAAATTAATAAAGGTTCTCAATGATATTAATAAAGATAAAGGAGAATAAATACATAAGTCTGAAGATCTTAATAAAAGAATCTAAAGATTCTACATCGTTTTAACAATAACCTTTATACAACTGTGAAGGAACAGAAAATCAAAATTTAAAGAAAAAATACCATCATTCTACATATGTGATGGGTCAAAGCAAAGCAAAAGGTCCAGAAACACTTTTTGTCATTTTGGATAATAAACAAACGTGGTGCCTTCATCAGCTATACATTTAAGATTTATATATATATATATATATATATATATATATATATATATACACCAGGAAATATTAAATATAAAAGCCAGTTTGTAACAAGATTCAGTCAGCCAAATGATAACGTTAAGATGATTCATTGCCTGACTTTATTACATTGCAAAACTAAATCATACAAATAATGTTATTCACACTTAGACAATATATTGAACTATCTAATGTTACCATTTTGCCGACTCAAGCTAAAAATTAGCTTTATTAAAGGAGAATAAATACATAAGAGAATAATAACTGAGCCGTATCTATCTCTTTCAATAAAGCTCTTTCAATAAAGACAGGATTGCAATGAGGCCCTCAGGGTTTGAAACAAAGAAACTGCTACAATATCTAAATAAAGAAATACAGTATTTATTTTATCAAATAAGTTTGCGTTTTAGTGAGGATTTAAGCATGATATTGCTAGAACTTATATAATTTTATCACATATTGATGAAAAATAGCAACAATACTTGTGTTACATGTTTTATTAAATGTGTGATATAAAAAGATGTAAAAAGATCAGATATAAATTCCCTATAATATTCTTGTATTGATCTTCTTATATATAACAGTTGTTCATTCCCATGGATCTCGGAATCTGAAGATTCAATCCCAGTCCTTGGGTCGCCTCATAATCTAGAGATTCTTCTTGACTCGCCATTAACACTATCCTCAATTATGCTCCAACAGTTATCCATTCATGACTGTAACTTCGTCTTTTGTGTGACGTAATTCGGCGGGATACTAAAATAAGTCTTGAATCTTCTCTTCTTGACGAAACATTTGTCTAGAGCTAAAGTGTCTGTATCCTAAAGTTTATATGCTCTTGAAACATTCCTTTGTTTTACAATAACCTCGGCACTGTTGATATATAACCTGTGAATACGTTGTGGCAATTTTACGGGTTGAACCCATGTTACTTCCAGGACTACAACGCCACTGCTATGTTGCGAGGTCCACCATGAATTGGTATGGTGACAATGGGGTTAACAGAATGGAATGGCCTACCCAGAGTCCCGACCTGAACCCTATCGAGAACCTCTGGCACGAGTTGGATTGCCGAATTAAAGGGTGCAACAACCGTCCAAAATATATGAAGGAACTTAGATGTCTTCTCCAAGCCAAGTGGAAGAAAATACCTTTAGCCGTCATACAAAGACATGTGGAAAGCCTATCCCGGAGGGTTGAGGCTGTAATTGCCTCTCTTGGAGGTTCTACCTACTATTGAATATGAATATTTTTTTATTTTCTATCAGAGGTATCAGGTAGGAAGATCCATGGTTTGAGTCCCAGTCTTAAGTATGTTTATGAACCGTTGTAAATAAATAGGAAGTTCAGGACAAATAATAATTGCTTAGTGAAAAGTAAATATATTGGTTCGGTGATCTTAAAGTAAACTCTGATACTAGAGAGAATTCATTAAAAATAAGATTTCCTCATGTTGACAGGGCAGATTAATGAGAAATATATCTATCTGCAGATCGGAAGATACAAGGCTTAAGTACTGACTCAGACAGGGGAACATAATGCCTGAAAAAAAAAAACATTTGGCTAGGCTCGAGTTTTCAGTGCATGGTTAATAAATGAACTTCAAAGTAAAAAACATACTATAAACATTTTTTCAACTTAGCGGTGAATATTTATGGGATACATCCTATAGACAAGTAATAATAGTATGTATCAATGAGGACACGCTAAGTATTCAGAATTTTTTAAACTTTGATTCAATCAAAACAGGTAAAAGAAAAACAATACGCACATTAATGTCTCAATGTAAATTTGATTTAATTGTAATAAATAGAAAAGGTGGTAGTATATATTTTAAATTTATATAATCAATAATTTGAACTTTAACCTATCAAGAATCTTTTTTTTAGAAACTCTTTGAGAACGTTGCTAGACTTTAGAAAGAGCTTTAGTGATTACTTCCCTGTCTTATATTTCATTTATCATTTTCTATCTCACAAAAAGACATTTATGATGCATTATGATCCAAAAAGTTTGCGACTGGAGATGGATTGGAATAGATTAGTGTAAACGAAAATTCTAAACAATATTTTTAGATCATGACTCCTAAACGATTCCGAGCGAGGAGTCCAATCACAAAGTCGTTTGTCAAATCAGCTGGCAAATATGGCTGGATTGGAAAGCCCCTGAAGAGCGCGGAAGAGAGAGTTATGCGCCATCTCCAAGCGAGTCTGTTTATTGATTATTTGGCAGCAGTCTTACGTACCTGTTGCGGTACATGTCATTACTGGAGCCGTATGAATTGAAGTGAGAGATGTATACATTTCAGTCTTTAAGTTTTTGAAGGCATTTTCGGGAGGAGGGGGATTTGTTTGTTTCGCTCCGTTTTTTTATCCCAAATGATACCTTTATTTTCGCCGACAAATATTGGGATATAAAGGAAAGTACTTTTTAGGCGCCTTTATGTCGTGGATTATGCTCGACATTTTTATCATGAAAAAGACGTAATATAAATAAGGGTGATTCGAAAAGATAAATTAATGTACAGAAAAATAGTACAGAGATTTTGAAATATTATAAAATATTTTTTATTGTAAATCATTTTAAAACCTTTTTGATTCTATCTTTTTTTCTTTTGATTGAGGGTTTTAACAGTCAGGTAGCAAAATATGATCAGCTTACCAACCTGTTGCTAGTCATGGTTTTAGAGTGGAAAGTAGATTTTGTGATCGGCGTTGGGATATTACTGCATTCTAGAAGATTTTGTGTTTGTTGTTCTAAGGGAATATTAGTCATATTTTTGTTATATATGAGAAAAACGAAGAAAACCTTGCATATGCATTCCACAAAAATAGAATATAGTTGCTATTATTACTGAACTGCATTATAAAGAGTTGCTTTAAATCAGCGGTTCTCAAATTTTGTGATACAGCGGCTCAATAAAATCTTTTTGTAAAGATGAGGGGCCAGTCCCAAAAAATTTACTAAACCTTACAATTTTTTTAAGTTTATACATTTAACTAGCTTAAGTGTTTTATAATTATCTATCTATATGCATAAAACAGTTCCGTAACTGACTCACTGACTGACATACAACGCACAGACCAAACCGCTGGACCTAAAGGGCTGACATTTTGCATGGCGATTCTTCTTATAGTGTAGGGGTGCACTAAGAGAGATTTTTGAAAAATTCTTCTTAGATTTTTTAAAATTAAATTTTTAAGCTGTTTTAGTAACTTTTTTTAAGTATTCATTTAAAATAATAATTTGAGGGTTATAAAATTTATATCACGAGAAAAATCATAAGAATTCCTTTAAAATGAAATCTTTTTCGAATCTTTACCTCCATTTTCTGATTTTTGGTGAATTTTTAAAGATTAATTTTTAGAATTTAATTTATTAAATGCTGATCACGTGATTTCTTTTTCTGGTAATTTAAATAAATTTATCGTCACGTGCATAACAACTAAATAGACAAAAAAATATTTTTTTTCTTGCTAATACGGCAGACGATTGGACATTATTTTGTCTATAAAAATATCCCTTACGATTTTTTTATAAATATATATTTTTTTTCTACATCAATTGTATATATTGATCGTCATATTTATTATAAATATATATATATATATATATATATATATTGGCATTAATTGCATGCATTGACCGTTGTATTTAATTTGAATGTACCCCGTAGCGAAGTGCGGGTTTTCAGCTAGTCTATATATATAAAACAGTTCCGTAACTGACTGACACACTGACTGACATACAACGCACAGACCAAACCGCTGAACCTAGAGAGCTGAAACTTTGCATGGCGATTCTTCTTATAGTGTAGGGGTGCACTAAGAAAGATTTTTGAAAAATTCTTCTTAGATTTTTTAAATTAAATTTTTAAGCTGTTTTAGTAACTTTTTTTGAGTTTGCATTTAAAATAATAATTTGAGGGTTATAAAATTTATATCACGAGAAAAATCATAAGAATTCCTTTAAAATGAAATCTTTTTCGAATCTTTACCTCCATTTTCTGATTTTTGGTGAATTTTTAAAGATTAATTTTTAGAATTTAATTTATTAAATGATGATCACGTGATTTCTTTTTCTGGTACTTTAAATAAATTTATCGTCACGTGCATAATAACTAAATAGACAAAAAAATATGTTTTTCTTGCTAATGCGGCAGACGATTGGATATTATACATAAAATATTAAAATTCAACAAAATATATTATGTTCCTCAAACTACATTAACTGTACTATGTCCTTTAGTCCTATTAGATTTAATTTGAATATTTTGTTCTACATTATTTTGTCTATAAAAATATCCCATACGATTTTTTTATAAATATATATTTTTTTACATCAATTGTATACATTGATCGTCGTATTTATTATAAATATATATGTATATTTATTTTTTTGGCATTAATTGCGTAGATTGACCATTGTATTTAATATGAAAGTACTCCGTAGCTTAGTGCGGGTTTTCAGCTAGTTTATAGCATAATCGTAGAAAGTAATAGAACGCTTAATATATACTATGTGGGATGTTGAAAAATATAAAATTACTTTTAAATTCGTTAATAAAGTACTGCATTTATAAAATCTTGTACTATATTGTAGTTTCCTCATGCCAAGGTCTTTAAATTAATTTGTTCGGATTTTCATTGACTTGTTTCATTCTGTTCACCTAATATATAAAATATTATTCAGTGATAATTTTATTACTATATTATTAAATTGTTTTTCGGGAAGCAGGTTTAAAAAAAATCGGTAGTGATAAAAATATTTATGCATTTTAACTCCCAATAGAGGTCAGATGTGTAGGGAAAGCAGCAAGAGAGAGGGAAACTTCTTTGTGAAACACTGACTATCCCCTAGACACACGAAATATTTATGTATGTAAAGTATGTAATTTAATAAATAAAATAGTATGAATATCTCAATTCAAAACACTATGTTCAACACTAATTAATATTTTGTATTTATAAACCCACCACTTTAACTCAGCAATTACAAATTTTTGAGAAAAATAAACTTTTTTATTACAACTGAGATTTTGGAAGTTAGTTAGCCTAGGGAGAGTTATTATGCTATTATTTGTGTGTTAGATAATTAATTCTGGAATGAACTGAAGTGATGACTAATGGAGACAGCGAGAAAGTTGATGGAGGTTCCTCTGTTTCGTGTTAAGAACAGTCATGGCAGAAAATGCCGCTTTACAAAGATATGAGAAGGAAAAACAAAGAAGAAAGCCCTTTGCTATTTCACATAAATTTTGATATTCATTTTTCATTCTTATACAGAGTTTCGAATTACTCGAAGAATACAAAGTACTTTCCAGTCCTTTCTCCGCTGATAATTCAATAAGTTAAGGGTTTCTTCATGGGAAAGTGCTTTGGGAAGGGGTTTCCAATCCACCAATTTTGCTTTCAAGAATCCTCAAGTTTGAGATAATTCTTTTCAAACGACAACAATAATATCCTAAAGTGGGCTGCAATAATATCTGAAGCAGAATTATGTGAATAGAAATCATCTGCTTCCATAATCTAATCACAGTACGACTGAAACATTTCATTATTTCTTTCTGAAACCATATTAACAGTTTGAGTTTGTATCTGAATGATTCCATTTTGTTCTAACCATTAAATATTGTTATATCTCGGCCTTGAAGATTTAATTTCAGCTTGTTTGTGTGAGAAAATCTGTGGCTAAGATATGCCAGCCTGACAACCCATGTCTAATCCTAGAAATAATAGGAAAGGTCACTTTTGTTATCAATTAGAAGCATCTTGATATCCTGTCGAGGTTTGTATTACCTCTTGAACTTTTCCGCGGGACAGACAACGGACTTCCAGTTGGAAAAGACTGTGGTGATTAGATACCATTTCATCGGGCAATCCTTTTAAGAGTCTTGTATTAAAAGCACATTTACATATATCCATTTATATAACTGACAGTTTCAGCAGATTGAGACAGGATCTCATGAAGCTCAGGTGTCATGTTTTGGAAGGCCAAGTTTTACCTATGAAAGAAGCACTGCGTTGACAATGTTATTGCCTGTCGCATCCTTAATACCTATCATACAGGCAATGCCGTCAATACAAACTCCAATGCAATTTTTACATTCGAGATTTTTCTCTTCTATGAAAGCATTTAAAACTTTCGCGACTGGTAGTTTGCACAGATAATTGAGAAATACCTAAAATGTCTTTCTCATGCTTCTTTTGTGGTCAATATATCCCACAAGCAAAAGTAAAATGCTATTATTCTGAAAATCTGTAGATTCATCCAGTTGTGATGTAAAAAATTTAAATTTTTTAAAGTTTCTTCTATGAATTTTGTTTCTGCATCCTCTGCCATATCAGATATGCCTTTCAGTTGTATCATTCCACAATGGGATGACTTTCATTTTCACCGAAGGATAGATTTATGCTTTATTACAAGTAACAATCAAAGAAGCCTTAGCGAGTTCTTTGCCAGTGGTTGGAATGCAATATTAAACAGGATGCCGTCAGAAGTGAAGACTCAGTAGTTGATGCTTGGGAAATAATTTCTATTTTAAGTGCATCTATTTTATGCATAAAGAATTCTATAGATCTATTGACTAGATCGGAATGTCTTGTGTTCAGATGTTGAGTAGGTTACGATGGCTTCATAGCTTCATTTACCAGAGCAGTAGAACAAATGACGCATTGAAGTCATTTTATTCAATACCATTTTTATTTTGAAATCTATAGTTAATATTTTAACTGTTATGCTTTAGTTTGTATTTTGTATGTTTGTATTTAAATAAACGGGGACATATATCTGTGATTGCTGTGCAAAGGGTGTTAAGCCCAAAATAGGCTAAAATGAGTTATCAAACCAGGCATGTTTGAAAAATCAAGGGCTACTGCAGGATGCAGAAAGCTAAGTCCAATTCCACTACTAAATAATTTTATTCATCAGGGAAAATTTGGGACAAGTGAAACAAAATACAAACACGTTAGTGTTAAAGGGATTATGCCCCAATCAAGGACTTAACAATCTTTACTCAACAAAAATAAAATTGGAAAAGTTTACTTTTTTTTAAAATTAAAAACTAAACTTAAAAAAACTGACTTTACAGATGCCGTTTGTTTTCAATCCCGCTTTTCTCAAAACTATGATTTTGGACTTGACACTCTTTGCTCTGCAAACACAGATATTATATCTGTTATAAAGTATATAACATTTTTTTAATAGTTATTAATAAAATATAGTTGGGATTGTAAATCTTTATGCCTTATATGAAAGAAGTAAAATAAATGAACATTTTTTTCAGCTGTCTGCATACACACACACATAATACATATATATATATATATATATATATATATATATATATATATATATATATATATATATATAGAAATATATATATATATATATATATATATATATATATATATATAAATATATATATATATATATATATATATATATATATATATATATATATATATATATATATATATATATATATATATTTATATATATTTATATTTATATATATATATATATATTTATATTTATATATATATATATTTATATTTATATATATATATATATATATATATATATTTATATTTATATATATATATATATATATTTATATTTATATATATTTATATATATATATGTATATATATATTTATATATATATATATATATATATATATATATATATATATATATATATATATATATATATATATATATATATATATATATATATTCTTAAAATCTGGTAATACTGCTATTAAAATCTGCCATGAAACTGAGTACTGGCACAACTGAAGGTTTTATACAAATTCACTGAATTTTGGATCTTTAATGAGTTCCATATACTTCCAAGACATCTGCGATGCTGTGTTAAAGGAAAAATAATTATTTGAAATTCTTGTCGGTTTTTAGTGACACATATTAGAAAAAAAATGATATGATAAATAAATTCCGTTTCAATCGTTGGCATCAGAACTTGGAGAAAATTCATTTCTTTCTTCAAAATATAAATGCGTGAAAGAACGTCAGATTTTTTGTTTGATCGCAGCACCTCAGTCTAAAATAACAATCAATATCTACGTAGCATCCTCCCTTGTCTCGTAAATAGACTTTTGATGCAACATCTCAAAGAAAAATTGCTTGTGACATGCTGCCTGTAACAAGGCAACATGTTTCGTGTTTTTAGATTTAAAAAAACCTAAATGCACTACGTGTCATTTTGTACCATAACCCTGTTAGTAATCATTAAAAACACGAGTTTGAAATTCTATTAATTTCGCAATTATATTTAAATTGGGTGATGGAATTAATAAATACATTCGGTGAAAAAAAATACTGTATTTTATTTAATTGACTAATTGCATTATCTCAATATTAAGTCAGCAGATATACTACATATTTAATGAAAACTTTTTGCATAAAGAAGAATATGTAGATAACAATTAGTCTAATTGGTACTGACGACATGAAAGTGCTAAAATATTAATGTGATGAGTGTTACTAATTAGGGAGTAAGGATAATGTTATTTCATATATTTCAGTTCGTCTTTTCTCTATAATTAATCATGCTAAAAGGGTTTCAATGAATTTATGAATGAACCCCAGTAATTCTAGAATATTAAAGGAAATTTCAATTCAATTGAATAATTCACCCTTTTGTTTCAATTTTACTGGTTTCTAAATATTTGTCAGGTTATAAAGCTATTTTTGAGCAAATAAACTCTTTAAACTCATACACTAATTTATCATTATTTCACCCTAAAAAGCTTAAAGGATGTGATAATTTTTAAGTGAGGGAAATATTTTCAGTAAATTTATTTATATTTTTTAATTTATGGAAATTATATATTTCTTTATAATACAGAAGATAAAACATTGGTAATAAATCTTGTTATGAGCTATTGTGAGAAATGGCATCCAGAATCAGACACATCATAAAAATGGCGTAAGTGTGGTTAGTGCAGCAATTTTCAGCTTAGAAAAATTGTGTTTTGAACCCTCGTTCAGTATTGTTCGATAGTAGGAAAGAGTGATAATGAATAACTAGGAACACGTATATGAAATATTCAATTTGGATTCAAAATAAGCATTGTAGAAAACATATTTTAAATGAATAACATATCCCAGGCTAACATCCAGGTATATGGGACTTATCAACATAGAGGAGCCGATAGACATTAAGTATCAGACACTCTGTCATTGCAAGTATAGCATATCTGAATAAAGGACCGGTCTATAAATTGGAAGATCCACGATTCCCTGCCAGTTGGATGTTATGTAATTGATCTCGAAGATATTTTAGATTTTTGTATAGTAGTATTTACACAAACTGAAGATAAAGGCTTCTAGTTTTGTTTAAAGTACCCACTTTACCTTTATAAGTATGGATTGTATTTTCGAATACATGTTTGGCCACAGTTTGAGAACTTCGCTGTTTTTAACTCCTTTCGGTTGACCCTTAGAGGATACTATAATTCAACAGTGCTATAGTAATACTACTAAATTTGATCTTAAAAAATTTATTGCATGAAACTGTGGGTTTTCAAACAAGCTATGCGTATTTATCTGAAGAATTATAAGTAAGTGTAAATCTTCAAAAAAGGAACATATGACTGTTATTGTAATTTTTTGCTGATTTTTAAAATTTGAAATGTCATAACAAAATGATTGTGTAGTTGATGATTATTTAATTACGGGTCTCAGGTAGGATAAATCGATTTAGATTTTAAAAAAGTGTATTTATGAAGCTAATATGTAGAATTCAAACCCCTCACAAACAAGTATGTAAATAAAATTAAAAAAATGAACTTGAAATATTTATTTCAATTTTAATTGATTTATCTGTTTAAAAATATAACTTTCTTATTAGGAAAGTCATAATGACCCACATGAGCTAAACGTTCCCTTGACTGAAAAATAGTGTATCTTTAGAAAAAAATTGTAAAGGATGGTATTTAAGATAGTAAGATTTTCTTATAAGCCGGGCATAAGAGTTGGTGGTGCTAAGACTTTATGACTAACTAACTATATATATATATATATATATATATATATATATATATATATATATATATATATATATATATAAATTTAAAAATGTGATTTTTTATCAATGCAAAAGAGGTACTACTAATTCCCATGAATAATTAAACTGTTTGTCCTAGTTATAAATTTATTCTAGAGTCCTAGACATCGACTTAGGCTAGACCATTGACCTAGACCCTAGTCCTAGACTAGAGACTTAGACCAAACTACACCTGATGCAATAAATTGCCTTCGTTTCGGTTACGTGTAGTTAGCTGTACTGATATCGTGAAAGGACTTTTTAGAATATCACTCCTCACTGAAAGTACTTACTTTTCAGTGAGGAGTGTTCGTATGCAGCAGTGCTACTTTTCATGTATTATGTATTAAAGAGGTGAAATATGTTCCTTGCCTTTAAGATAGATAATTAGTATGTTTCCTTATGACATCACTATGAGCTGGATTGAATGCTTTATGCCATCACAAATACACTGGTACCAGGGTATTTGGATTATTTACTGAACCGAGAAGAAATTTATTATGAGTAGATCCCCATTCTTTTCCTTCAACTCTCTTCAGAAATTCTATTCATAAATTTTGAATCACTGCTGTTTGGGAACGTTTAACAATTCTTCAAAAACCGAGTCCCCAAGTTTAGCCACGTGCAGTTGGTGAATGTGGCATAGCTTGAAATCGCCGATCTAGTTCGTCTCTTCCGTATTCGAGTGAATTGAGATGCGGGGCTTTGACATTTATTTCTTGGGCATTCATATCTTCATGCCAGTCTCAGCTTACGATTTATGTACTTATTTAACACAATAGCGCCCTTTTCACGTACCCTCTTTCGCGAGTGCTTGGAGCGTACGGGATTGCGCGCGGGAGAATTTGTAGTACGCTCCAAAATAGCTTTCCCTTCCTCTCCGACACCTTCACACGTGCACTCAATCACGTGGGATTGTGGTTTCACGCGGGAAAGAGTGTACGTGTAAATGGCGCTATTGAGGATTAAATTAGCTTAATCTGAACTATTCCCACAATCTTTAAATGCAAAATAGTTTAAAATGTCAGTACAAGACTCACTACTGAATTTTACACGAAAAAATCTAAAATGCTTGACTAGAACTACGATAAACATCTTCATAACCCCTCTAATTGACGACTGGAATTTACCATGCTAGTGTTTGGCTTGAGAGCGGCTGATAGACTGTGAAAACCTATTGCTGTGAACTCCGAACAGACAGTCTTTGATTTAACGTTACATCTTTAGGTGTTTTGAAGTCTATATGGATTCTTTGCACAGACCGAAAAAGGATTTTCTTGTGCCGCCCTCTTCAACAGTCAAAGATCCTTCTGTGCCAAGCGGAACAATCTACCAGGCTGTGATTTCATGGCAAGTTTTTACTTCCCAACGATATCACTTTTTGCTTATCAATCTAATTGCAATGCACCTGAAATCTCACGAATAAACTTGTTGCAAAGAAGCCAATCACTTGTTTTCAATTGAGGTCTATATGCTCTCTTTAGCGGGCCATTATACATTTAATGCTTTCGTATTCTAGTCTGAATTTATTTCTCAACTTTTCTCTCACCGAACGAGGTGTATGACGAATGTGCCAAAAATCATAAACTTGTATCTGTGTCCAGAAAATCTAGTTTATAATCTTAAGTGTATGTTTAAAATAAAATAAATCCGTAACAAATGTTATCAGTAAAAAAAATAATAATTATTATATTAGATGATTATGAAATCTCATTTTATTATTCAATTGTCAAATAGCCACTTAAAATAAATACTTCCTTTCTGAGTCTATTCATGGTTAACGATGAAAAACATGACCTAATGAAAGCTTTGTTTAATATTATAAACATCAGCCAGAGACGTATCTGCTTTTTAAAATATGCAAAAATGCATGCACTGTTGGTTAGGGGCTCCTCTTGCATTTTTAGTTTGTTTCACAGTTTGAGGCAAGATTAAAATTCAGCACTTTGGGATAGTAAATGAATGGAATAAACTCCGCAGCGAATAAGTTGTTTAATAAATCCGTTTATGAAACTGTATAGTATCTTATGTCTATGACTGCAACAGGAAATAAACACTAGTGTACTACTACTATATAAATTTGCGTTGGATACAAGATCTATTGTGATTAGAAAACCTAGAAACCTGTCTTAATAAAATCACAAATCAGGGGTCCAATTCTTCAACCGTAATAATATGCATTCAAACAGTCATTATGGCTGTTTGTATTCATTTGTATCTGGGAAAAATGAATAGATGAAGAGAAATTAAAATATTTGATATAAAAATTTGTAGCAACAGTACAAATTTTTGAACTCTATACTTATTCTTCCGCTAATCGCACCATAGCGTAACTTTCAAATTCGTATTGTTGACATGAGTGGATTGACAAACAGCAACAAGAAAAATACAATACTAGTTGTTTCCACAAAGCTATATCTATATGAAATTTCGGTTAATCGTGAGAGTGTTCTTAAGGTAATATAACGTTTTAGTAATACAGACAGGCAGAGACGGAACATGAAAACATTTCTTACAATATAGGTTTATAGGAGCATTTATGAAAAATTTCTGTACTGAAATGTGCTCCAACTGCAAATATTTTTGTTGCCATTAAATATAGTTATTTTCTAGTCAATAATCGTTAATAAAAGGAAGGACTCATTTCCGTTTCAATCGGAAATGTATATTTTACTAATTAAATGTTTTAATCTCTCCAAAAGAGTTGTAACGTACTTAAAAAATATTTGCCCACACTTGGATGACAATTTAAATCACATTTGAGAATGAAAGAACGAAATACAAATTGCTGCCGGTTTCACAGCTTTCAGCCATTTGAAACATCTGGTATTCAAGGAGTTTCTAAAGGAAACATCGGAAATCGAACGTTGATTGAAAGGGTTTCTATGGCGACACTAATCAAAACAACGACCGTTACAGGTGTCTTTCAAAAGAAGTAAAGAAACAGCCACTAATGGAAAGAAGGAATCCGAATTTAGATTATTACTGCTACTGTCTTACACACGCATTCCATTACAGACGGGAAGACGTGTAGAATTGGTAAAGTGATTTCTGAGGTCTTATATATGAGATCTCAAAATTACAAAACGAAGCATGTGAGGTAAAAGGAAACGAAACAAGATTTTCTGCATTGTGATATAGTAATTTCGTTTATAGGACAATCCATAGTTGTGGTAGTTGGAGAACAAAATCTTATTTAGGGTTTTCATTCTTGAGTTCTGATAGTTGAATTCGTTTCTCGTTTTGGCATCTTCGTCACTGGGTATAAGAAATTCGCAATAGGCACCATTGGTGTGTTGTTAAGTACGTATGTTCTTTGTGAAATTTATATGCCCTTTTTGAGGTTACATTATTTGAAAAACTTAATTCTCTGCACTGGACGAAATATACTAATGATGACATTTTTGTACTTGTTTATTTGGACTCTGTGATCTTTGACAATTACTTTTCACCTTCGACTGCTGAAACCTTTACACTACTGGGAGGAAAGACATTGTAATAGAAATACTATTTTGAGGTTTTCTTTAATTATTTATTGCGTATTTTTCAGTAATTTATCGTAAGAAAAATTATATTTTATTGCAGGTCAGTGATTTGATAAGGTAAGAGTCTCATAAAATAACCTACTTCTGTAAAAACATTTTGATTGAACTGGATCATATTTCCTCAACAGACATATCAGAGACCAATCAATGTTTTCTGTATGCAGTTTATAATCTCTACTTGGGAAAAGTGCTTATATTGGGGAATAATCAAAGGTTATTAAGCATTTTTCGAAATTGATATAACAGGGAGATTTTGCTGCAAAAGATGGTTTTACTTTTCGGAAACTCATTGACCTCTCATTGATTCATTTGCTATCAAAAGGTTTACAAGTAGATTCGTAGACCTCCGGACATTCTTTAAAGAAATATAAATACATTTTGAGGGCACAATAAAATATGGCACCTTTAAAGTACTTACAGTTAATGATCTAATATCGTTGATAAAACTGGAACAAAGCAGTGCCGCACTGTGTGCAATATTTAAAGAAACTGTAGAGTAGATAAAAGTATAATGGGTTAGATATGTCCAGGTGTACCCGCTCAAAATGTCACCTTAAACTCTACTCCATTATTATACACCGATTTCTCTCTTTTAAAACTTTGAACCATGGAAAGGGAGTAAGAAGCCTAACACTTGAATTCGAGAAGTAGGATGCCACTTCTCCAACTCTTCTTCTTCTTCTTCTTCTAATAATAATAATAATAATAATAATAAAAAAATAATAATAATAAAATAATAATAATAATAATAATAATAATAATAATAATAATAATAATAATAATAATAATAATAATAATAATAATAATGGAAATTTTCCAAAGGAAACCAAAATCTATGACTTCAAATTTGATGATTTAGAACTATGAGGAGACCTACGTAAACCAATTATTCCACATTTGAAAATTGTGGCTTATTGGTCACTTACATAAAACATCGTAAGAGGAATTGAGACATCAGATCGGAAACTAGATCTCAAATGATTGCGCTATGGGTTTTGGGACGTTGCTTGATTTTCCATAGTTAACTCGCATGTTATGTACAATTGATGCTTTAAATCCTTGAAAAAGTAACCTGCCTCACGGAAAACATTGCTGCAAGACCATGCTATTACCGAATTCAGTCCCTCTTTAAGTCTCATCTTTGATATCGATGAATATCAGAGTAGTGATAATTCTTTAACATTCTTTAACATAAATGGATGGAAAATGAGCTATTCAAAACATCACAATGAGTTTGAACTTATTTTAATCGTAACTCATAAATGCCAGTTGCTAAAAGAGCAATGAACGGTTCAGCGTGACAGAAATGTTAATAAATAATCAATAACCACCAAGCGGCATTTAATTCTTAATGCGGGGCACATCCGCTATGGTGATTCAGACGCTTTAGAAACAGATGTATACAGTTTAGTGTTTATCGATTGTTTATTTCCCCGCCATTTGACGTCGGATTTGTTTTACTTGTTAATTCTGATTAATGTAAAGATCAGGTATTTCTTAGAGCGTTTTAAGTTTCATTGTGGATGTTCCACGTGCCGTTAATCCTTAGGAAAGTGGAATAAATTATTTGACATAGTCATTTGAATATCATTTAATTCATGGTCACATAAATATTATTGACATTTACGCAATTTACTTTAAGAGAGATTTTACGTGCGCATCTCGCATGCTCAGTACTTTTATACTATTGCATCCACTACAGTTCGAACAAGACTTTATTAAAGGATTTTTAAACTGATGATTAATTTGTAGGTCTTTAATTGTACTAACTGCTTAAAATTTCTCGCTCTTCATACAATTTTTTGACTTATATATACAGGGTGTCCCAAAAGTCTTTGTACAACTTTAAAAATTTATTACACAAAAAATAATAGGCCTACAGCAAAAATAATTACAATAGTACATAGAGTAACGTAAAAAGTTTTTTTCTACTACCACAGTGTACTCCTACATGAGGTCCTTTCGTAACACGAAGAATATCAAGTCGATATTCCAATTCCATCCACGAACGTTTCAGCATGCTAACATGAACAGTAGTTACAGCTGTTTGGATCTTTTGTTTGAATTCCACGAGACTGTTCACTTTTGTTCGGTACACGGCATCTTACATAACCCCCCAAAAAAATGTCCAGTAGAGTGATGTCAGGAGACCGGGGAGTCCATGCTATGTGGCCATCCCTGCCAATCCAACACTGCGGGAATGAATTATTCATCGAAACAAAATTGTTCATGAGACATCACGAACAATTTTGTTTCGATAAACCACGCATCACATTGCGCTTTCTTCACGGGATCAACCATTTTGAATGAATAAGTTTTTGCCAAAATTCTTTTACATGTGCATGCAGCGCCATCTATGAACACCAAAAAAACTTTTTAAGTTACTCTATGTACTATTGTAATTATTTTTGCTGTAGGCCTATTATTTTTTCTGTAATAGGCCTATATGCACCCAGAAGGAAACGAGCTACTATCACGAAACTTAACATGTATGTAGTGTTTGAGGAGATAAGTAAATGATTACAAATTCAGAAGAACAGACCGTTTTATTAAGAAGATATGCCATGAAAAAGGCTAAAAATCAGTAAGTAGTAAATCCACCTCTGGCAGCTATACAAGCCGAAACACGGCGTGGCAACCTATGAGATCCTATGAGATCACCTATGAGATCCTGTCTAAGATCATGCCATAATCTTTGCAACTGGGCAGTTAATTCACCAGTATTCTGTGACGGCTGCAGTTGCCTTCCAAGCACTTCCCAGACGTGCTATATTGGCGAGAGGTCTGGTGAACTGGAAGGCCATGGGAGTACGTTATATCCTTGAAGACATTGTTGGGAGAGTCGCGCAGTATGTGGACGAGCGTTGTCTTGCTGATAAATGGCACCTGGGTGACTTGATAGCACAGGCAGTACAACTGGCGTTAAAATCTCGTCCACGTAACTGCGTGCCGTCAAAGGGCGTTGAAGGACGACTAGAGGTGATCTTGTATCCTATCTAATCGCTCCCCACACTGTCACACCTTGCGTAATCGCCGTATGTCTCTCGACAACAAATGCCGGATCGGACCGGTGGCCTGGCCGCTTCCACACGCGTATGCGCTGGTCATCAGCATTGATGCTGAATCGGGATTTTATCGCTGAAAATCGCACTCCTCCAGTCGGTCACACTCCAGCTTGCCCGAGGTCGACAAAAATCCAAACAACACTGCCTATGATGTCGGGTCAGTGGTAGGCGTCTTATTGGACGTCGGCTCCTTATACCTGCGTCAGCCAGTCGTCTCTGAATGGTTTCCCTTAATACCGTCGAATGTCTGGAAGTTGGTAAATGGCATCGAACCGATTCTAGCGACGTTCTGGGTGCGGACGTGGCCTTTCTTATGATTGCGCGATCCTCGCGAGCATTTGTGATCCTGGGACGCCCTGAGCCTCCGGGCCGGTAAACTATCCCTTCCGTGATCCCCCTTGTTGTTTCCAACACCTGTTGTTGCTAACACCGAGCAACTACCATATCTCTCCGACCGAGGTGGCTGCCGATACTCCTGTTCGACCAACCTGCTTCTCTGAAGCCTACTATACGCCCTCAATCAAAGTCCGACAATTGTTCGTACTGTCGCCGGTTACGTCTCAGAGGCATCTTTAGTCGCAATACCGTCCATTCAAGTCGACAGATTTGTTTGAATAACCCTATGGCACGAGCAATCATGCTTTTAAACTGTCCCAGCTGCGCATCTCCTATGCGCATAGCGCGCTTACCCTTGTCTCATTGGCGATGAAATTTTAAGCATTTGCATATCTCTTACTAGACTACATGCCTGCTAAGTTTCGGGATAGTAGCTTGATTTCTTCTGGGTGCATATATTTTTTAGTGTCAGAGTATATATATATATATATATTATTTTTTTATTTTTTATTTTGGTAACGACTCTCAACTTGTTTCTTATAATTCAATGAGCATCTTAACATTTTTTCTTGCCTAGCTATATTATTATGTTTTGAAAACGCTGAGTAAAAATTTCTTGTCACTTGACAGAAAATAACACCTTATTTTTTTTATGGTGTAGATATTATAACTAAATGTAAACTAAACATTTTTATACTCTAATTAGCTCTCGTCATTAATTATTTAGAATATTTTATACTTTAATTAATGATTATAAGTTTTTAATTTCAATGAAAAAAGAAAAAGTAATTTTTTATCAAATCCTTTCCTTTGCTTCCAGTGAAATGCTAGACTGCTCATGTATTAAAGTTTCCAAACGCATGCGTTATTTTAGTACAATTTCGCAGCAATTGTTTCAACTTTATCTAAAAAAGATATGTACATTTAAAAATAAGATATGTATATATAAAAATATGTATATTTAATAATTCAAACATAATTAAAGTTATGAGCCAGCCTTGTACTCCAGCCTTATCATTCAAGTTACGATCAAGATAAAGTTATATTTCTGATAGTAATGTCAGAAGCTATCTTTACCCTTTTTAACATTTGCAATATTCTATCAACACACGCTCAAAGATTTGTGTGTTACATTTTCCATGATTTTCCTATCACACACATATGGCTTTACTTCTCTATAACGTTTCTTGTGTAGAAGGACATCTTTGAATGTAAAATATTGCTACTCTGAGCTACATTAGAATATTAATGAAATTTAATTTAATTTCTTTTTGAGAACCGCTGATGTATTTCAAAGAAATAAGAAGACAATGGGTGAAGGTTTCCTGCGCTTTTCCAGAAAAAGATAAGTTTATTTCCAGAAAGAGAATAAACGAACTTATCCTCTCTTTCACGTGCATCGTCTTAGCAAAATATGACAAAAATGACAAAGTAATTTTATCTTTAATATTAGATAAATTTTTCATTCTTTTATATTTTTTCATCTCGTGACACTAACTATCAGTGGTTTAAAGCCCTTGTTATTCTTACCAAAAAGGACTATAATCAGAGAGATGCTGTTTCAATTTCGTGTGTAAGAGTAACTTCCAAAACGTTATGGCATGACGAAAAAGATGTTATATCTTTGAGACTCACGATCATGATTATAATCGTACATTTCTCATTTTGGAAAATGATTAAAACTAAGGCAAAACAGACTACTTTCGTGCAGTAAAACGAAATTTTAATTAAAACTATATTAAAATAAAATTATTATTTTTCAAAAATTTTAAACATATTAATTTTGTTGCTATCAATTCACGTTTTGCTTCTGTTTAACTGTCCATCATTAATATCCATTGCATTGTTTCCTAAATGAATGGGTTTTTATCATTTTTAACTCTCCGAAGACTTTTAATTTTTTAAGAAAAATATGGGATAAAGCAAAAATATTTTTTATCTTGTCGAAGAAGTGAATGGCATTAGTTGCTGAATATTCAAAATAGAGCAGAAAATATTATCCTATAAGATGCAAAAGTAATCCTTGCGTGTCTTACTTAAGTCATGTTCAGTGTTTTTAAAAATAGTTTAGAACTGAATGCCTGAAAAACAAATGGAAACTGTAAACAAATTTGGAAATTTCATGCAATCACTGAGATATTATTACACAACCCAGTTAATATTAATATCGATATTTCTATTTTTATAGATTGGGTTCACTAGTAATTGAAACTCCTTCAGATTTTTTTATATACTCTTTTAACACACTCACGCACACACCACACACACACATATATATATATATATACACTGCTGGCCACCCAAATTGCAACACCAAGAAAGACAAGAGATATTACAACAAAATTTATTTTGTAGATAACATGTTGACCAAGTATCAAATGATTAAATTTATAGACTTCTATGAAGTGTGGTTCCTGCCAAAATCAGTAGCCAGAGTAGCCGCCATTGTTGGAGATCACCGCTGCCACACGCCTCGGCATTGATTCAAAGAGACTTTGGATGAGTTCTTGGGGTACAGCAGACCAATCAGCTTCCACACGTTGCCAAAGTTGATCTGCTGTGGCAGCTGGGGATGGAATCTGGGTCAATCGTAGAGCAACCATGGACCACATGTTTTCTATCGGCGAAAGATCCGGAGAGCGAGGCGGCCAGGGAAGCAATTTAATCTGGCAATTGACGAAGAACCGTTGGACAATGCGTGCCACGTGTGGTCGCGCATTATCCTGTTGAAATATGGTTGTGGGCAAGCCCTGAAGGTAAGGAAGGACAGCTGGCTCCAACACCTCGGAGAAGTAGCGCTGGCTGTTTAAAGTACCGGCAATGCGTACTAGAGGTGTGCGAGAGTGATATCCAATACCGCCCCATACCATAATACCCGGTGCAGGACCAGTGTGGTGGTGCATAACGCAGCTGTTCAGCATCCTCTCTTCACGGTGTCTCCAGACTCGAATGCGACCATCGTGGTGTTGCAGACAGAAGCGTGACTCGTCAGTAAAGACAATTTCATTCCATTCTGCCGTCCACATCTTTCTGTCATCGCACCATTGGCGGCGTATATATATCTATATTATATATATAAAAGAGCTTGTCTGTTTGTTTGCCCGCTATAGAATCATAGACTGTTTCACCCACCGGGACCAAATTCGGCACAGTTAATGTTTTGGACCCGAGAAACTTAAATCAGGAAAAACGAAATTTGGGGCTTAATTAGTTTTTTTAAAATTAATTTTTTAATGTTTTTTGTGTCCGATAGAGGTGCGTCTACCCCCTGTGGATTCTCCTCAACCAGCTGCGTTAAGAGGGTTGGTTTCAGGATGACGGAGGGGGGGGGGGTAAATTCCAATGAGCGGGAGAAAGAGGGTTGGGAATGACCTTAAAATCAGACGAAGGTCCGCAGGCTCAAAGTTTCTTTCTTTCTTATTGTTTGTGTATCATTTCAGTAGAAACGTGCTAAGCGCATTCTGTCTGGCCAGATGAACATGAAGAGCGGGAGTACAGCCCAGTATTTTTTTGATGGAATGCATGAAATATTTTATATCTATATATCTACCCGGCCAACGCCGGGCAATAATGCTAGTATATATATATATATATATGTACAGGGTGTAACGAAACTCTTGGGCAAAACTTTAAGGGGTGATAGTACACATCAAGACAAACAATATTATATAGGAAACTTAGGGTCCCAAATGTCTTCCAAAGGAGATAGACGCCATTAAATTTTAGGGTCCGAAATTTCAAATGATCATAAAAAACGGGAAAATTTGTCGATTCGTTTGCTGTTTTCGCTTAAATTATTCTTTATGTTAAGATTTTCTGGAAAATAAATTTTAAAGATAAAGTTAAAAAAATGCCGATAGAGGGCGCTTTAGACTTTGGAGTAACAAACAACTATTTTTTACTGTTATTTTTTGTATCAGATTAAATGCTTTCAAAAGCTTAGACTTAAACTTAAATTTTGAGCTCAAAATCTGAATCGTTGGGGGTGGTTATGTCGCGAAATCTCAACAGTGTTCAGGAGGTGAAATTTGAACCCCCCTCCTCCCCTGTACGCAGTTGTTATTCACGATTTTGGATGCTCGGTCGTAGACCAGGCAGCAACTATTACCCACTAAACGTAAAATAAACGAGAGAGGGATGACAAAAAAATAAAAAAAAGTTATTCATAACAGACGATCATTTGATCGGGCCATATCTTCTGCCAAGGCGCCTGGACGGCGGAACGTATCTGGTATTCCTACAAGAGGTGCTTCCAGTTGTGCTGCAAAGTGTTCCAGCCAACATAAAGGCTCGTATGTGGTTCCAACATGATGGAGCGCCTGCACATTTCAGCGCAAATCTGAGAAGTGCATTGGATACAGCATATCCAGGGCGATAGATTGGACGGGGTGGTCCGGTAAATTGGCCGGCACGCTCGCCTGACCTCTCCTGTCTAGACTTCTTCCTCTGGGGCCATATGAAGAGTCTTGTTTACGCAAGCCCTGTCGACTCCAACGAGGAACTGGTTGCGAGAATTGCCGTCGTAGCAGGCGATATCCGGGAGATGCCCGTGGTATTTGCTAATGTTCGAAAGTCCCTCCGCCGGCGGTGTGAGGTCTGCATCCTTGCCTGGTGGGCGCTCTTTCGAGCAGTTTTTGTGATTCCACAAGAAAATCATGCGTGTACCATTTTCTACGTGTTATCATTCATTCAACCTTCATTCATGCGCACGACGTGCGTACATAAAATTGTTTTTTTTTTATTTCGAGAGGAGAAATTGCTCATGTCTAGTATTATGAATAAATTTTTAAATTTTGTCATCCCTCTCTAGTTTATTTTACGTCTAGGAGGTAGTAGTTGCTGCCTGGTCTACGACACAAAGTCCTATGACACCAAGATCGGGAATAACTGAACTCTGTTCAGGAGGGAGGGAGTTCCAAAATTCAACTCCTGAACACAATTCCGTTTGCGCTACTTAACCACCCCCAACGAATCAGATTTTGAGCTCAAAATTTAAGTTTAAGGCTAAGCTTTTGAAAGCATTTAATGTGATAAAAAAAATAACGGTAAAAAATAGTTGTTCGTTACTCCAAAGTCTAAAGCGCCCTCTATCGACATTTATTTTTACTTTATCTTCAAATTTATTTTTCAAGAAAAAACTGACAAAAAGAATAATTTTAGCTAAAACCGCTAACGAATTGACCTATTTTTCCGTTTTTTATAATCATTTGAAATTTCGGACCCTAAACTTTAATGGAGTCTATTTCCTTTGGATGACGTTTGGGACCCTAAGTTTCTTATATAATATTGTTTGTCTTGATGTGTACTATCACCCCTTAAAGTTTTGCCCAAGAGTTTCGTTACACCCTGTATATATATATATATATATATATATATATATATATATATATATATATATATATATATATATATATATATATATGTGTGTGTGTGTTTGTTTGTAATATCCAGAACGTAAACTATATTTAACTATATTAATTAAGGTTAAAATTACGCAAATTAGCGTCGAACGGTAAATTACTATTAGAAATTCTAGCTTTTTCCGATTCAGAAAGTAGGCTGTTTTTCGCAGCGGAGAATTCATGGTCATCGATAATTAATTGTTCCGACGCTCTCGGACTAATGCAATGTCGACCAGTCAAATGCACATGATGGCTGAGTCACCAGTGACGCCATATCATCACGAGATATATTTCGCACCCACGCATTTGCATAACGCATGAAGAGAACAAAGACTTAGACTAGGGAAGTTAGCCCTTTGCTGTGGACGCGCCTGTCGAGGGACTGAGAGTTTGAGGGAAATGATGATTAGCTTGAAAAATGGGGCAATTAATGAATGTTAATTAATAAAGGTCTTGGTTGTTATTTAATAGTGTTTCTTTTCCACATGCCTTCTGTGTTTAATGACTGCCATTAAGTGTTAACTAGTAGATAAAATAGTACGTGGTGTAAGCACCTTGACAAATATATATATATATATATATATATATATATATATATATATGTATAAAGAAATCGATATTGAATAATGTCACGTTTTTAAAACTTGACTGGCAGCTGATGGCTAAAAATATAGAATAGTCTAACCATCTGAATAATTTATTTCATACGTGCGTAGGTAGGCAGGAAATATGTTGATGAACGGCATTCCTTTAAAATACCACCCTTGAGAGAATAAAAGAATCACATGAGAAGAAATTTCAGACAACAATTAAGCTATTGTTACATCTTTCAAAATAATATAACAGCATTTTAAGCAATAGTTCTATTCGGAAACCTTCTGAAAACCTCCTAACCCTGCTTTCCAGACTGATAAATTTTTAAATATTCGCAGTCGTTCAGCGCAACAAGCTCCTCTTTTCTAGATTTCATTTATTGTTTGAGTGTAACAGCCATTTACTCGGCAGGAGTTCCGGTAGCAATTTTTTCTTCCGTTTACAATGAGAGCTCCTGCAGCGAAGCATTCGAGATTTATTCATAAAAGAGATCGTGAAAACTCCCGTGGAGGAGATCTATTTTCCTAGACAGTGACATCCACGAAGTGCGGTTGCGTAGAAGTCGTTCTAAGTGAAATTATATCAAGAATATTCTGGTAAACGGAAGCTTTTAAACACGTGTATGTTGAAGATCATTTGTACCGACAATTTTAATTGGACTTAAAGACATAGACTGTGCAGTAAAGAACGATGTTCTAACTTAATTTGTCACCTGAACTGGTTTTTAAGTGCTTATAACATGCTGAAAAAAAATTTCAAGCGGTATACCACAGACTTGTTAGGCACTATAAGGCATTGTATTTAGATATACATGTTTTAAAAATTGACAATTATTAAATATTGTAAAAAAAACCCAAACAATTTCTTTCCTTGATCATCATTTCATTTATTAATTTCAAATCATTTTTTCCCCATGAAGCTTACATTTCATCAAGCACCTCCCACTGCCATATTGCAAAGTATAACTCCAGCTAAATACGTGAAACCATTTACAATGTTCATTACAATGTTCAGTTTTGCGTTGCAGAGAGTATATACAATCCTTGAGGTTCATTGCAAAACTTACTACACTTATGATGCATTGTTCTAGACAGTGGTGCACTCAGAATTCTATCTTACTAGGGGTGGGAGCGGAATTGAACGGATAAAAATACTTATAATGCAAATTAAATACATTTCATTTGGTGATAATATAAATTTATTTAAAGAATAATATCTAGTTCTATTTTCTTTATACAAAGTTTGAGTTACTTCACTCGTGGTTACATTAATCTCTCCGTACATATATAGCAAAACCAGGTTGTTCAATCGTGATTATGTTATTGTAGATCTTAAATAGATTTTAAAAAAGCATAAGGTAAAAAATGAACTTTCACTGACGCATGTTGTCACCGGAAACATTGAAAATATTTTTGATAAGTTATAGGTACTAGGCTATATCATTTTGTTACACCTTGAAACTGCATCAATGGCATTTTGCTGGGAGCTGTTTCTAACGGTTTTTAAAATTCTTTGTACTACAACTCTATTTGGGCGTTCAGAATTTCTGTATTTCAAGAAAGCAAATCTCGACCATGAATTATTCTTGGTATTTTTATCTTTGTGGGGTGCAAGCGCCCCTCGACTCCCTTTTTGGGCAATGGCGGCTTCAGTCCAGAGATTTGGGGGGGGGGGGACAACGTTGGCACTTAGACACTTAGGGTTATATATATATATATATATATATATATATATATATATATATATATATATATATATATATATATATATATATATGTGTGTGTGTGTGTGTAAGAAATAAACATCCTCTCATTTTAAACTCATTTAGTATTAGGTCTAGGATTATATAATTTTAGGTAATGCAAAAAATAAAAATTCGCCAGGCATTTTTTGTTAGGGGGGGAGCAATTCCCCTATTGCCCCCCCCCCCTCTGGCGCCACCCTTGCTTCTGAGTGTGCCACTGGTTTTACTGGTGTTTCAGAAAATGTATTAATTTATATTTTCATATAATGCCATTCCAGAAATTTAATTAATAGGAATTTATAGGACGGCTCTATGAGAAACCTTAAAATTGAATTTTGTCCTTAACATTCATAGTTATCATGTTTTAAATGCAGAAAATGTTCAATTATGATTATTTTTAAATCAAATAGTTCTAATTTTCCTATTAATAACTTCACTCTGAATAAGCTCATTGAAATGGATACCAAATTTTCGAAAACTATATACCTAACTTTATACACCAAACTTTAAATCTAATAGAATGTAAAGTAGGATATTTTTCAGCATCTGCCAAATTTTTATCTTTAGAGAATGAGGGAATAGTAAATAAAAGAAAAATATGCCCTTCTAAAAATAATCTTGTCAGTATAAATCCTATTACGCTACCAGATATGAGTTTACGATTATTTTTCTCTCATTTTCTTCTCTGAGTTAATCTGTTCTCCTTGATAACAAAGCCGCTTAAAAGAAGTAATTTAATTGAAAATCTTCATATTTCCAAGTATCAAAAAGGGTCTCAAGTTTCAAATAAAAGTCTAGGAATACAATACCTGAAAAAATATCAAATCTAATATTTAAGTATTGTCATCAATTAATATTAGTCATCAAATTTTAGTCTTAAATATCAGATCTGTACCCCAATTTTCTATGGTATGATATTCTATGGCAATTCTTTGGCATTGCACTCCTTCACTCAAAATATTTTGAGTAATTCTTTACGTTCCCCTTTTTTTGCCGCACTGCTTGTCTGAATCAAAGAAAGGTTAAAATTTTAATTGATCAATGACATTTGGAAAGCCCTGTGAACTTAGTGACTGAATTCGATGTTATCTTAGCATAACCTATTTATTTATTTATTACAAATGCCCGGAAGATTAGCTATGACGCCATTTGTTCACAGAAAAGGGCAAGACTGCTGGCCAATCATTTGAGGGGGCACAGTATTGGTGGCCAGCATTACCCCTTACAAGCCGGTCCCGTAATTTAGAACCGAATCAAGTGACGAGACAAGCCTAACCTTAAATACTAAAACTTGTAGAATTTTCATTACAACTTAATATGTGCATTCTAAATTTACTACTCCTTTCATAGGAAAAAATCTCTTTTATCTTCTCTCAACTATGTATAAGTATTTATATACGTATGTAATAACTAAGTAACTTTATACATCAAACCTTAAATTTAATTAAATGTAAAGTAGGATAGTTTTTCAGAAAGAAATAAATAAATAATTATATATATATATATATATATATATATATATATATATATATATATATATATATATATATATATATATATATATATATATATATATATATATATATATTGTAAGGCATTCGCCGAATGGTAACGTATAGGAAGCGACGATACAATCCAGTAATATTAAATGAAATTATTTATTTACAGGTTGATGCATTCGATGAAATATGATTTACATTTTTGAGTGCACACTCTAAATAACGTGCAGGAACCAAGTTTGAGGACAGGAACGTCAGTCTATATTATAGTCACTCAGAGGCTAAACACTAGAGTTCTATTTCTTCTTACACGGAAGCTCAGTAGGACGCGTAGAAAATACTTCTGCTAGAAGTCTCTTACGCCGCTGATAATCTATCGAACAGACCCGTATAGGATCTAAAGAATTGAGCTATCTCCAATAGCTATAACAGTTCCTTCTGGAAACAAGTCGACAGGGAGTCGAGAAAATCTTTGCCTATCACAAGGACTTAGAATATTATTTCAATAAATTCACTTCGTCTGGAAGCGGTCGACAGGAAGTCGAAAGGCTTTGCCTAACACAAGGACTTATGAAAAACTCTTATTCACGAGATTCGCTTCGTCTGGAAGCGGTCGACAGGATGTCGGTTAACGGTGCCTATCACAAGGACTTGGAACAACTCTTAATCACGGCTGCATGCCGGAGTAGCTGCCTTCTAGACGCAGGTCTCGGAGCTATCTAACTTTTTAGTTCGTAGCGACACAACTCGTAGCTCTAGCGCTGCGATCGCTCGATCTTTAAAAGCGTTTTAATTGGCGCCTTTAAAGTGACCTCACTTTTCAGCAGTTCGATTGGTTCGATTCCAACCGCATTGTCTGGGACGATTGCTTCTGGCGTTCGGGTGTCCGCTGTATTGCCTCTGGATTCTACGGTTGTCCCCAGTTGAGACGTGAATTGATTGAGAGGGTTTTACTATAAATTGTGAGAATCGATGATTCCTCACAATATATAAATATATATATATATATATATATATATATATATATATATATATATATATATGTGTGTTTTTAAAATATTTCATGTAGTTTTGTTAAGAATAGATTATAGATCTTATTATTAAATACCCATTCTGAAATATTCATTTTAATTAATGGATAGACCCCTATTTCATTGAAATTCCCCTATTTCATTGAAAGTGTACGAACACTTTTGGGAGCCACTGTATATTTATATATATGTATGTATACGTATATATACATTATATATATGTATATATATATATATATATATATATATATATATATATATATAAATATATATATATATATATATATATATATATATATATATATATATATATATATATTTATATATATATATATATACATATATATAATGTATATATACGTATACATACATATATATAAATATACAGTGGCTCCCAAAAGTGTTCGTACACTTTCAATGAAATAGGGGTCTATCCATTAATTAAAATGAATATTTCAGAATGGGTATTTAATAATAAGATCTATAATCTATTCTTAACAAAACTACATGAAATATTTTAAAAACATAGTAAAACTTTATTTTTAAAAAACCAGTAATCAAAAAGTAACAAAAACTTTATCTCACAAAAGTCATCGTACACTGAAATATTTTCGGATAAATTCATAATTAAAATTATCATCTGGTGCTTTATTTTTATTTTTGAATTCTGGTGGCATTTAAAATATCGGTTGGCTTTAATTTTTGCTTGCCTACTCCGTAAAATTCTATTTATTATTTAAATATGGCTCGTAGTCGTAAAGAAACAGCAAACAGCATTCGAAAATTGATTATTTTTCATCATAGTAGTGGTAAATCAGTTCGGAATATTGCTAAATTACTTAATTTATCCCATTCTACTGTGCAGTATGTGAAAAAATGCTTTAAAGAAGAAAATTGGATCGAAAACAAGGTAAAAAAAGGCCGTCCGGCAAAGTTAACAAAACGTGATCAGAGATTTATAATTAGAAAATTTGTGAAAAATTCACGTTTGAGTACTGTAAAAGTTTCTGCAGAATTCAATGAAACATTTTCTACTTCAATTTCACCTGAAATTTTTTGACGAGTTCTTAGAACAGCTGGATTACATGGGCGTTCTTCCCATAGAAAATTTTTTGTGAGTGAGAAAAACAGAAAGTTTAGGCTTCTCTTCGCACTATCAATGATAAATAAGCCCCAAACCTATTAGAATAATGTCTTATTTGCCGATGAACATTTTTGGTGCTGATGGGCGTATAATTGTATGGAGAAGAAAAAAATGAGGAACTTAATCCCAAGAACTTAGAAGGAACAGTTAAGCATGCCGGCGGAGGTATCCTTGTGTGGGGGTGCATGTCAGCATCAGGACTAGGAAATTTGGTATTTATTGATGGCATAATGAATCATGCTGTTTTTATAAATATTTTAAGAGACATTTTAAAATTGTCAGCTCAAAATTTGGGTATTGGAAACAACTTTGTTTTTTTATCAAGATAACGATCCTAAGCACACGGATCTCAACGTTCGCATATGTTGTCTCTATAATTGTCCACAAGTTTTGAAAACACCACCTCAATCGCCAGATTTAAACCCAATAGTACATATTTGGAGAGAACTGGAGGTTCTAGTACGAAAACACGACATTCACACGAAAAGCGAACTAAAAACAATTATGATGGAAGAATGGATGAACATTGATGCAAAAATTACAAAAGAACTAAAGCAATCTATTCCCAGACGTTTAAAAGCTGTTGTGGATTCTAAAGGATATCCTACTAAATATTAATTTAACGAAAAATTAGAATATTTACTAATATGTAGAGACTTTTTACAAGTGTACGATAACTTTTGTGAGATAAAGTTTTTGTTACTTTTGGATTATTGGTTTCTTAAAAATAAAGTTTTACTATGTTTTCAAAATATTTCATGTAGTTTTGTTAAGAATAGATTATAGATCTTATTATTAAATACCCATTCTGAAATATTCATTTTAATCAATGGATAGACCCCTATTTCATTGAAAATCGTAAGTGTACGAACACTTTTGGGAGCCACTGTATATATATATATATATATATATATATATATATATATATATATATATATACCGTATGCCCACTAAAGTCCCTTCCCACCTTCTCTTAACTTCGGAACGGCTGCTGCTATATTCATAAAAGTGGTGTCTAGGTATAGTAAAGTAACCATGCACTACTGAATGAAACCCCCTACCGCTCCACCTGGTGGAAAACTGCGGAGTCATCATTCCTATCTCGAAAACGGAACAAGATAGGGAAAAAAGTGATTTACAAAGTTGTAGAGCATCATCAATTTAGTAAGAAAAGACACCTTGTGGACAATAATACGAATAATAGAACGGTGAAAATGCGCATTTGTTTTTTCGTGATTTCTGACACTGTGACGTGACAAATCGATCTGAGAAAGAAAAAATCAACTAGTTATAACAATATACCTTTATTTGAGATGTTCAAACTTCTCATCGTCAGCTGCAATGCACATTTGGATCCTCGTTTGAATGTCACGTTGCACTTGTTGGAGCATAGATCGTGACACGTTGGCACAAGTGTCCGTAATGCGTCGTTTAAGGTCCTACAATGTTTGTGGAGGGGTCGCATACACCTGCTGTTTCAGGTATCCCCACAGGTAAAAGTCCAGTGGAGTCAGATCAAGCGAACGTGGAGGCTACTCTTCGAAACCGCCATACCCAATTATTTGGTTCATGAGTCAGCTTGTTATTGAAAATTGCACACCAAACGTTAATAGCATACCGCATTTGATGTCGAACGTCGGTACAACATCGCTCGGCATCCCCGTCCACTAACACCTGTTGAGGCTTTGGTCGGTATGGATGAACGCCTAATTAGCTTAGGATTTTCCAAACCTGACTTTTGGAGAAGCCACAGTGTTGACTGATCTCTCTTGTGCTGCATTTCGGATATGCGAGGACGTATGCTAATACCTCATTCGACCGAACTTGCCATCCTACCTTAGCTAGTTTGCCAGATCGAGGTTGATTAGTAACGCAGCCTGTCTCCTTTAAACGTTTTACAACAGTTAGGATGGTTTGATGAGAATGATGCGGGCTTGCATTGAAACTTTTTCGGTACAACCTTGCTGCTGATCATGACTTGCGTCCACATTCATCGTACAGTAAAACCATCTCACAATACTCAGCTTTGGAATACTCAGCCATGACCAAGAGCATCAACATACTACAACCCCAAGAAGATGTCTCTTTTATAGCTGCCTCAAGTGAACAGGCGTGACATTTCTTACATATTTGCATACTGCAAAAATTTCGAACACCAAGCACAATTTGCTTTGAGTTGATGAGACACTGTTTTACACGATCTACATATTGTCTACTCTGTTTATAAAGACAATCAGTACAAGGATGCAACCCTCGGGGTTTGAACTGCGGTCCTTTTGATTGGGGATCACAAGCGATATATCACTGTGCACATTGCGGTGTCGTGTTTTGCCCGAAAGATAATCATTTCTCCTCCCGTTCAAGTTTCCTGACGTCACAGTGTAAGAAATCACGAAAAAACAAATTCTCGTTTTAACCATTCTATTATTTGCATTAATGTCCACAAGGTATTTTTTCTTACTAAATCGATGATTCTCTACAACTTTGTAAATCACTCTTTTTCCCTATCTCGTTCCGTTTTTGAGATAGGAATGCTAACTCCGCAGTTTTACACCAGGTGGCGCGGTAGGTGGTTTCATTTTGTAGCGCATGGCTACTTTACTATACCTAGACATCACTTTTATGAATATAGCAGCAGCCGTTCCGAAGTTAAGAGGGTGGGAAGGGACGTCAGTGGGCATACTGTATATATATATATATACAGCTGTTTCCGCTTATAAGAGTCACGTTTGTTATGACTGATTTTGATTCTTATAACCGAAAGATTTTGGACATGCACGCACATACACACACACACACGCACATATACATATATTAGATAATTTACCATTAAATACTCTTTAATTTACGTTAATCATCCGAAAGGGCAGGGATGCCCCAGGGACAAGATAACAGGACAGTGTTTAGCTAGTGTTTACGGGGAAACTGATGTGATGTCTAACAAAGAAAGGGATACCTTTTACGAATGTACTCCATCCCATCGTCTTATCAGTCTTTCTTTTCAAAAAGTAAAGAAAGAACTTCTTGCCTTTTTAGGGTTTAGGTGGCTTTTGGATAAGGAAGATGATAAAAGGTTTGGTTAAAGGGTTTTCAGAAAAGGTTTGGTTTAGTCTGGAGAGTTACGGTCAACTTCGGACACACGAGGGTTAATTAGACCGGGACCTACTGCTTAAAGCTGATTCCGAACGGCTAGAGAAGTCCATGCCAATAAAACTATAAGGATCTTGTGGAAAATCTTCTGCAGTGCTACGACAGACCGAGGTGTAACATGTCTTTAAAGTTACACTTCTTACATTCACACTTGGACTTCTTCCCCGAAAACTGTGGTGCTGTTAGCGACGATCATGGCGAAAAATTTCGGACAAGGAAGAAAGATACCAGAGAAAGTGGAGTGAATCAATGTTAGAGGATTACTTCTAGACGCTCATCAGGAAATCACCAGCAACAGAATACAAAATGTAGGCAAAGCGATTGCGCCATCAGTGACCTTCCTCCGACGGAGAACTACAAGGTAAATACAGGCATAGGATTTTAAGGGCAATTCTGAAAAGCTCCAAAAACAAAAAAAACGAGAGCTAAACTTATATTTTCATTATCATTTCTGGGTTCAGCACCCTTGAATATATAAAAATGAACTGTTTTCATCAATGTTACAGAAAAAAGTTAAATTTTGTTTGGCTAGTGTAGTGGGACTGGAACTCATAGACTGTGGTACCAAAGCCAGAGCCCTAGCGGAAAAGTGGAAGGAAAGCGACGATTGTAAACTGATTCTTAAAACCGGTGGACTGATTCTTTAAGACCCCTTCAGGGACACTATATGAAAAAAAATTTTGGGGAGGACAAAACTTTATATTTGAAGAAATATTACTATTAAGAACATATTCTGTAAAAATTTAGGGGTGGTCTATTAGGAGTGGTCCATTTTTAAACCACCGCGCACCTAGAGCACTCTATATTAGAACTTCTGTTCTGACTGACTAGACCAGTCAGAACAGGTGTTCTGAAAAATCAGTTACAATAAGACTACTCAGTTTGCAATATATATACACATATATGCATTCATTTATTTATATTTATACGCAGTGTTTATCAAAATAATTATCTATCCAAAAAATCAAATAAATAAAGGAAAAAGTAAATAAATGAATGTATATAATGAAAGTAAGACGTATGTGAATGAAAGTATATAATGAAAGTAAAAAGTATATAAATGAAAGTATATAATGAATGTAAAATGTATAAAACACCACACATGAAATTTTTATAGGTAAAACAAAAAAAATATATATATAAAAAATATATATATCTATATATATAAAACAGTTCCGTAACTGACTCATTCATTCATTCATTCATTCACTGACTGACTGACATACAACGCACAGACCAAACCGCTGGACCTAAAGGGCTGACATTTTGCATGGCGATTCTTCTAATAGTGTAGGGTTGCACTAAGAAAGATTTTTCTAAAATTCTTCTTAGATTTTTTTAAATTAAATTTTAAGCTGTTTTTTAAACTTTTTTTTTCGTTTGCATTTAAAATAATACATTGCGGATTATAAAATTTATATCACGAGAAAGATCATAAAAATTCCTTCAAAATGAAATCTTTTTCGAACCTTTACCTTGATTTTCTGATTTTTGGTGAATTTTTAAAGATTAATTTCTAGAATTTTATTTATTAAATGTTGATCACGTGATTTCTTTTTCTGGTACTTTAAATAAATTTATCGTCACGTGCATAACAACTAAATAGACAAAAATGATATTCTTTTTCTTTCTAATGCAGCAGACGATTGGATATTATCCAAAAAAAATAAATATCCCTTACGATTTTTTATAAATATATATATATATATATATATATATATATATATATATATTTTGGCATTAATTGCATACATTGACCGTTGTATTTAATTTGAATGTACTCCGTAGTGAAGCGCGGGTTTTCAGCTAGTATATATATATTTGTGCTAAATTCATATATGTTATCATTATTATAAAATATATGAATTTAGCACATAAATTTTAGTTCAGTAATGTTTTTTAAAAGAATTTTTGCTGGAAAAACTAATTTACCAGTGCTGCCACCTAGTGACAGCAAACGCTACATGCGTGGTGGTCCATATTTGAACCACTAGCATTGAAATTACTAAAAAAAGATAAGAAATTATGCAGGTAAATTAAACTTTTCTATTTAAAATAAATAAGTAACAATCGTAAAATGAAATTCCAGAAATTCCGTGCATCTATATACTAACAACTTAGAAAAACTGTCAAAGATTTCACACTACAAATTTCTGGCTTGAAACAAAAAATTATCCTCACTGAAAATATAGACCAGTAGAGTGCTGCCATCTGTTGTTTCTGAAGCACACTAATGTGTTAAACGTTTACAGGAATTTACAGATAAATTTAGGGAATGATTTAGCTGTTATAAAATAAATAAATAGGTGGTTCAAAAATGTACCACCACCCCTGAAGGGGTTAAAGAGAAAATTTTAACATGGAAATTATACATTTGCTTTTGTTCTTGCTATATTGATTCTTATAAACGGATTCTTATAACCATTGATCACTATAAGCGGTGGTTACGGCTCAATCCCAATATACGGTACCCCAGCCGCTTTATTTTTTTTGCGATGTTTTTTAGATTTTCGCCAAGTTGACGATAAAATGCCAAATGTGGTTTGTGTTTGTTAAATGCTTTTAAGGTAACCATTTATTGATCACGTTTTGAATAAGATGGCGATATTTTTTTGTGATGTTTTTTAGATTTTTGCCAAGTTGACGATAAAATGCCAAAAGTGGATTGTGTTTGTTAAATACTTTTAAGTTAACCATTTATTGCTTCCGATTTGAATAATTAGCAGCCAATCAGAGCTTGTGATTTACTTGTAGACGCGTTTAATCCAGATTTTATATAACGCGCTTGTTTCAAAAAATTACCCCGTTGAATTTTCTTTTTGGGATTGCAGTTCCACCGCTCGGACGTACTTTTATTTGCGAGGTATGGCTTCTTTTACTAATGGGAGGGTTGATTTGGATTTTTTCGGGATTTACAAAATGCGGGTAAGAGAACTATTATAGATTATTGTATGTATGTTGGGTTGAAAGCTAATATTTATTATTGTCCTAATTGTCTTAATTGTAATTCGCAAATGAATATAACTGAGAGGAAAGATCTGAACATTGCGCTAAATGATCGATTAGATGTGGTTCCCGGTTCGAAGCGAGTGAATTGGATTTAATTACGGTTTTAAAATTAACTTATTTATGGGTAAAAAAACGCCGTGTTCTTGGATTACAGACGAATTGGGGGTATTGAAAAACACGGAAAAATATCGATAAAACGTAAAAGAAGCTAAACCGAAAGCGAATAACCGGTAAGTGTTTTTTTTTTAACATTAAATAATATAAATGACAACATGCAGAACTTTCATTTTTTTCTGATATATTTAACCAAGATGTATTTTATATTTATTTAAATGAATTATTTGCAATATACTGACTTTTTTTAGCGGGGTGGGGGAGAGGCAGCCCCTCCCCCACACATAACAAATTTCTCATTATTTTTGAGCTTTTATTTTTCGTATTTGTGTGTTTTGTGCTTTTCTGTGGTTGTACAATTTAAAAAATGAGTATTTTTGGAACTTTCCGGAATTTCCTGTTTCAAAAACACGCGTTCTGCTTGGGCGACAAAAAAAAAAATCGACTGCCCTTATTTAACTTCATTTTTTTTATTTTCTGGATAATTTTTCAATGAAAGTTCTGCATGTTGTCATTTATATTATTTCTTGTTTCCCTCTGCGATGGAACCGCCATCTTTGTTACGTCTGCCATCGCCAATTATGCGATGGGAGATGTAACCAAGATGGCGGTTCCATCGCAGCGAAATACATAGGGGTACCGTATATTGGGAATTAACCGATGGGTACTGCATGTATATATATATATATATATATATATATATATATATATATATATATGTATGTATGTATGTATGTGTGTGTGTGTGTGTGTGTGTATGTATGTATGTCAGATAGAAAGAACCGAATACATTTCAGCGGAAATACTCAGTACTGTATTCCGATGTTCTATTATCTTTAACCTGGGTCAGAGGGACACCACATTTTTCTCACGCCTTATGTGCAGTGAAATGCTGGGTCACTCCGTTATATACAGAGGCTGTTCACACATTTTTTAGACGATGTATATTGTATTCACAAAACTAAATTACATAAAATTCTTGTGTTTTAAATGTTCTATTTGACATCCCTTATTCTGAACTATCTTTCGACACCGCAATTTCCAGGATAATAATGCCTTTTGAAGTGTCAGAAGAGGTATTCTATCCCATTCCTCATGAACAGCTTTCCAGAGTCCTGTAAGGGTTTTGGGACGACGTTTGGATAATGCAGATTTTAAAAGTCCGAAAGCACAAAAATCCATAGGTGATACATCGGGAGATTTAGTAGGGATATCAGTGAATGGTATGGCCTTGATACCAGTTTTTTGTTCCATTTCTTTTAGGAAATTTACAGTGGATTTTGATGTGTGACTGCTAGCTTTGTCCTGATGGAGTCTCACAGATTGCTGGCACTGTGGGTAAAGCGATGGTACTTCATTCAGAAAAATTGGTGATAAAATATGTTCCTGATAGTATTTGGAGTTAATCTTGACATCTTTTTCCACTCTCTTTATTTTTAACTTGCCATTATAAGAAAAACCAGCAACAATCATGAATCCCTTAGAAAAACTTTCTTTCGATTCTTTGAACCATGCACTTAAATTTTTTTCTCCCCTTTTATGATAATAAATGGCTTTTTTTTTTTTGTTGCAATAATTTAAATACACCCATGATTCATCTATTGTGACAATTGTTTTCCATCTTTCTTTGGATAAGTGTTTCTCATATAGAATTCTGCAGCGTGTCCTGCGTTCAGCGATATGATTTGGAAGAAGACGATGCACATTGCATTTTTCGCTTTCTTAAGATTTAAATCGACGTTTATCATTTTGTTTACAGTGGACACCGAGCATTTTAATGATTTTGCAACTGTCCTTTGACTAGGGGGATTTTCTTTTAACATTAAACAACGTACCTTTGCAATAGTCGAAGATGTCCGTTTTTTCCTTGGATACTTGTTTGGAATTTTTGTCCCACTTGAGGCTCCAATTTGACGTTTATTTCCTTTCTTGTTGACGATATTACCTATCGACGCATTAGATATGACAAAACCATGACTCTCACTTCGTTTTTGGATAACGGAGTATGCATATTTCTCTTCGGAAAGAGCATAAATGTAGCCTTCGAACCACTGCTTTGTTAAAAACATCATTTTGAATAAAAACAAAACTTTCAAGCCGAAGATTATAATTTTGACTTTTAAAAACATAGTACAATTGCAATTATTTCTTTAGCAGCAAACGATTTTTTATTTCCGCTTACCAAAATCGTCTAAAAAATGTGCGAACAGCCTCTGTAAATGTCTCTGAAGTATAAAATCCTAAACTAAGGAATCTGTTGAAACATCAAATAGTGTGTTTAAGCTTTATAACAAAAAAAAATATGGTTTTTGTTTTTTTTTTGTTCCAGAAATTTTATTTTCTGGATATAAGGAATAGTGTTTCAAATTTTAGAATGAACATCAGAAAACTTTTAAAATATTCGAAAATTTCTTTTCAAAGAGCACAGAAAATTGCCATAAATAAATAAGATTATGGAACATAACCACCATCAGGGATTAATTAAAAAAATTCCTTCAGTTAACACTTTCTGTAATATTTTAACTCCATAATATTATGTGTAAATGTAAAATTCTTGAAAGTATGGCTAGCTATCTTTCGTTCTCTAGTCTCTAAATGTAAGAAACTTAGAACAAAGGACTTTTTGCCTATACCCATGGGTGACACGTGTCCTATTTCAATTCGAAAAAAAATATTTAAGGTTCCTTTTTTAAATCTAATCTCGAACTCAGGTTTGATTTAACTTTTCGTGCAATTGCCTATTCCCAGTACCAGAGACTATTTTCCCATCGAGCGATGCCACTTTTTATCTTCAGAACTTTTTAATCTATGAATCAAACCTAAGGAATTGCTGCTACCATCTAGCTTGTTAAAATATATCTGAAAAGGCAATCTGTGTTTGTTTCCGAACATGAAATATAAAAAGCCAATACCTGGTCGATAGCATTACAACGCCATCGTATGCACTTTCGATTAAAAAAATGATAATAATATTATTATTATTTAGGTTCAAAGAGTGACAGAATTCCCATCTGTTTCGAAATCATCTCAATTTGTATGTTCAATTCATATTATAAAATATCGGGTTTTTATACGTGTCTTAGTACAAAAAAGGATTGTTTGTGTAATCCAGGGGATATCGAGTGATTGCAGGATATTTGGCAACGAGCTAGCTCATGGCTTCCTCTTATTTGCTCTTTTTCTCCTTTCGTTTATTGTATTAAGTTTGTTTTATATACACATGAAGGTATTATTTGAATAGTAGTCCAACTCCACTTTAAAAAAAAAATGGAGATAGACTCACTTTCATGTTCATGCAAGTCATTTCTATCTTCTTTTTAAACTGGTACACCTCCAGTTTATTTCTGCTGACAACGGAGGACATAACAATTCAGACTTCAGCTGTCATTTCTCAGCACTTATTAGACTTTAACTCTCTGTATCTCAAAATGAACAAGAATGGAACAAGAATGGACCACTGTTCAAATAAGGCCTTCATATATCAAGTCTCTTGCCATAAGAAGTAAGAAAAAAATCAATGTCAGTGGATTCACGATGGTCGGAATAATTAATTATTCATTCATTAAGGGCAGAAGCATCGATATATTTTTTGTTTAATCCACGATGCAAAAATGAAAGCTGAATTAGATACAGAAGCAATCTGCGTAACAGCAACAGAAAAAACATAAAACGAAGCGTTAAACCTCAAACTGGGTTGATGAGCGGCCAAGTTGTACTACATCCCCCGACAAGCTCAAAATCCTCTTTATTCACATTGGAAACTGGAGAATATCGGATTGGACATGAAAATATGTAATTTGACATGAGAGAATGTAACTTGATGAGGGAATGATATATTTCTCATCAAGAATGACTCATTAACTTTTTAACACAGAAAAATAAATAAATATATTAGATGCTGAAGCATCCCACATTCTGGTTGGGTTGCGTGATAACCCAACAAGATAAACATCTTCCTTACTCACCCGAAAACACTCGACTGTGAGTTGAGCTGCAAAATAAATGATGCTATGTGGTCCAACAAAATAACATATTCGCCATCAAGAATGAGTCACTAACTTTGGACTAAGATTGGGATTAGAAATAGTAGATGTATATTTCCTCCCGGCAGAGTTATGGAGAGTCCAAACAAAGTACACTGGTTGACAATTGCTAAGGAACAACTGGTTTTTTTCAAACTAGCGTTCCCGACAGTAGACGAATCACAGAAAAATGAAATGCAGGGGGCGTAATAGGGAAGGACCTGTTACCTGTATAAAAGGCAGTGCGCGAAAACTCTTTATTCATTCGAAAGTTCATGCAGTTAGGTGTCTGACGAAAATAGCGCCTTAGGTTGTTGGAAGTTATTTATATGAAAATCTTTGTGGTGGGGCAATAATTAAGTGCAAAATGTCTTCAAGACACCATTTGAGTTCGTACGATCGTGGACGAACAGTTGGACGGCTCGAAGCAGGACAAAGTGTCACTACTGTGGCCAGAGTAATGGGAGTGGCAAAAAGTGTCATCGCGATAAAAAAAGGTCGCGGAAGGTGGAAATGCTATGCGAAAGCTTGACAGTGGTCGTGGAAGGAGCACCACACATCAAGAGGATCGATATGTATCTCTAGTGGCAAAAAGGAACAGACATCTCACTCCTAGTCAGATATCTGCAGACCTTGCAACCGCTACCGGTACAAATGTATCAGCCAGAACCATTTCTATTCGAATAAATCAGGTTGGTTTGTATGCATGGAAGCCTGTTCAATGCATCCCCCTTCAACAATGCCATCGTCGAGAAAGATTACGTTGGTGTAAGGAACATATTGGTTGGGTTCAGCAAGAGTGGTCCAGAGTGATGTTCTCCCCAGTTATTCTGGCCACCAGTTAGTGTGGAGAGAGAGGGGAACACGTTATGCACCACAGAATGTTCAGGAATGTCATCGGTATGGCCAAGGCGTGATGGTGTGGGCAGGCATTATGCACAATGGCAAAACACCGCTTCACATCTTTGAGCGAGTTACCGTTACATCGCAGCGGTATTGCAGAGAGATTATTCTGGATCATGTTCGTCTTTTTAGGGGTGCGGTAGGTCCAGATTTTCTGTTTATGGACGACAATGCGCGCCCACACAGGACCGCTGAAGTATCGGACACACTAGAAAGTGAACATTTTGAACGTATGACATGGCCTGCTTACTCTCCTGACCTAAATCCTATAGAGCATGCCTGGCATGCTCTTGGCAGACGTGTTTCTCAAAGAACTTGCCCTCCCCAAACCATGCAAGAACTGAAAATCGCCTTGAGAGAGGAGTGGGACAATATCCCCCAAGGACTCCTCAATGCTTTAGTAGACAGCATGAAAAACAGATGCAAAATGTGCACTAGTGTCCGAGGAGGTCAAACACCTTACTAAGGTACTCATAACTGTTTCATTCTGGCAGGAGGACACATTTTTCGTGGCTGTTTGGAAATGCTCCAAAGAGCACCTTTTTTGTTTTTTGTTTTCTTCTTTTTCCATGTGGTGAAATCTGTACCATTTTGTGTAATAAATAATGCAGAGTATGTATACTAAATATGTACTAAGTTTCGTTTCTTCAGTCAATGTCTATTATGAAATATTCCTTAAAATGTGACTGTTCCTTAGCAATTGTCAAGCAGTATAAAATCGTATTTATTCACCTAGGAAACACTAAAATAACGACTGGTACTAGGAAATATGCTACCCAAAATATTTTAAGGAACTATGTCTTTTTTCTTACATACTTTAGATAATCACTTCCATTTTTAGAAATCAAGGCGTCTTTTAGATATAATTATTCGTTTAATTATAACTACGCACACTTCAAAAACAGTAACGTTTATTCTGGATATTTGAATCTTTTTCCCTCAGCTGGAATGGCAGACTGTTTAAAATATTTCTTATATCAAGTAAAATAATGCTCCAAATATATCCAAGGTCATGCCATTAGATAGTTATATTTGACGTGAGAAATTTTTTTCATACACCAGTGTCCATCACTTCCCCTGAATATTTTTTATAACATAAAAAAATTATTACTAAATACGTTACATAGCATCATTCCAAGAATGTCACAGTTATACATTAAGCGGTGCATCTATATATTTAAGTTGCTAAGTCGACTTTTTGGGCAGTCCATGAGAAAAAAACTACCACATCAATTTACTTCGTTTTGGTCTTAAACGAAAGATTGTAATATGTAGATTTGTCAAATTTGGGTTTTTATAACTGCAATTTCTATTAATTTGCGATAATTTACTATTAAAAATTGATTTCTGCGCATGCTCAGTGGCATGTTTAAATCTGACTTTAGAAACTCACTGTTTCTGTGCATGCTCAATGACATGTTTTAATGATAAACACGTTTATTTCGAGGAGTCTCTCTCTCTCTCTGCCATTTTTATTTTTATAACAATTATGTTTATGAAATACTATAAGATTAAACCTGATGGCAACTGTTTATTTCGCGCTGTTTAATTAGCAATAGTTTACAATTTAAAAAAAAAATTGCTTTCTGCGCATGCTCAGTGACATTTTTAAATCTGGATTTAGATACTCACTAAGCACGAGGCCGCTTAAACACATTAATTTGTTTTTGCGCATTATTATGATTTTCAACTTTTCGCAATGATTTGTTGAGTATAATTTGTGTATTAGTGCATTTATTTACTACCTAGCCGTCATATTTTGACGTTTACCAACTTGTACATTTATAATTAATTTTCTTATAGAAAAGAATTAGTGACAAGTACATAGTACTATGCGGTCTATCTCTCATTCCCTTTTACTTTTCATCTTATCTTTCTATTTATCCCTCTAAAAAAACATCGTTTTTATAGGGTTAGACATATGAATTTTGCTTGGTATCTCGTTTGACATATTCTGGCTTTTTAAGTACCTCTTTCAAAATACCATAAAGTTTTTTTAAAATATATTGTGAATCCTAGATTTTACGATATTTAGTGGACTGAAAAAAAAGGATCATACAATATGGAAATGCAGGGTATAGAGCCGGGAGGAAATAAACTGTGCAAAAGAATTAAACAAATTTACAGGATGCAAAACGAAATCAAAGTAGATAAAAAAAACCGTAAAAAATATAGACTAAAAATTAAATTGCAATAAAAATTCGAAGTTGCATTTAATAATAAAATGTTTTTTTAGAGCTTAAAAATATATCTTTTAAAATCATCTTCAGCTTCTATATATATATATATATATATATATATATATATATATATATATATATATATATATATATATATATATATATATATATATATATATATATATATATATACAGGGTGATTATAATTAAAGTTCCACTTTGAAATGGTCATAAAAGGAAAACTACTGAACCAGATGTTATCAAACTTGGTAATAGTTTAAAAGATGTTATGGGAATTTCTTTTCCGCAAAAAAAAAAAAAAAAAAAAGTTCAGAAACTAAGTACCAGGGGGGAAATGGCGCTGTATGTAATATTGTTAAACGAAATACGACATGAAGGCATCGTTTCGAAATGTGTTTAATCGTTTCTGAAACGTGTTACAAAGCATGATAAATGTGGCGTCCACCATTTTCCGAAAGCAAGTTAAATCGCATTTCGGCATTCTCAACAGTAGCTCTTAGCATATCAGGAGGAATGCTACGGACGTGTATCGTATCTTTCAATTCCGCCAAATTCTTTAGGTTATCACCATAAACAGTTCTTTTGAGATAACCCCATAGCCAGAAGTCATAAGGGTTGAGGTCTGGTGACCGGGGTGGCCATTTTGTGGAGAAGTTTCGGCCTATAATCCGTTCATTCGTAAAATGTTGCTTAAGTAACAGTGTGACACCTGTACCAATGTGGGGTGGGGCGCCGTCCTGCATAAAGATCGTGGTGTTTAAAATGTCACGTTGCTGGAGTTCAGGTATCACGAAACATCTTAACATTGACTCTAAGCGAGCTGCAGTCACAGTGCGTGTAACAGGTCCAGCTGTCGACTGCTCTTCAAAGAAAAATGGTCCAATTATGAAACTAGCCGTCATACCACGCCAAACGGAGACTTTATAGAGAATGCAATGGAACTGGGTAGATAACATAAGGGGTTTGTTTGGCTCAAATCCTGCAGTTATGGTTTTTGACATCGCCATTTATGTAAAAATGGGCCTCATTTGTCCACAAATTGTTCCATGGCCAATATTCGTCCATTTCCATCCGTGCAAGGAATTCCTAAGAAAAAGATTCTCTTACAGCTGGATCATTACGTTTAATTTCTTGAACATGTTTGATTTTGTATGGGTAGAACTGCAGCACTTTACGGTCATTTTTGTACACCGTACTCCATGGTACGTCCAATCGACGTGTGACAGATGTATACTGCATGTACCGTGTGTGCTTTCCATTGTTGCTTCCGCCACTGCTAATGCAACAGCCTCCTCGGTTTCTACAGAAACAGGTTTCCTTCCCCTCCCAGGTGCAAACACGATAACAAACCTGTATAAACCCGTGGATAACAAACCCGGAGCTTCAAACTTTGTCATCATTTTCCTCAAACCCTACGGTGTCATTGGCCTTCGGCGTATTCCTCTTACTGAACGATACCTTTGCAAAGCACGCCGTTCATTGCTATCGCATTCATAATAACATTTAACAAGAAAAGCACGGTCTTGCATAGTCAGAGGCATTGTCGATTCGTACCAATGAGAACTCTGACAAACAGGCTCACTTTTATCTGGAAAATCAAATGACGTGTAAAGCGCATCTGCATAAATCATTTGCTTCTTCCTGCCGTAAGCCAATTACAAGCCATTGTGGTTTTGCATAACCCCACAAACAGTTTCGTGTTAGAAACGATTAAAAACGGTTTGAACCGATATCTTCATGTTTCTTAAGTGTATACAACATGTTAAACCCGTGTAACAAAAGGTTAAGTCAGATTCCGACCCTTATTTCGTTTAACAATATTGCATACAGTGCCATTACCCCCTCGTGGTGAGATTTTGAATTTTTTTTGGCAGAAAAGAAATTCCCATGACCTCCTTTAAACTATTACCAAGTTTGATAACATTTGGTCCAGTAGTTTTCCTTTTATGACGATTTCAAAGTGGAACTTTAATTCTAACCACCCTGTATATATATATATATATATATATATATATATATATATATATATATATATATATATATATATATATATATAGATAGATAGATAGATAGATATATATATATATATATAGAGAGAGAGAGAGATTACTTACATACTTACATTACTTTAGAAATAGGAGCAAGCCCGGTTTCGATTAAGATTATGATGATAAAAATTACATTTTTTGATCATCAGGTAAACAAGAATCCTTTTGAAAAAGTAGAAATATCCTCGAAACAGCTATCAAATGGAAGCGTAGAAAATATCAGATTATTTCGCTGATGGATAACAATATACTTTAGAACTATGGTAAGGTCTGTACTGTATAGGTTGTGGCGCGCGTTTTTATCTGGGACCGCTGAACTATCAAGTAAAATTGGTCTACTTACAGTTTGAAAAAAATATTCCAGATATTCTCATTTTTTACAATGCCCAAATATATCCATCAATCCACTGCTTATGGAGAAATAATGGTTTTTCAACAGATATACGCTAAATTCGCGTGTTCCAAATTCTCATTTAATGAAAATAAAATGCATGTCATACATTTATCATAATATCCTAATGTCGTTCAATCGGTATCGATGTCATTTATTTTTAATTCCGTACATGTAAGTATAACTGAAAAAATCGATTAAGATATCCCAGTTCCTGGATACTGCAATATATTAAATTAACACTTTTATCATCACAAATGCTGGGATCTATTTATCGCAACCTTATTCCTCTATGTATAAATTTAGAATAAAAATTTTATTCACCTTATATATATTAATTAAAACTTCTTTTTAATGTCTCCATATAAAAGAATTAAAGATGTATAGACATTTACAGTAAAATATCTTTGAACGTTATATCAGACATGTATTTTTTTAACTTAATTTAAAATATTAAAATCCATGTCGTGTCAATGTTTACTAAAAAAGAATTTTTTGTATTGATCCAGACATACACTGCTGGCCACTGTAAATGCAACACCCTGAAGGAAATATGCAAATAACATGAAATTTATAACATGCATTAGCGGAGGTGAGATATGCAAATGATTAGAATTTCAGCGCAGACGCACATCACGATCAACTGTGGCGCCACTTCAAAGAGCTATTTAAGGCTTGGAGATTTCGACGATTTCAAGTTCAGCAATTGTGTTTTTCTTGTGGTTTTTTAAAAAAACCGATCAAACATGCCTCGTCGAAAACAGCGATCATCTTTTGATCAAGTATCCGAGTTCGACAGAGAAAGGATAGTGGACTACCGAGATTGTGGATTATCTTTCAGGGAAATCGGTAGTCGTGTTGGACGAAACCAAACAACTGTAATGCGGATATGTGATCGTTGGATGCAGGAGGGTACGACGGACCGGCGTGTTCGATCGCATCCACCTCAGTGCACCACTTCACGTGATGACAGGCAAATTGTGCGCATGGCAGTGACGGATCGCTCGGTCACATCACGAACCATAGCACAGCACATGCAGTCTGTAACGCATCATCCAGTGTCTGCGCGTGCCATTCGACGCCGTTTACAGCAGAGTGGTCTGTCCGCAAGACGTCCATTGCTTTGTCTACCCTTGACGCAGAACCACAGACGTCTCCGCCGCCAATGGTGCGATGACAGAAGGATGTGGACGGCAGAATGGAATGAAATTATATTTACTGACGAGTCACGCTTCTGTCTGCAACACCACTATGGTCGCATTCGAGTCTGGAGACACCGTGAAGAGAGGATGCTGAACAGCTGCGTTATGCACCGCCACACTGGTCCTGTACCGGGTATTATGGTATGGGGCGGTATTGGATATCACTCTCGCACACCTCTAGTACGCATTGCCGGTACTTTAAACAGCCAGCGCTACATCTCCGAGGTGTTGGAGCCAGTTGTCCTTCCTTACCTTCAGGGCTTGCCCACAGCCATATTTCAACAGGATAATGCGCGACCACGCGTGGCACGCATTGTCCAACGATTCTTCGTCAATCGCCAGATTGAATTGCTTCCCTGGCCGCCTCGCTCTCCGGATCTTTCGCCGATAGAAAACATGTGGTCCATGGTTGCTCTACGATTGACCCAGATTCCATCCCCAGCTGCCACAGCAGATCAACTTTGGCAACGTGTGGAAGCTGCTTGGTCTGCTGTACCCCAAGAACTCATCCAAAGTCTCTTTGAATCAATGCCGAGGCGTGTGGCAGCGGTGATCTCCAACAATGGCGGCTACTCTGGCTACTGATTTTGGCAGGAACCACTCTTCACAGAAGTCTATAAATTTAATCATTTGATACTTGATCAACATGTTATCTACAAAATATATTTTGTTGTGATATCTCTTGTCTTTCTTTGTGTTGCAATTTGGGTGGCCAGCAGTGTAGTTTAGAAAATAAATTTCATATTTTTGTATCCAAAAATATTAAAATTTCCAGGGTTCGATTTATCTGAATTTCTATATAAAATGTATTTAATGTTTTAATTTTTGATAGTAAATAATTTAAAGTTCATATAAAAATAACGTTGTTCCCACAGTGTAAATTTAAAATTTTAAATATTTGCTGATTTGTTTTTAAAACATTGAAATTATCTTTTTTTATTTACCTTAAAGTACTGGAAAGGAAATTTAAGACCGTTTTTCTGAGTTTTCAAATTAAATTTGATAACATTTAATTTTTTTCTATAATCACTCATAATGTACGTAGGAAACAAATTAAAAATTTTAAATGAAGTTCAGTAGAATATTTTTACTGATTAGTTTGCATACAACAAGAAATGCTTGTAAATTCTTCAAATGCACTTTAATTTTTAGTCTGCCTCCCTGTTTTGTTTCTAATAAAATAAATAACTAGGAGGCAATAACTATACATTGATTTGTTCGTTTTTTACATATAGATACGACTCTAGTTAGCTGCTTCACAATTTGTACACAAATAAAGAATCAGAAAATGTTATGCTTCACTTCTTGTTCCTAAACTCGTGAGGTTATATGGTTTTAGAAATGAATATAGTTTTATGCTTATTTTTTACCATCAACCGAGAATCAGGAGCAAACTTGAATTACAGTTAATCCCGACCCCAGCGAATTTAAAAGCAAATATGCAGTTTCAGTAAGTTGAAGTCAATATCTGCCGGACAAGCACATAACGAAGTTTCAAGACGCTATCGACTTAAAATTTAACTAACTGCCCACAATTTTGTTTTTTTTAAATGCTGGTAGATCACCGGATTAATCTAATCGCATGCAGTCCTTTTATAAACCTTTATCGAGAAAATAGTCATAAATAAGTTCTGCTATTATTTATTTTGCTGTTATCATTGAATTCCCTTCTTTATCAAATGTTATTGCGTAGTTTTTAACACCTTGACTGGAAAACATTCAATTAGTGAAACATTTCCTGTTTAATTAGTGCATGTAACTGGTGATGTATCTTGTTACAACTACAGACCGCCAACAGCATATTTCCTTGAACAAAATGTTTCCACATAAACGAATATTTTTGAATGAAGTAAATGTGCTCTTTTTTTCATTTAGTGACATTCAGCGGGTGAAGTAAACCTTCCTCTTAAAATATTATGTGATTAATTTGATGTAATTTTCATGAGATATAAACATGAAACTTTCACTATGATTTGTCTGATATTTTCGGATCAAGTATTTGGTCCTATGTTGGTGGTTATGGATGATACAACTTGAATTGAAAAGCGTAAGTTCTTATGATTTACTTATTACTTTATTCACTGGCTTGTTATAAGCTAAAATGTTTAGAATTTGAGAGGTGTTTTTGATGACATTGATCTAATCAAGACCTCAATGCTGAATGGTTAGCTTGATGCGATTGTTAGAAACGGGAGGGATATGTCACAAAACCCCTTTTGTCACTAGCTTTCTATTAAATCCATTATACCAAAATTTTAAAATGAAAATGTATTCAACATTTAAAATGTTTAAAGCATTTGATTAGACGTAAGATCAAAACATATATCAGTCTTATATTATAACTCTTACCATCTTTGATTTATACATGTTGGTTACTTTTCATTCAAAATATCTCAAGGCTATGTTAAACAATAATTATGATAAAGTGTTTCATTTCGTAAATGCATCGTAGAGTTTATCTTATTTGTAGTTTAGAAGGTTCAAGTTTTGTATAATTTTTGGATGCAGTATTTTATGGGTATATTTTATTTCAGTTATAGTTTTAAGCACGAGAGAGATAATCTAATTCTTGTTGCAATTATTTTCTGTCATTGTATTCGTGTACTTAAGGATTTAGTATTTATTTATAAGCACCGATTCTATCATGAATTTTGATTTCAAATGTAGCTTTATTTATTTGTTATGATTTTATTTATTTATTTTCATACGCTTTCGAAATTAACTAAGCATGAAATTAATGTATGAATAAGTGGTTATATATAAAAGCATACTAGTTTCTTAGAAACATATAAGTTATCAAAATAATAATGCTTTTAGAGAATGAGTATTTTTTGGATTTCTTGTAAGATAAGTAAAATTATATGAGAGAAACCTTTCCAGTAATGAAGGATATTTGAGAGAAAAATTATTTATTGTTTTAGAAAACTTATAGTTTCTATGAGACAATAAGTAAAATAATCTTCTCTGGTGAGAGTTACATTTCTTAAGTATAGAAAATTAATGGATTTTTACAACTTTAAAAGAAATACATGCCAGTTAATCTTTTGGATATATTCTGGGTCTTTTGGGGGAAGTTTTAAATTTATGCTGATTTTATGAGAGCAACTCATAGTCATTGAATGATTTTTGTAATAAAAATATGAATGAAGTTTTTTAAAGTTAGGAAAATAAATAAACTTAAAAATACTGGATCAAATTTAAATTTTTGTAATAAAATTGTTTTGTTAGGTTTTAAAGTGCATTGCAAAAAATCAAACCCTGAAAACTTTTTATAAAATTGAATGCCTAATGACCGACTGGTTGGACATAAAATCCCAGTTCTTCCAATATGTAAATAATTGAATTATTCAGTTATGCTTCCCTTGTGGTATTAATGGATTGGTATCTATTTAACACCTTCTGTCCCATTTTCCATCTCTTTCTTGCAAGCAATACTGAAAAAATTCCCATGATGAAATATATTCATATGTTTACCTAACGACCCATTGTCGTTCCTAAAGTAACAATCCGATGTCATAGTAACGACCAACTGCTTAAGACTGGCCTCAAATTCCCCAAATTTCAGGTTTTCCGATTTGCAGACTGGTGAATTACGAAGTTGTGATATTGTGGCGATGTGAGAAAGTCTTATTTCTTATACCAATTTTCACAAACACTTTTCACTCTACAAACTACAAAAATGACGACTTCAGATACATTTGGATATATGAAGCCAAGTGTAAGACTGTCAAATATTTATGCCACCTGATTTTTTTCTTAAATTTAGTATCTTCGCTGCCGATAAAAGGAAATTTTCAATTTTTTTTTTTCATATTTATACGACTTGTCTGAAAACCTGAAGGGAAAAACTTCCTATTCAGATCATACAAAAAACACTGCACCGTGAAAACTTCTAACTGAGAAATGTATCAAATGAATAAATTTTCCAGACTGCCAAGTAAAAGAAGTGGCTGGCTGTCAGCTATTGGGTAAAATTTATTAAATCAATATAGTTTGCAGTATTTATCACGGTCCTATTTTCTGCTTGTTTAACAGTTTTTTTATAAAGGTTTCTTTCCCTATTTGCTGAAGTCTTCAGTCAAATTTTCAATAATCTTACACTATACTGTCTCTCGGAACGCGAAAAGAACCTTGTATGTACAAAATGGGTAGCGAGTATGCACCAGACGGCTACTTTTACGGTAAAGACACAAAATCGGAGTTCATGAGTTTCTAAGACACCAACAGAAAAATTATTAAAACTAGTTATTGATTTAAGCATTTCATTAATTTAGGGGGAGTTCGGTAAAAGGTTTTGAATTATCTGTTAAGATAAACAGGCATTCAAAGGGAAAGTATCTAGACGGATACGATTCCAAATTTACCCTGCACGCTGTTTAATTTTATTTGCTTTTCATAGTAACCTAATTCATCTAAATTTATAAAAAATTTACTTTGTAATGTCTCTTAATAAGTGGGAAATAAATTCTTCTGCATATTGTCCTTATTGATTAGTAGATTGATAATGAATAATTAACAAGAATCCACTTAAAATACATTTTCATATTTCAAATATGATCATCAGAGTGACAATGATTGGACTTTTTTTTCTCTCACAGGGAAAGCGAATAAAAATCCACAGAGTAATCATTGACTTTCGATGGGTTTTTAAAAGCTCTTCCCGGCTCCGAAAGCAAATGGTTTTTATTCAGAAGACAAAGTGTTTTCGTTTTCACTTGACGCTTTTTCCCCCATTGTGTATTCATCCAATAAGACTTCCTTTTAAAGTTCGTGAGATGGAGTTTTCGAGCGACAGGAAACGAGCGAAACAAATTAAGTTGAAAAGACAGTTCAAGGCAAATTTATGCATTTGGAGAGAAAGAACCCAGTTTCGTACTACTACCATGCGACCCTGCTGGACATTTAAATGTCAGAGGTTTGGAGCGAAAATAAACCTTTTAATGATACGTAACGTGATACACTAAATTGATCTTTAGAACTTAAGGATATTGCACAAGCGCACTTTAAAAATTTTTAATATAATGGAAAGGATAAGACTATCATTAAAATTATTATTACACTATGCATATATATGTTTTGGAGAAACAATTTTCTACTGGCTACCTTAGAGAAGTTTCGTACTTATATATATATATATATATATAAAGTGAAATTGCAACACTATGACGGAATGCGCGTAGCGAGGTGAAAATAACAAGATCGGTAGATGTCAGAGACATATGCAGATCATAAAATGCGCGTGCGCATCTGGTCACATGATACCCAGTTTTTGGCTATAAAAGGCAGAAGCTGGCCCGCTCTTTATATGCTATCAATGACAGATTATTGTTGTAACGGAACTTGAAGAAGGTAGAAAATGCGTCGGACACATCAGCGAGCTGAATACCAGCAGTTATCGTCTGAGGAACGAGAACGTATCCTAGAACTGCAGGAGCTCGGTTTGTCCATCCGCGCAATTGCCAGTCGTGTTGGACGAAACGTCAGTACAATTCAGCGATGCGTGGTACGATGGACGCATGACTATCAGAGAACACGGCAAAGAGGCAGTGGATCATCCAGGTGAACGTCAGATCGCACTGATAGGCAATTTCGGCGAATGTTTCGAGGAGACAAGTCATATTCAAACCTACCTACCATTGCCAGATGGGGCCTGTCTCCTGCCAAACCATCCGTAACAGGTTGCATGAGGCAGGGATGCACTCACGGCGGCCAGCCACTGGGGTTCCTTTAACAACTCGACTCAGGGATGCTCGTCTGGCCTGGTGTTGACGTGATCGTTACTGGATGAACAAATGGCATCGGGTATTGTTTTCAGATGAATCCCGATTTTTTTTTGGAGGAATGATGGTCGTGGACATGTGTGGCGGCTTCGGGGAGAACGTCACATGCAAGCCCATATTGTCGAACGTCACACCAGCCGCACACCGGGCTTCATGGTTTGAGGTGGCATCATGTTCGGACAGCGGACAACCCTTGTGAACATTACTGACAGTTTAACATTGGCCCGGTACGTAACACAAGTTGTTATGCCTGTGGTTCGGCCACTTGTGCAGGCCGCCCCCGGCACGTTATTCCAACAGGACAATGCCCGTTCTCAAGACGCAAATCACACTATGAAATGCCTCAATGGAATTCATATCCTTCCCTGGCTGGCAGCCTCGCCCGACCTCTCTCTCATCGAAAATGTGTGGGGTGCCATCAGACTTGCGGTGCACAGGGCACCGTAGCCACATACCGTAGATTAACTGGGAGCTGCAGTGGACTCGGCTTGGTAAGGAATATCTCAGGAGACCATTAATAGCCTCATAGACAGTATGCCTCACCGTTTAGAGGCCTGTATAGCTGCCCGTGGTGGGCACATTAGATACTGAATAAACAGTTTAATTTTCCATATCTTTGTTTGTTTCTTTAATCATCTGCATATGCGTTTTACCTCTACCGATCCTGTTACTTTCACATCGCTACGAGTATTCCTTCATCGTATTGCAATTTCACTTTGATGAGAATATATATATATATATATATATATATATATATATATATATATATATATATATATATATATATGTATGTATGTATATATATACAGTGGAACCTCGCTTAACGAGCACCTCGCATAACGAGTATTTCGCATAACGAGCAAAATAGATAGTACAAAAATGGCTCTCTTAACTAGCATCATTTCGCATAACGAGTGACGTGGAAGGAAGTCCCTCTTCACGTCACTCGCCTTTGCACATGCGCTGGAACTTTATAGCCAGTGCTACGTCAGTCTGAAATCAGTCTGTGTTTAGGATTCGTTTTGCTAGAATGTTAGTGCCTTTTGTGATTACATATTTTCCAAACTTTTGTTTAGACATTGTTTGTGATTTTTTTGTGTAAAGTTAAATAACCATTGCAAAAATGTCCCCGGCGAATAAACCAGAAGAAGGCAGCTATCAGAAAAAAAGGAACCGTAGAAATGAAACGTGAAATTGTGGAAAAGCGAGAACGAGATGTGAACGTGGCTGATCTAGCACGCACATGCAGTCGGTCTACATCAACGATTTGCACTATCCTCAAGTACAAGGAAAAGGTTAAGGTGATAGATGCTTCAAAGGGAGTGACAAGAATATATACGCAACGATTGCGTATTCTTCACGATATTGAAAAGTTCATTCTCATATGGATAAACGAAAAGCAAATTACAAGGCGATACTATCAACGAAAACATCATTTGTCAGAAAGGGAAAGTTATTTTTGCAGACCTCGTTAAGAATACGCCAGTACCATCAACGACCGGAAAAGAAGTATTTAAGGGTAGTCATGGATGGTTCGAGAAGCCAATATCATGGGAATGGAGGATAACAATGATATTGATGAGCTTGTGGAAGAGCACAACCAAGAGCTGACACCGAACAGCTAATAGAAAGTGTTTTTCAGTTTATTGCAGTGTCTTTCACAGCATACAATTGTAGAGGAGAGTTTGTCAGTGGAGAAGAACGAAGAAACAGCAAAGAAACAATCTTTTGGCGCAATAGAAATGATGACATCATAGGAAACTGTTGCATCATAAGTTGCAATGCATCATCCTGATGAGACGGTAGCTATGCGCGCTATAAATTTATTCAATGACAATGCGGTGGCACATTTTCAGCAAATTTTGAAGCGTCGAGAAAAACAAATGTCGCCAGATAGCTTTCAAGTAAAAAAATTAGATATGTGTCATAAATTAATAAATAATAAACTACATATGGATGCTTTTTCTCCGTAAGAATTTATGTATAAGTAATTTTCTTTAAATAATAAACGTTACATCTAAAAAATTTTGAGTATCTTTTGACATAGAAAGCATTATCGCATTTTACATTATTTTATATGGGAAAAATTGTTTCGCAATACGTGTAAGACTCTAAAACGGATTATGCTCGTTATGCGAGGTTCCACTGTATATACACTGCTGGCCACCCAAATTGCAACACCAAGAGAGACAAGAGATATCACAACAAAATTTATTTTGTAGATAACATGTTGACCAAGTATCAAATGATTAAATTTATAGATTTCTGTGAAGTGTGGTTCCTGACAAAATCAGTAGCCAGAGTAGCCGCCATTGTTGGAGATCACCGCTGCCACACGCCTCGGCATTGATTCAAAGAGACTTTGGATGAGTTCTTCGGGTACAGCAGACCAAGCAGCTTCCACACGTTGCCAAAGTTGATCTGCTGTGGCAGCTGGGGATGGAATCTGGGTCAATCGTAGAGCAACCATGGACCACATGTTTTCTATCGGCGAAAGATCCGGAGAGCGAGGCGGCCAGGGAAGCAATTCAATCTGGCGATTGGCGAAGAACCGTTGGACAATACATGCCACGTGTGGTCGCGCATTATCCTGTTGAAATATGGCTGTGGGCAAGCCCTGAAGGTAAGGAAGGACAACTGGCTCCAACACCTCGGAGATGTAGCGCTGGCTGTTTAACGTACCGGCAATGCGCACTAGAGGTGTGCGAGAGTGATATCCAATACCGCCCCATACCATAATACCCGGTGCAGGTCCAGTGTGGCGGTGCATAACGCAGCTGTTCAGCATCCTCTCTTCACGGTGTCTCTAGACTCGAATGCGACCATCGTGGTCTTGCAGACAGAAGCGTGACTCGTCAGTAAAAACAATTTCATTCCATTCTGCCGTCCACATCCTTCTGTCATCGCACCATTGGCGGCAGAGACGTCTGTGGTTCTGCGTCAAGGGTAGACAAAGCAATGGACGTCTTGCGGACAGACCACTCTGCTGTAAACGGCGTCGAATGGTACGCGCAGACACTGGATAATGCGTTACAGACTGCATGTGCTGTGCTATGGTTCGTGATGTGACTGAGCGATCCGTCACTGCCATGCGCACAATTTGCCTGTCATCACGTGAAGTGGTGCGCTGAGGTGGATGCGATCGAACACGCCGGTCCGTCCTACCCTCCTGCATCCAACGATCACATATCCGCATTACAGTTGTTTGGTTTCGTCCAACACGACTACCGATTTCTCTGAAAGATTATCCACAATCTCGGTAGGCCACTATCCTTCCTCTGTCGAACTCGGATACTTGATCAAAAGATGATCGCTGTTTTCGACGAGGCATAATTGATCGGTTTTTTGAAAAAACCACAAGAAAAACACAATTGCCGAAATTGAAATCATCGAAATCTCCAAGCCTTAAATAGCGCTTTGAAGTGGCACCACAGGCGCGCGTGATGTGCGGCTGCGCTGAAATTCTAATCATTTGCATATCTCACCTCCGCTAATGCATGTTGTAAATTTTATGTTATTTGCATGTTTCCTTCAGGGTATTGCATTTACAGTGGCCAGCAATGTATATATATATATATATATATATATATATATATATATAAATATATATATATATATATATATATATATATATGTATGTATATGTATATATATATATATACACTGGTGTAAGAAATTAAGAGAATTTGCAGACTTGGTCGATTATCTCTAGAACTACTGTACCGATTTTAATGAAATTTGATATGTACATACATTGATAGAATATAAAACAAATAACCATTCAATAATTGTAATACACATGCATGATCGTGCGTAACACTCGTTGGAGTCGGAAGGTATGAAACAGCGGTTGGAGAATAAACAAGAAAATGGGTTAATCGACGGTGTTATTTTGCACCAATCGGTTAATTTCAAATTTTAACAGTAAAAATGAGTAACCACCAACGTTTAGATGATGGAATGAGGTGACGAATTGTGGGGAGGCTAGAAGCAAGCCAATCTCAAGTCCAAATTTGTATAGAGTTCAATTTAACCCTCATGGGTTCCTCCCATTTCGGTTACACTCAAGACCCTTGTGGTCATAAACGACCCCAGAAGTTTTCCTTCAATTAATTTATTATGATTATTGCATGTTACTTATATTATTTTAAGTTTACACACATTTTAATGATAAAAAATAAAAAAAAAAGAAGTAATCAAAGTAAAATTTAGTTTATTTATTAAAAAATATTAATTTTAGAGGAAAACTTACAATAACTGTAGATTTATTGACAACTGTTACAGACCTGAAACGAATGATTTTTGCAAATGAATTTCAAACACTTATGACATTTTTCGCTACATTTTTTATCCAGTCTCTTGGTCAAAAACTGCAACGTCCTCATTTTTTGGCATTTGTCTTGCTTCCACTCATATTTGGATATACTGTAGGATCTATTTGCGATTTCTTAACAATTGCTGCAGCAGCTTCAGTTCTTGAGAGAAATTTTCTCTCCTGTAGTGCAGGTTTTATTAATTCATAACCTAATTCTTCCAGAAAATACCTTCTTCTATTCTTTTTGTTTTCATGGTATGAAGGGTTGATTTCCCGCCAAATCATGAAAGCATTGTACGCAGATACATCAATTATGTTGTAAAAAAGTACAACTGGCCAACCAGCAGTTCCTCTTTTACAAGTATAAGTAGCAACTATTTGATCCAAAGTATCAACTGCTCCTTTTGTGGAATTGTAATCCAATATCATTGTTGGTTTTTTATCAAATCTATTACTTATATCACCTTTGTTGTGCATGGTACTAATTAGAGTGACACATCTGTTTTTCTTTGGTGTTGCTGTATATGCTACTAATGTAGTGTCAGTTGTAAATCAAAAAATTGAGGTAAATACCTCCGATCCTTTCGAATGAGTAAATTCGATGGGAAGTTCCGGATATTTTTTTTATTGTTCCTAGCATAGTTATATTTCTTTTTAGTAGTAATTGGCCAAGTTCACAAGAGGAAAACCAGTTATCGAAAGTAACATTATGTCTTTTGAGACCGTAGGTCAAATCCAAAACAACGCGCAAAGCTTTTTTTTCTCTGGTGAGCCATCCTTTGGCTTTCCAGTGTATACTAGCATATTCCATGCATATGCACTTTTAGAGTCACAAACAATCCATATTTTTATGCCATACTTCGGTTTTTGTGGCATGTATTGACGGAAAGGGCACCGGCCTCTAAAACCGACAAGCTTTTCGTCAATTTTAACATTATTTCCTGGTGTAGAGTATTGCATTTCAACCTCTCCGTTAACAAAAGAAATTCTTCTATCTCGGCCTGAGACTCATCAAAAGATTTCCGACGACTTAGGTGGCAATATGCTGACGGCAATTTTCCTTTTGTTCATCCGATAGACTTGTTCCACAGAACCTTAGGGGACATAGGTCATTTTTCTTGATTTAGTCATCGCCACCGGGTGACACCGCTGATGTTAGTTATAAATGACAGGAGACCCCAGGTGCTTTCATTCATGAACTATCAATTGTTAAGCAGCATCCTGGAGGCGTCGCGTGCCTAAACAAAAGGACTCGTGCCTTTCGCATTTTACCGAAGCGGCCCTTTGAGACTCTTTGAAGTGGCTTGGAGGACAAACTAAAAAGGCGGCCGCTTTAGACCCGGGGAATATATTTCATTATCGCCCCAGGAAACCCATTTCCGTTGCTCACTTGTTCTAGATCGTTCGACTTTCTGGAGAGTGATGCAATATCCGGTGGAGGTTCTTCTATAAAAAGAGAATGGACTCCTCAGTCGTGGCTTGCGTCTTTTAGTTCCTGACACGTAGCGGATCCAGTTTTAAGAGCAGCCGGGTTTGCCGCCCTTGCAGGTTCAGAGTCCCTTGTGACTGTTTGCAGCGACGATTTAGTTCCTGCAGGAGTAAACATACTCCACTAAATTTGTCGGAGACCAGTCTTCGTGGAAGGAGCCTTTGCTACCTTATTTTCCAGTGAGGAGTCCTTTCTCCTTAATTTAATATTTTCATCGCTACCGGGTGCGTGCAGTGATCACCGCCGTTGATATTATTGGGGAGCCCTTTCCCGTCAGGAGAAGTGCCGTTTCTTCATCATTGAAGCAGAGCCAGTTCTGCTAGCCTAGCGGACTTCTGTGTTCTTACTCCGCCCCACGCCGATTAAATCGAGTGTGATTACCTAAGTTACAAAGTTCATCTTACATCTGTGCAGTGTACATATCTCATCATCATCAATTTGATTAATAAATTGCATTTTTTTTGTTTATGAAATGAGTGATGTATACCTGGTGTGTTTAAATCATCTTCTGGTTGACACTACGCACCTCAGTTCGCTACACTGGATTATATAATTTAGGCAAATTTTCAACCCAATTGTCCCACAATTCTCGAATAGCTGCCAATTTATCACTCAGTCGCCTTTCTGCTCTAGTGTGTTTATTGTCAAAACGAAGGACTCTAGACATAACTTTGAACCTCTTTAGAGACACTGCAGCTCGAAAAATAACTCGTCCAAACTGTTCATCCCACAAACTTGTTAGTGTTTCGCCATGTGATTTGAAAACCCTAGCTAAGATTAGAAGCCCCAAATAGAATGCAACTCATTGTAATCCATTTTTTCCCATTTATCTCCAAATAATTTAGCACCTTCAATATTCTCCATGTCTATAAAAATTTTTTCAGTGATAGGTGGAAAGTACAACAGAGAAGTACATCTAGTGCTATTTACATCTATTGCTCTTGATGTTGCATATGATGTTGGTCCCGGTTTTAGTTTTATGATATTTACAGACGAAGTTCGTCCAGGTCCTGTGTATGGAGTATCACGGCATTCAATTTTTTTTATCTTTCGAAAGCATATATTTACATGGATATAAGAACATTACAAGCATATAAGAACATGGTAGTGGTAAGCAAACAAGATAATATTTCTGGGGTCACTAGTGACCCAAAAAGTCTCGTGTGTAAAAAATACAAATTCAGGAATAATAAAATAAAATAAATGCAATATAATAGCATTATTTTATATAAAAAAACTAAAAGAATAAAAGTCACAAAATGTCATTAAAAACAAATGATTTTTTAACAAGATATATTAAACAGAAATTGCATTGGGGTCATATATGACCCAAGGGACCCACAAGGGTTAACGCCAAGCGTCGTGTGTAACTTATGGAAACAGTTCCAGGATATTGGATCCATCGAGAGAAAGCCTGGGCAAGGTCGTCAAGGTGCCACGACGGCCAGAGAAGATCGCCATTTGTCTATTATAGCGAGGCGTAACAGGAGTGCTACAGCTTCTCAGCTCTCTCGTCACTTGTATGCATTCACAGGAACCTGTGTATCAGGGGTGACTGTTTCCAAAAGACTTCATGAGAGAGGGTTGTTTGCAAGAAGACCTGCTGTTTGCGTCCCGCTCACTTCTACAAACAGGAGAATCCGTTTATCATGGTGCAGAGAGCATAGAGATTGGAGTATGGATGAATGGGCGACCGTTCTCTTCGATGATGAGTCCCGGTTCAGCCTAAACACCAATTCTCATATGGAGAGAACCAGGGACGCGCTACCTACCCTCCAATGTCCTCGAAATCGAACATTATGGCGGAGGAGGTTTAACGGTTTGGGCAGGCATCATGTTGGATGGCCGCACACCTCTCCATGTCTTTGAAAGAGGCACTGTGACTGGTGTGAGGTATAGGGATGAGGTCTTGGAGATATATGTTCGCCTTTTCAGGGGTGCAGTTGGCCCTGAGTTCATTTTAATGGACGATAACGCGAAGCCACATAGAGCTCTTCTGGTCGACAAATTTCTAGAGAGTGAGGATATTCGCCGGATGGATTGGCCAGCCAGATCTCCAGACCTTAACCCTACAGAGCATGTCTGAGACGCTCTGGGGAGGACAATTGCAACTTGCAACCCCCCCTCCGAAAACCATCCAGGGAATGAAAACAGCGTTGTTGAACGAGTGGGACCAATTGCCACAGGAAATGATAAACTGTCTTATTTCAAGTATGAAATCACACTGCGAGACCTGTATATCTGTAAGAGGGGACCATATCCCCTATTAACCCATCTATTAACCCATTTTTTGTTTATTCTGCAACCGATGTTTTATACCTTCCGACTCCAACGAGTGTTACGCACGATCATGCGTGTGTATTACAATTATTGAATGGTTATTTGTTTTGTATTGTATCAATGTATGTACATATCAAATTTCATTAAAATCGGTACAGTAGTTCTACAGATAATCGACCAAGTCTGCAAATTCTATTAATTTCTTACACCAGTGTATATATATATATATATATATATATATATATATATATATATATATATATATATATATATATATATATATATATATATATAAATATATATATATATATATATATATATATATATATATATATATATATATATAATTAACAAGGCTTTGAAATTGACCACACATTAGAGTATTTATATTTTAGATTGGTTTTTAGACAGTATTGACACCGCTGATGAAGAAATGCTGTCAAAAACCTTATTCATACTTTTCTTTACATGTTGTTTGTTCCTGGTTGCAAGTACCTTTAGAGCTATTACTGGTTTTCTCTTTCATCTTATTCTTATTTATATATATATATATATATATATATATATATATATATATATATATATATATATATATATATATATATATGAGATGACCCAGATGGTCATCTCCTGAAATAAGCATCGTGGCCGAAAACAAAATGATTCGAATACAAGAACATATAACTTTATACCAACAATAACATGACCTTACAGCGCGACGTCCACCTTTCAACTGGGAAAGGTTACCATAGAGTGAAAAAACTCTGATTACAGGCGATTAGAGGTGATTAAAATTCATTACATATATATATATATATATATATATATATATATATATATATATATATATAATGAAAAGGAGTTAAAAATAAATTGGAACATAATGTCATAATAGCTATAAATGATTGATTGTCATTGCTTCTAGCTGTAGTATATTTCCCCAGTTCCATGTCTATTATCATTCTCTCCATCAATATTACATTATAATATTTAAGTTTGTTGACATTGTTTCTTCGTAAGTCGCGCCAAAAATGTCATTTCATATTAATTTTTTTCTGAATGTTAACGGTTGATCGTTAAATCAAATATATTGAGTTACTAAAGGAACATGTGTCAAAAAAATGTAGTTCTGTGGAATCTAAAACTATATTTAAAGTGGCTTAAAATTAACTGAAGAATTTAAATCAGAGGCCTCTAACGCTTGGCCCATCTTTTCGCTTCCCTCTAAACTCGCTGTTATATTAAATGTAAGCTTAACCGATGTACGTCCCTAATGCGCATGTAATCTTAAAGGTTGTTTCTCAGCCACCCCGCATCTATGCTTTGTAACTTAAGTTTTATGTTAATTTTGCCGTTTTTTATTTATATTTTTGTCTTTATGCATTTTCAGATCCATTAATGTCGATTAGCCTAAAAGATCAGAACATTCTTGAATCTTTCACAAAGTACAAATATTAGCTCTTTGTGCTCTAAGTATTGAGATAAAATACCCGTTTGATTAATATTGTTTGTTAAAACGCTCATTAATAACATGCTTGCGAGGGTGAATGATTTCTACTAAGTATGCAAGAGAGACATTTATTACTTAGCTTTTTCCTCCTGGGAAAATATAAATTATTAACATACATTTGGTCCAAATACTTATCGGGTTATGTACAGCCCAAATGTTTCTATATGTCCTGAACATGCGAGAGACTGCATTAGTACATTTAGTTGGCTACCCATCTTTCTTTAGTTCACTTTCCAGTCGCCTTTATTAAGGTTCTATCAGACGACACCAATAAGCTAATCACAACAAGAAGTCAAAACAATGAGTCACAACTGCAGACTCACAGACGCCAGTGTTTACGGTTGCAAATTTGTGGTATATGAGGTATGATGAAATTCTCAGTTGACTGATTAGAATGACCTAGTTATCGCCAACAGGAAAATTTTAAATCAGTCTACAGTAAAGTTTTGGAAGGTCAAATTCTCATTTTGAGTATTTTTCGTCGACCATTTTACCAGTCATAATTTTACATAGGACGAATGAATGATCTATATATTTTAGATATTTTGATTTTCATATGTTTTGACTTCAGATCCTAGCATTTTTTCTTGGTTTGTAAATAAGTACCAGTTTAATAAATGACTAAAAATATATTTTACTGTATAGAATTATTAATAAAATTATTTTTTGCCATTAATCAATTCGCAAATTAACAAATTACATGCAATTCATGTATTTTAAAGCAGATCATGCTCTCAAAGTGAACTAAATACTGTAGCGAAATATTTGGAGAAAAACAAAAGTTTGATTTATTTTGGGTGTTTATGTATACAAATCATTCACAGTTTTTAAGGTTTTGATTGCTTACTGGTATAGTCCCTTGACTTTACTGATAAATAGGAGTAAGGTCCTAGTGCGATACACGTGAGTTCGATTAGTCGCTAAAAAATACCTTATCGACATGAAGATACATCGTTTTCAATCTGTTTATCAAAAAGTTTTCCATATTGATCACACTGATTACAGAAAATGACGGATGTTGCCTGATATTTCTGAGAAATTTCAAAGTTATAAATAATGATCTTCTTATATTTATGTTTCGAACAGCCTTGCGAAATGTGTTTTAAGACATCATTTCCTCATCAATAATTTTCCCATTTATTGTATTAACAGTTCATATTTCAATATGAATATATATATATATATATATATATATATATATATATATATCTTCCCTTTAAGTATGGTATTTCCTTCATTTCGCAATAAAAATGCGTATTGATTATGTTTGAGGATTCATGTATGCATATACACTCATGGACAAAAAAATTAGCGCACCAAGAAGGAGTCGTCAAAATGAAACGAAATTTTACATACGTAATGACTACTTTGATATAAGTAAATGATAAGAAAATCAAAGAAAAAGGATAATTTATTTCAGAGAAAAAGGCAAAAGAACGGAGGAGTTAATACTCCGTTGCACCCCCTCTAGCGCGAATGCACGATGCGATACGATCGGGCATTGAGTCATACAAGTTCTGTATGATGTCTTGAGACATTTCGTTCCATATTTGCTGTAACATTGCCTCTAGTTCGTTCAAACTCGTGGGATGCCCAACTCGTCGTCCCAAATGATCCCAGATATGCTCGATTGGAGACAAATCTGGGGATCGGGCAGGCCAAGGAAGGGTAGTAACAGTGCGGAGACAGTCTTGTGACACCCTTGCCGTATGAGGCGGAGCATTGCCTTGTTGAAAAATGGCTCCTGGGAGCCGTTGCATGAGTGGCAACACATTTGGTTGCAGGATTTCATGAACATACCGCTGGGCTGTCATGGTGCCACGGAACAATACTAGGGGTGACCGTGTATTGTAGGCAATGGCACCCCATACCATCACACCAGCTGTGGGAGCGATGTGTCGCTGTACAGCAAAGGCAGGATTGAAGCGTTCACCACGGGCTCTCCACACACGAATACGATTGTCATCACTGTAGAGATTGAATCTGGATTCGTCGCTAAAGACGACCTGGTTCCATTCCGCTGCAGTCCAGTTTCCTCGTGCGCGGCAAAACTCCAAACGGAGGCGTCGATGGGTGGGCGTCAAGGGCAGCACACGTAATGGCCACCGCGATACCAACTGTCCTTCAGCCAGGCGCCTTCGTATGGTTCGAGAAGAAACAGAGGCCCCTAGTGAAGGTGCTACCTGTGCCTGGATGGCGGCCGATGAAGCAGTTGGCTGTACGCGTGCATTTCTTACGATGTGGCGGTCTTCTCGACAACTGGTCTGTCGAGGGCGTCCTGAGCCTGGTCTTCGTGTACATGACATCTCTCGGGTCCACTGGTCCCAACACCTCCTCACAACACAATCAGAGCGGCCTAATTGACGAGCTACTCGCCTAGCTGACCACCCAGCTTCCATCATCCCGACGATTCTCCCCCTCTCAAACTGCGACAACTGCTTATATTGTCTTCGAACACGGCGTAATGGCATGTCTATCTCAGCTCTTCCTTTGTAAATGATTCAGCACACTCAAACAAGCTTTGGTTACCTGTTTTATACCCCACAGAGTACGATGTTCAACGCCCTCTACCGGCTATACGTAATGCGCAATCACGCTGCATTTCTAATCATTTGCATATCTCCCCGACATGTACCTTCATTGCAAGTTTCGTTACGATCCCGCAATTATTTCTTGGTGCGCTAATTTTTTTGTCCATGAGTGTATATATATATATATATATATATATATATACTATATACCGGTTGGTCATAAAGAAACTTTGCCGATGTATGAACCTCTAGCGGCCGTTTCGTACAATCTATCGAGATGAGATTTCAGATATAGATATTTAAAGGTGGTCCGGTTGGCAAAGGCGTCAAGCCAGTGTGCTGAGGGTTTCGGGTTCGAGACCGGTCACTGACAAAATCCACCGCCGTGTTCACAAAAGGTGGCCGGGGCACGTAAAATAGGGCATGGCTGTAATCTCCTCTAAGTTATCAAATTTACCTCTGGGGGTGCTGTTTAAGGTGGTCTTGTCCAGCCACTTGACTCAGTTCAAAATTCGCGGACCATGAAACGAGTGCAGTGTGGACCACCCTGTCGTGCATCCGGGGCAACGCATGAGGCGAAGTGGTCTCACGCTTCCTGCCTCCCCGGAGAAGAACCTTGGCCCAGTTCTCCCAGCCATTAGAAAGATATATATATATATATATATATATATATATATATACGAGGTGTGATTGGAAAGTTTTAAGACTCGGCTTGTAATTTCAAAATGACAGTACATATCGACTATTGCGATGAGTCTCATTCAAAGTAGTTCCCTTCTGACCGAATACAACGACTTAATCGGTGTTTCCACTTCTGAAAGCATTCCTGGAAATTTTCTTTCTTAATAGTGTTAAGAACTGTCTTCTAGTTTGCCTGTATGTCTTCAGTTGAGACAAATTGCTACCCTTTCAGCGAAATTTTCAATTTAGAAAACATGTAGAAGTTTGCAGGGGCTATATCTGGAGAATAGGGGGTTACGGAAGCACAAGAATTTGGAATTCAGCGAAAAATTCTTTTATGGAGTATGCACTATGAGCCGGTATGTTATCGTGGTGGAGAATCCAATTCTTGTCTCGACAGAGTGCAGGCCTTTTCTTCCCGTCATTTTCGCGCAAACGCTCAAGGACACTTTTCTAGTATTCCTGATTGACTGTTTGCCCCCTAGAGGCATACTCAAGATGCACAATACCCGTTGAATGGAAAAAAAATCAACAATATTGTCTTTAATTTCGACAGACTTTGACGCGCTTTTTTAGGTCGCGGTGAACCTGGACTCTTCCACTGCGATGATTGTGTCTTTGTTTATGGTTCATACCCATAACCCGATAAATCGTCAAATGCAATAAGTTTATTTAACAAATCTGGGTCATTTTCGGCCTGATTAAGCAGTTCTTGGGACTCTTGACGTTAGTGTTCCTTCTGCTCGCCTGAAAACAGTTTCGGAATTAATTTTGTGGACACTCAACGCATGTTCAAATCTCCAGTTAAAGTTGACTGAACAGCGAAAAATCTTAAATTTAGTTCATCAGCCATTTCCCTATTTGTAAGTCGATGGTCAGAGCACACTAAATCTCGAATTATCGCGATGATTTCGCTGGTTATAGAAGTTGAAGGCCTGCCTGACCGGAGATCATCATAGACTGATTCGCAGCCGTTTTTAAATCTATTGAACCAGATAAAAACATTTGATCGGCTCAGGCCTTTATCCTCAAATGCTGTTTTCAAGAGGTCATAAGTCTCCGAAGCTGATTTCCCGGTTTTAAAATAAAATTTTACACAAACTCTTTGTTCCATTTTCCCATTCATTTTCTAAATCGATAAATCTGCCGAGAAGCGAACACACGTCTTCACTTACTAGTCTGTCACTCTCTATTGAACAAATATTTTGCGGTGATATTCTAAGAACATTTCAAGAACAAAACAGGCTTTCATTTGCACGTGAACAGGAGAGACTATCTCCTCGTATTGAGCAATGGCGATACCTGTCTTAAAACTTTCCAATCACACCTCGTATATATATACGACGAAATAGAATTTGTGCCAGAGGAGTTGCTAAGTGAGGTCCCTTTTGGATAAATTTTGAGACACATTTACAGATGTTTAAGTAAATTCCTTTAAACACATTTGCATACACATTATTAGAAATGTACTTCTGCAAGTATAATGTATGCATGAAAGAGTTAGCCTTTAGGATATAAAATACCCTTCAAAAAGTCTATTTACTGGTGGCAAGATCTGTTTTTATGTAAGGCACTCATTTTCAGAGCTACTAATTCTTCATATTAAACATTTTATGGTCAAAGCACTCAACCAAATTGCTAATAACTGTGACGTTTTATTGATCACCTAACATATAAATTGATTATTAGTAATTTGTATTCATATTTTAATTTAACGTTAAAAATTCCAGCACTATCTCGTAAGATTTTAAAAGAAGTCACTTTCAAGTCCTAAAAAGCAGTGTATGCATTTTCAAAACTAATCAGTAAAGGCCTTTATAATTTAAGGTATATTTTATTCTCGATGAGGTATTTGTTTTGGCATTTATGTAGCACCATATTAAAGGATAGTAATATGTTTCGATTTTGTATGAAATTCTGTTTCTTTTGGATCATTTAATGATTGACGGAAAAATTACAATCACTGTTTAAATATGAATCAGATTTCACATACGCACAGTAATTCGACAGACCAACGACTAACACTATTTTATGATTCCTTTCATTTTATTATGTTGCAAAACATTTTGTTGTTCGGACTTTAGTGAAAAGATATATTAGTTATATAAAAGAAGCTTCATTTATGATAGATATGCGAAAAAACGTCAAATAGATATCAACAAAATATTTAAATTCATAAGATGGGATGTTTTTCAGTTTGTAAAAATTTGCCACAAATATATATGTATTCAGTTTAAGAAGTACAAAAGGAATAACAAAACATCATAGTTATTTGTTATAGGTAGTTTTTTACTCAAAATAATCAATATAGAACATAAATCCCAGATAGGTATTTAAAGCAATTATGCATCAGATTAATACTTATAAACAAAACCTTACCACCGGTAAACTTAAGCCTTTTTTCAGTCATAATTTTTCTTTCTTGATACTAGCTATCTGTTGACGATTGACCGTTATTAAACTTTTTAATTTTCTTTTGGCTTCTAAGAGGCTTAATAAATCCCAAAGATAAATTCCTGATTGAATTTGGTCTAACAAACATTTTTTCAATTCCACCTAAAAATACCACTCCAGAGCGTCTGCTATTTTGAATACTTGTTAGTTTTTCATTAATCAAGCTAGTGTTTCCGTAACGTGTTCACTCAGCAGTATTGCTTCAGGGGCAATACTGCTGTGTGCTTTTAGGCTCTTATCATGCCTGACATTTCGTGCAAGTTTATGTCAGAAAGTTGATCGACGTGTCGCTTAGAGGGGAAAGTTGGGCGAAACTAGTTGCGTGTGATATGTGCTTTGGATATTTTAATTGAGGTTCAGGGGTATAATCTCCTTCAAAGTAGTGAAGTGTATTTACTAAGTGTTCAGACATGAAGTAACTTATTATAACACAATGTCGTCTCGAAAACCGAAATTTATTTCCGGTTTTCGAGACGACTTTGTGTTATTTTGCCTTATGTTTGTCATCTTAACATAATATTAATTACCAGGTATATCAAATAATACGATATTTTAGCAAAAAATAGCAATGATATATGAAATTCATGCCCAGTTTCCCACGCATAGTAAAATATATAGGCGAGTGAAGAACGTACTCTCTTTTAAAATGTGGAAATTTATGCTACATCTCTTAATCTCTTAGCATGAAGTCTGACACTGTAGGTAAATTTGGATTTGATGAACGATCTACATATGGTATAAGATTTGTTATACAGTCTTAACATAATATTTACCCAGAAATCTTTCAAATTATCTTGCGCCTTTTTCTTTACTCAGAATTATACATATCATATCAAAAGCATGCTCTCTTAAGCAGCTAACTCCAAAATAAAATATTAAAAAAAATATGTTGAAGCTTTTTATTGCCGAAGCATATTCTTCTTAACAGATGAATCATAGGAAAGTTCTTGTTCTTCTTTCTTCAAAAACAATGCCATTTGTGCCACTTTTGTTGAACTCTTTACCCAAGGTAGACTCTTAAAATAAATTTAGGAAAGAATTGATAATTACTTACAAAAATCTCATTTCAACGAGAATGATAAAGAATAAAATAAATTGAACTTCACATAAAAACATGACGTACGCGTTTAATATCTTTCCTTTTGCTGCATTTCTCTGTCGTTAAATGTTTTCAAAAAATGCTTTTCTGCATAAGAGTATAGTCTCGTGCATGCGTTTTGAAACCTATTTTTATTTAATATGTTTACGTCGAAAAACCGCTGTTCTCGTTATCTCCATTCAAGCAGTTTAAATATTTATGGTTCGAGATTATTGTTTATACCAAAACTGAAATCTTGTTATATGCCTTAAAGTCTATGTGGTTACAGTGCTTTGTAAATCCTATTTTTGAAATAAATTGAGCCATGAAAAATCCTTATCTTTAAAGTTATGATATTTTACTCCAACTAACATGTTATTTAATTAAGTTATCTTGAATGACTTTTATATCTTGATAATTATTAGTTATCTCCTTTTCATTAATTGCATTCAAAGAATTAATATTATCTAGTCGATACCCGTCAAGACATAACGTCTGGATAGTAAATAAATGGACTAAAACGCAAATTATACTCAACCCATCATTTCCAAATGTGGAAAATCATAATATTAAGAATAGAGAAATACACTTTAAAAAATTACTATTGAACCCAGCAAAAAGAAATATGGTTACTCAACAGCGCGAAACAAACAATTTCCGCCACGTTTAATTTTATATCTCACAACCATAATTATAAATAAAAATAGCCGAGAGAGAGCTAGAGAAATTCTTCGGAATAAACAAATTAACGTGCTTATGCGGCCTCGTGTTTAGAAAGTATCTAAAGCCCGATTTTAAAGTGTCACTGAGCATGCGCAGAAACAAATAAATGTGTTTATGTGGCCTATTGCTAAGTGAGTATATAAAGCCAGATTTATACATGTCACTGACCATGCGCAGAAAGCAAATTTTAATTGTAAATTATCGCTAATTTATATAATTTGCTGTTACAAAAAGCAAATTTGACAAATCTATAGAATACAATCTTTCGTTTAAGTCCAAAATGAAGTAAATTGATGCAGTAGTTTTCTCTCACGGACTGCACAAAAAATCGGCTTAGCAACTTAAATGTAGATATAGCTTAAATATATAGATACTTCAAGTTAAGTGCTGTATTATAATTCAAAATTGAATCTATACGAATCAGCTGTTACATTTGTACTGATGCAAAAATGAAATTCAAGATAAAAAAAAAGAGCAGTTTTCTTAGTTGAAATATGGGAATATAATTTGTCCTTGGATTTACCACATTATGCAATTTATGTATGCCTGTAAATTCATTAATTTGGAACTGCTTGAAGTTCTTCATACAAAATAGTCTTTATACAGTGTTTGATTTGTAACTACTCACCATTTTGACCATGTCTATTTTCACTATACAGCATACAAATGCTAATACAAATGCTAATATGCTACACGTTTAAAAAAAAATTGAAGAAAAATGTGAAAAGAGTAGGATATATGGATGATTCATTGGTCATTTTTTCCATTTAATGTATTTCAATCTAGTGTAAAATGTCAGGAGGAGCTAGGTAAATCTCAAAAAAGCAAATGTAGTAATATTTGTCTGTAGCAAATGATCGCATTGCAAGAGCTGGTATTTTTTTAACCGTATGGGAAAAAATTTCATTATTCAGTGTTTTATATTTGACTTTTGTCCGAAACTTTTCATTTCAGAATTTCTCTGGGTTTAAACTGATGAAATTCGAAAGGATATTCCCAAATGTATATGAAATCCTAAAATTAAAAATTATGTTGATTGAAATATTAACATACAAACAATTATTAATACCTAATTATCAATTGAAATCATGATCTCCATTTATCAGTTTGTGCTTCTATATTTCTTACACTGGAAAATTTTAGACTCATTGCCATGGTCCTTTGATGTAATTATGTAGACTAATAAACCATATTTACATACATAATATTTACCATTAATACTGTGGATCTGTTTCAAGAGCAAAAAACTCTCTAATATATTTCATATCGCAAATCTATAACTACATTTTTATTGATTTATTTTTCTCTAACTTTTATAGGATTTAAAACCTCAGACTTCACCCGTTCTGTAGTTTTGGGATACAGCATTTAAATGTAAACTAAGTTGTTTAGACCAAGTTTCCTTGTTCAAGGAGATATAGTGAAACTTCTCTATCCGGCCACCCCACAAAACGGCCACTTTTATTAACCCTTACGTCTGCTCATCGGTCTAGGAGACCGCCTTTGCACCTGTTCTGAAGGGTAGGGTGGTGGTGGGGGTGATCAGACTGTTGAAGGTTTGTGAGTTCATCAGTTGGGTCCTGACCTTCAAGTATAACACATCGGAGATTTTCACCCGCTCGTATTTTGTCGGTAAATTTAATATTTGATAAACATAGTCGGTCTTCTGGACCGATGAGCCTTGAACTGATTTAAATTTTTGCCGGTCTGTATGATCGATAAGCCTTGAACCGTATTAATTATCTGTCAGTCTGCAGGCATTCTATTTCTAAGATCTTTGTTTTATTGTTGTAGCTAACGTGGTTGGAAGAATTCCTCCTGTTTCACAACGAACCAGACATTTTGTCTCTCTCGCACTATCACAGATTGAGGAATCGCATTCTGAAATTTTTGTTGAATAATGTACTTTTTATTTACCCTTTTCAAGAATGAGAGGTGGTAGTAATTTTGCATTAATGACTTATAACTACAAAAAACTTATAAAAATAGGGAAATATTCTAAATTTATAGCATGGCAGTCTGTGAGACTGGTGAGCTGGGGAACATTATAAAGACAGATGAGCCGACGTAATGGTTAAGAACCATTACTGGCCGCCCCAGAGAAATCGACCCCTATTCGACCGCTACCCCTCAAAAAGGCCACTATTTTTCGGACTGGCCATCTTAGAGTAGTGATGCGACATCGGTAACAAAATATCGATGTTTTGAAACATCGATATTCAATATTAAAACATCGATGCTAATAAAACATCGCACAAAAACCATCGATGTTTTTAAACATCGATGTTTTAGAACATCCATTTTTTAAAACTGGTTTAGTAATCTCTAACATTATTGTTACTTCCGTTAGTCGTGGGGGGGGAGGAGGTGATTTAATTTTACTCTCTGATTGGGCAGGCACAAATGACAAAAACTTGGTTGCTTTGGGCTACATTGATGACTCAAAATTCTTGTTGTAATTATCGCCATGTTTTGCCTTCAAATGTCCAGATAAATTCGTGGTATTGCCAGAAATTTTGAGGGACTTAAGGCAAATATTGCATTTCGTCAATTTGTCAGTGGTTTTGTAAAAATATTTCCAAACGGTACTTTTCGGAGGCATCTTACTAATAATATTAACGTCAACTTATATAAAACCAGAACAAAACAAAAACTTAAATGGATGCACTCTTGTATACACTATTTGTAAAATAACACCCCATGGCAGGTTCTGGAGTGTCAGAAACATTCCAAACGCTCTGATTGGTTCATTGGTTGTTGATTGTCATTTGTATGTTTGCTAAGGAATCATTCCCCCTTTTGTATATGTCCTTTTCAGAATTCAGACTTACATTTACTGAGTGTGAAAATTATGCTACGTGGTAATTTTTTTTAATTATGGTACTTTTTCATTAAAAAAAAAAACATCGAGACAACGTAAAACATCGAGCACAAAACATCGATGTTAAAAAAACATCGGCTTCAATAAATCGATGTTTAAAACATCGATGTTTTTATCAAAACATCGATGTTTTGAAAACATCAACATCGATGTCGCATCCCTATCTTAGAGAAGTGTCACTGTATATCACTTTTACCGAGGCTCGTAGTCTGATGATAGGCTTTGCTGTACTTGAGTGTTGAGATTTTGTTATAGTCTTTTTAGAAACAGTGAGGTACAGGATTATACCGTTTCCAAAATACCTTACTAAGAGTACTGGCAACTAGTGCAAGTAAATTACAATTCATTTTACATAATTCTTGTAGTGTAGCAGGCAAAAGGTGAAACGTCACAGGGATCATTGATGTAAGGTGATACTGTAGATCCGTTTCACATTACATCAATGATCTCTATAAAATGTACAAATATTATTTTGCCAGTCAAATAGATTTTGTTTATGCATTGATACAAACATTATTCTCTTAAATATGATCTTCCCCAGAAGTATTTTATCTAGACAGGAGTTTTGCCTCTGTACTGTGTTCAAAACTTTCGAGTTTTTAAAATTCATCTATAATAATGCCCTATTTATTCTCATACAATTATTTTAAAAATGCTTTATCGCAGTCATCATTTATTAGAAACATTTACTACGCTTTTTTTTTAAGGTTAAATAGCTCTAGATAGTCAAATTGCTTTTTTATAGTAAACGGCTTAAAAATTGCATGCGTGTTAACAGATTTCTTAGTCTGAGGGTAATTGTAAATTAAAGTAGTTGACCCGAGAGATTAAAATATTCATGAACCTTAAGAATCGGAACAATTCAATTTATTTTTTGTAATCGAATGAATGCTATATTATTTTATTAAGTTATTTTATTAAACACTTATTTTTATAACATTTAGTTGGATGTAACTATTGTATCACTGATAATTTTTTTAATATTTCTAGGTTTTATTGTGCATGCATTTCGATTGGTATGGTGAAGGATCAGAATTTGGAAACGAAAATTAAAATTGTGGAAACGCAAGAATGGTATATTTAAGTATTATACTTTTTCCATCTGTGAATTATAAAGTGTTTATAGTTGAAACTGATAGCATTCGATTGCCTGTTTTGATAATTGTGAATCTTTAATTTGTTTCATTAGAATTAGATAAAGTTTAGGTTTTAATATTAAGGTTATTTTATACAGATGTAAATAAAATAATTTTTGGTTTTAAATAACCGTACAAAATGTACTATCGACCGAAGAGAATAAATTCATAAGCATTGCAAACCAGCAGTAATAAATTGTTTATTTTTAAATGAAAATTTATGCAAAAAGTATGTAAAGAATAGAAGTAAAAAGTTAGTAGTTTTTACCCAGAGTTCTCTTTCTGTAGGATATTTATGTATTTTCAGTGAACATTTACAATTATCTGTTGCCTTCTAACTCTACTAATCTGATGTGTCGCGTAGATGTCATATGTGATGAAAGTTATTTATCTGTATCTATTAGTTTATCCCTTTTCCTTCATACATCAATCTATTTGTTTTCATCTGTCTACCTTTCTATCTTTTTCTCTTCATGTATTACAGTATAGCCTACCTTTTGATTTAACAAATATAAAATTTATATTACAAAGCACATTTATAAATATTTGTGCTAATGCTTCATTTTCTCTTTGTGTTCTGGATTATATTTCAGGCCGTCCAAGGGCAGTCTTCCACAATCCGACACAACGATTGGCCCTCCCATCTTCAGTCTCCATCATCCCACGTGACCTACAACAACAGTCACTACCTAGTCCTACCCAATCGTCCTCCTAACAGTACTTTCCATTTCTATCCGTCTTTGTCTCCTGATGCGAACAACGATGTAGTCGCCTTAGTTCTTTATGCTGTTCTTTCAGTTCTTGGAACCACGGTAAACATCTTTGAGATAAGTTCCTTGATCATTCAAGAAAATCTACGCCACCATGGAAACGTGTTTTTAGCCAACCAAGCTCTGGCAAATCTACTGATTACGACATTAGGATTCCCTGCCTCTTGCATAGCCATACTTTCAAACACACATCGTCTCCCGTTTGTGTGCTACTGGCAGTGGTACAGTGCCCTTTTATCTTTTTTCACCTCCACTGTCAATTACTTTTTCATAGCATTCGAAAATCTACTCAGGGCACGCCGCAAACGCTCTAGAAACAGAGGGAATGATGCTTATTCGTGTTGTTGCAGTGTACAAGTAGTTGTTTTTGCAGTGTTTTTTTCTTGGATAGCTTCTACATCGTGGGTAATAGTATTAATTTATTATGATAATAGTCATGATATTTGCACTCGGCAGTATGGATACAGCATCACATTTTTGATATTTCTTGCTCCGATTTCACTGACTGTTCTCTCATTTGGTCTTGCTATACATCGGTATAAACGACATTTGAGAGAGTTGGAATCTCGCCAGTGTCTTGAAAGTCGAGAAGAAAACTTGTACCGGCAGTTGTTTAAGACCAATGCCTTAGCATATCTGCTGTTCCTCTGTTTTTGGATGCCATTTGCAATAGCTGTCTCTATATCAACATCGGAAAACATACAACCAGTGCAACCTACAGTCAAGCCTGCTTCGAGAGCAAGACCAGATTATGTGTCTGCTTCTCCGAACACCGTCGAAACGCTTCTAGCAATAGCACAGGCTTACAGTTGTTTCTGTGGATTGGTGTATGCTTTTACTAACGGTTCGTTTGGGCAAGCTTTCATCTACTTGACAAGGTACTTCTGTTGTAAAGCTCATCCTGAGTTCACCAAGAGTACCTTCCAAGAAAAGCCCAGGGGTACAGTTAGGGTGCATATAGGAATGGAGACGCGTGTTGGGGAAAGGAGTACAAGAGTCAACAAGCGTATGGCAGTTATGATGCACGACAGTCCAAGAAGCGGAGCAACTGGGAATCATTATTTGTAAAGACACCATGTGTTGCACCATGATGTATGTCGTTCGAAGCTTTATGTAGAGAAAGCAGTCTCTCATCAGTACGATTCTCTAGCTAGAAAACAGAAACGTATATGTTCATACTCAGCATTATTTTAGGTACCCAAAATAATGAAATGCTGATATTTTTGAAGTGATATGTACTCGAACAACATGTTTTCGCACAAGATTGTATTCATATTTCTAATGATTTCCATGACATTCACACCCTGATGACAAATTTCTTTAAAACAGGGAAGTAGGAACTTCAGTCAGGCGATATCAATTTCTATTAAAATGTTACCATATCAAATACCGCGGACCTTAATAAAAATATATTTTTGCCTGTGAAGTGTCCTTAACGATTTTTATTCAAATCCAACATATCGACATTCAAGGCACGGAATGAAAAACAGGGATTTTATACCTGTATATTATATATTCTAATCTTATGAATTTCTTTTTGAAAATTTAAAGGAATATCCGAAAACCTAAACAATAGCAATTCCTAACTTTATCCTGATGTAAATTAAAGTGGCACAAAATTAGGCTACATTTAATATTTTCCATAATATACTAATGTAACAAGAGCTTATCTCCTCATTAGTAAATGTATAAATTTATAGAAACATCTTGGAAAACTAGTTGGAAACAACATTAGTAAACGCCTTTGCGACTATTTTCTAAAACCACTTTTGATCTTTAATACGAACTGAATTTTTCAAATCTACGTATTTTCAAAGCATTGTAGTCAGATTCATAATTCTTTTTAATTCATCAGGAGCTTAAATAATTCTCACAGTAATAAACAATATTTACGAGAAATCGTACTACATATTCCTTCAGTTTATAAAATCGCTATCCTTTGAACTTTTAGATGAAAATATTTTCCAGACACCATTTGCAGTGTTTTACTGTGAAGTTAAAGATACTAACTTTTATAAATGCCAATGAATAAACTAAGGTGCGGTACATATTCTAGAGTAGTATTTTGGAAGGTGCATTCAATGTGTACTATTGAAACCCTCGACAAAAGCTGAAATTCAGTATAAGTCAACTTCTATATAATGGGACTGTTCTCAGTATCCGTACGTAGAGAATCAAATTCGAAGGTGATAAAGATGTCAAACCGTGTGTTTCAGTTGTACTTAAATCTTTTTCATTCATCATCTGAGAAAGATATGAAAAACCTTCGTGTATGCAATTATACAAATGCCTTCTATTCACAATTATAAAGAAACTGTGACCAGCGAAACAGTGTAGTACTATTTCTTACTTCATTTAGACTGTAGAAGAATTTGAAGGATTTGTTTGTTGTTGAGTATGGTTTAATATATTTCTCTTTGTGAAAATATTTCGTCAAATATTGTGATAAATTTAAACTTTTTATAATTTATTTTAAAATGAATTCTTTTTTCGACGTTTCTGGCATTTCAAAGTGATGCTTTTATTCATGTACAGATTTTCCCAGGGGAAAATGATATTAATACTGTTATAAATGTGAAAATTTTTTTGTATAGTCATGATACTAACTGTAAAAAATGTTTGTAGTCTGTTACTGCCTTTCTGGCGTATTCAGAATAAAATAAGTTGATTCGAAGAGGATGCATTGTAAATAAAGCAAGTTCTTCAATTTTCTGATTGAGTATTTTAGCTTTTGCAGACGGACAAGGATTTTAGCAGAAATAACAGTTAACTTTAGGGGTGTAGGGCACTAAATGACAGTATTCTTTTGCTGCTTAACCCTACATCTGAGGAATTGTAAAAAAATCAAGTGTTTTACAGTATTAAATCATCATTTTTGTATAATGATCATATAACTTAATAATATATATATATATAACGTTATTCTAAATTTGATGTTTAAAATATGATTATAATTTCTTTTTCTTTTTCTTTTTTATTTTGTTTCCTGTATGTATAGAGAGTTTCCTAACTACTCATAAAAGGTACAAAGCACATCACCTATTTTTAAAGATTATATTTGCCCTCATCTATTAAATCCTGCAGTTTTTGACACAATTTAGCTACACTTTTAGAGAAGAAAATTAATTCTTTAAAAAATAAAGAAGAGAAAAGAGAAGAAAAATTATATCACCCCAGAGCTTTGTTTTACAACACTAACAAACTACGGACTTCGGATTCAAAACATGAAAACGTGGACCCTGTCTTTTACTGTAGAATTTTCTTGAGCACGTTTTCTCGTCTTTTACAGTGGATTACTCACGGAAGTGGCTAATCGTCAGCTGCTCAAAAAGGGTTAAAAGAATATCTGATTTTAAATAGAACAACACCAACCATTAATGCTACTAGTTCGTTCTGTTTAAGTATCATGTGGGCATAAATCATTCATAAATGAATAGTACACAATCATAAACAATATTTCAGCATATACAAACTAATAGATTTATGTTATTGTAGTTGGAAGTTTAGTTCACAAATAATACAATTGAGATCAATGATTTTCGAAACGTAAGCTTTTGAATTTTTAATCAGAAAGTTTCTTCGTAAGACTTTAACAAGACTGCTGAAAATGATTGTTTGATTTTGTGTTCGTCGCGAAAATAATGCATAATTATGAGACCAAACTTAAGAAGACAAAACAGTGCATTTGTGTTTTGTTCCAAGTAACCGGTCTACAAACATTTTAAAGCTTCTGATTTGGTATGATATTTGTATCTTGTAATGTGTGTGATATATAATGCATGTGCAATATCTTAATTGCAATTTTCTATTTCGGAATGCCTGCCTAAATAAACGAGATATAATTAATTAGCTTTCCGCTTTATATGGTTGGACATTTTTGTGTGTCCGATATTTACAGCTCAATTGCTCCAAAGAAACCATGCAAAAAATTTTAACATATAGGTTTTTTGAAGTGTTACAATTAAAGAGAAGAATGAATTCAGCTACCAACATGTAAAGAATCAAATAAATATGTAAGTAGTTGCAAAAGGAAGTGATCTGAATAAAGATTTTGTAATTAACGTTTTTAGAAATGGAAATAAGCTAAATTTTAATTTAGCAAATTCACTTGATGTTGAATTTTAACATGCATAAAACCTGAATAAACAGATTTCTAATACATCTTAAGACATTAAATTTCCAATGGGAAATGTTATTCGCTGGGAAATATACTATAAATTAAAAGATGCATGGCTTCTGTCGAAATACAGAAGTTAAATTTTTAATCATAACAATGAAAACAACATTTATTTATAATATTTAGCTCGGCTTTGTCTTTAGCAGTTTCGTTTTTCAGTTACGGTGAAATAGATTCCACTAAGTTGTCTTTAGAAGTATTTCCACACGTTATCTTCGATCAGCAGAAGTTATAAGAAGACGTTATAAATTATTAGGCTCAACCATTGTAAAGAAAAGCTTTAAAACAATGGACGATATCGCAACGTTTGTTACAACTAAGAATTTTTTCCTAGCGATATAGAACTCAATAATTCGATAAAATTTTTAAAGGTACATTGTAAAACTATTGAAAGACTTTGGTGGTAAAGCGATTTGTTTTGCTTAGGAATTATTAGAAGTTTACTAAACTGAAACTTATTGGAAATATACACAAAGGATTCAATACTGATATTCCCATGCATTTCTACACGTTGTTGGCATATAATCACCCATTTTATCCAACTTACATATATCCATTATCTAATACCAGTGAAATATAAATAGATGCTTATGTAGCTGCTTTATTATATTAACGAAAGAAGCATAATTTAAACAGTTAGTATTCACTGTTATTTTTAAATAGATTGCTTATTTCAGATATTTTTTCAATCATGGATAAATTTGTGGACCATTCTTGCTTGTTTTTATTCCTTACACCAGACAATGTACCATTTTAGAAAAAGGGCTCATTAATTTCTGTATTTAAGGAAAATTGAATGATTAGTACTGACTCATTCATTAATATAAAAAGCGTTTAAAGGAAACTAAGTGCACACTTGTGCTGCTTCTATTCTAAAATCCAACCCCTTTAAATCCTACTTTAAATAATCCCCCTGTGATAACACACAACCTAAACAGAATATGAAATGTATTAAAAATACCAGCAATCGTAATCATTTATGATACAACAATATTTCAATGAATTGTCTTTATCGTTGCGTGCAGTCGCTTCATTTTTTTCATCACTAGAAGAATATCAATCTTTTGAAAGAAATGTGAAATGACGATAAAACCTGATATAGTTTAATAATGCGTTACATCTTTAAATTTTGCGTTGACATATGTGAAGTGCACAAGTGTCAATATAAATGCAAAGCGCTGCCCGAAATCTTTCGATTTCGGCATTTTTGCAGGTATCTCATGCCTGCAGTCTGAATATATTTCTAAGGCTTAGGTGATATGTGGTTACAAAAGTTTATTTAGATCCTTTGAGCTCAACTGAACCCTCACATCCATTTTAAAACTAGAAGCCATGCATCTAAATTTATTTTAATGCTTCGCTTTTGCTAAATTTTCATAGCACTGGACACTTTCAAATAATACTGGAAACGAAAAGATTTATGTAGTGTCATATAATTTAATAATTCTTTGAGTAAGAAAATTAATTTGCAAGACATAAGGACTTTGATACATTCAAATGAACTAATTTCTAGTCATTAGTTTCTTTTCGAAAATAAAACATAACTTTCAAATTAGTTATGCATTTTTGTCTAAAAACTTTTTTCAAAGTTTTATACTTACGTCTATGTGTTTACGAATGGGAATTTTTAGACTTTCCTAATATTTTGCGTAGGCTTGAAAGGCTTAAAAAATGTCTTTCCTAATTAAATGGAGGAATTAAATGTTAGTATGATTTCAGTTTTTGAAACTTTTTTCTAGCTAGTTATTAGCTAGCCCAAATATATCTTTATTAGACAAATATGTATAAAGAGGTAAATGTTTGCTGATTTTTCTAATATTTTAATGATCTAACAAGCTCTGACATATTAAATAACAGTAACTGATTCTACAGTAAGCTTAAAAACTAATTTTTGCAAATAACAGTGCTTTAGAAACCTTTTGGGAGATTAATTTGAAGTTTTGCTACATGCAAAAATCATAAAAAAATGCTTCTAAATCATGTTTTTCTCATTATTCAATAATATTAATTAACTTAATAGATAAATTTTATCTATTCTAAAAAAAAATGAAAAGTAACAAAAAATAGAGAAATGTTCTGTTTTTAATCCTTTAAATACATTAAATTCGTTTTACATTCTACAAATTCTTTAAAAAATTAAAAATATTCTTGATATCTCATTGTACGTGTATGTAAAGTGTATAAAATACCAAAGCTATTAAAGTAGGTAATTTTAATTTCGAAATGTTGCGGTTTTGTGGCAGTTTCAGTGAAATCAATGATGTTATTCTTGTGTCATAAAATGGTTCTTCCGCAATTTGGAAAGCGCAAGCAGCTAATAGTAATTAAGTCATTACATTTCTTTTAAAATTTTAGGCAGGATCATTCAAGGTGGAGACATTATTTCACTGAATCTCATTTCCCTGTTAAGGAGTTATTTTAAGACGTGTATATTTTGTGTCTTAAAGAAGCTCAACTTCGGTAAACGGGTTGTATCGGCAATTACATTCCCTTGTTGAAGTAAATCTATATTATACAGAAGGTAGTTCGCACTTTATGGAAACGATTTTGATAGTTATGTTTTATGTATAAATGCCGTATTTTTGCGGTGATTTGCTTCTATCTGATAGCCATGGTTCTTGTCAATAGCTCTAGCTTGAATTTTCCTTGAAAGTAAAATTTTTCTTAGTACTGTCATGTCAGTTTTTCCCTATTCCTCTTGGACCGTTTTACAAAGTCCGTTTAGTGTTCTTGGATGCCGTTTTCCTAAGTCCCGTTTCAATAAACCGAAAGCGCAAAAGTCAGTTATAGAAGCATCAGGATATTTTACAGGTATTTCATTAAATGGGGTACACTTTATTCCTGTTTCTGATTCTTTCTTTGCTAAATAAGCTGCAGTTGATTAAGACGTGAGACTAGAGGCTTTGTCCATATGAAGCTCAACTTCATCAATGTCCTTTCCATATAAGGCTTTAATTTCAACTTCAAAAATTTGTTCTAAAAAATTCTGCTGATAGTAGAGTGAATTAATTTTGGCTTTACTTGAGACTTTTTTGATTTTTAATTTGCCGTTGTAACAAAATCCTGCAACTATCATGAATCCCTTTGGGAATTTTCTGTACACTGACGAAGCCATTTCATACGATCATTCATATGAGCAATAGAAAATTTATCTTTTAATATTACAGTCACTTAAATACACTCATGCTTCATCGAGTGTTATCACAAATTTCCATTTTTCAGCAGCTAGGTGTTTTTCATATAATTTTCTACAATTTGCTTTTCTATCAGCAATATGCTTTGGCAAAAACAGATGAACTTTAGGTTTAAACATATTTTTTAACTTCAAATATCTATGAATGATTTTACTTACAGTGCCAGAAGACATTCCTAGTTTCGATGCAATGGATCTCTGAGTCGGCGGATTTTTTTTAGGATCAGAAACTTCACTTTCTTGATATTTACCTTAATTCGAACAGTCTTAAGATGAGGTTTCGAGGTCATGTGTTCATTTTTACTTTCAGTTAAGCTTTTTTTTCCCTTTCAAATTTAATATATTATAAATACCTTTATTTTAAATTACATAACAGCGATTTTTACACCACTTAATAATTTTTTGATACGAAAATTTCTCCTCGGAAAGCGCAGATACGTAACCTTCGAGCCATCTATCAATATTAGGAAAATAAATTTTTAAAATAAATCTTTTATTTTACATTCCAATCAAAAGAAAACAGTAGCAGATAATTATTTTTAAGTTTCCAAACTTTTATCTCAAAATTCAAACGACAAAATATATTACAAAATTGTTTCAATAAATTGCGAACGTCCTTCTGTATAAGTTTATCCGTTGTATTTCAGTTAAACAAAGTTTTATGAAGAAATTGATGAAGATAAAATATGTTATGTATTTTTATGTTAGTTTTTTTTCATAATTAATTATCCCTACATTAAAATTTGTTGATTTAGTTGAATCTGTAAAAAGAACATTCATCAGTTTCACACTTTAAAGTCTATATGGCGTTGGTTTAAGCGTTGGTCAGATATAGTTTCAAAAGAAAGTATGCTAAATATATCTAGGGACCCATTTTTTACTTTTCCACCTGGCAGAAACTAATGGAGAAAAAATTAAACTTAAGTGACTTTCAATTAAGGTCTTAGATAACGTTTTCTTTCAATAAAAAATACTTTTTTACTCCGCTATCAACGAAATTAAATGAATTGTTTTTTAATTAATTGTCGCTGAACTTTGGGATGATAATCACTACGTATTACCCCAAATCAATCCTTTCTAATCCTATCTAAATACACGTTCCATGAAAATAACTAGTAATGAATATCCCATTTAAGGGATGTTTTAATGGACAGGCCTTTTCAGTGAAATGAGATTTCTACGAAACTTGATCGACACCATTCCATTGATTCCTTTCAATGTTTGTACTAACGACATTCCGTTTGAGCTTAATGTGTGGCGCAAATGTTTAATGATTCATGCGCTCTGCATCTTGATATATTATGTGACACAGTCTGGGATCAATCTCGGCAGTCCATATTTCTACGCCTATTTTTAGCATCCGGAAGTGCTTGTACTTTTCTTCCTGTACCTTGGAAATAAAGCCTTTGCTTTGCCACTTTGAGTGTCTTATTTGTAATTAATTTTCTCAATTGTTTTCATGCTGACACTATTAAAGTTTTATATCAAAGGTCCCGTATTACAAAACACTGAAGAGATATTGATGCCATAAAGTTTTCTACTTTAAAAGGCCTTATTTTGAACCCAAGCTAAATCTTCCTACCAGCATTTGAGAGATTAGTGATATAAACTGAGTCATGAGTAGCTATTTGTCTTTCAGAAAATGGCAGAAACTTACACTATATGCAACAATCTGGGATTCAATATTCTTTTCCATACTAAAATTTTCATGAATATGCTATGTTAGTAATAAGCTTAATGATTTGGCTTTGTGGTCCTAAATATATGCCACTTTGAGTGTCTTATTTGTACTTAATTTTCTCATTTTTTTTCATGCTGACACTATTCAAGTTTTATATCAAAGGTCCCGTATTACAAAACACTGAAGAGATATTGATGCTATAAAGATTTCGACTTTAAAAATCCTTATTATGAACCCAAAATAAATCTTCCTACCAACATTTGAGCAATTAGTGATATAAACTGAGTCGTGAGTAGTCATTTGTCTTTCAGAAAATGGCAGATATTTGCACTATATACAACAATCTGGCACTCAAGATATAATGAAATTTCCATAAGGAAATTTGATGAATAGGCTATGTTAGTAATGAGCTATGTTTTGGCTTTATGGTCCTAAATATATGGAAAAGCTGTAAGCAAATAAGTAAACTGATGTGCAAATCTGGAGAGATATAAAGGTGGCAACTGATTTGTAACGTAACATTGTAATGAAATGTTCATGGAGAGCAATACGTTGCAAGTGCCCCCATATTTCTTTCCATGTTTTGAATGCTCAGCTCAAAACGGGCTCCATTTCAGCAAATTCAGTGCGATCTGCTCTGACTTTAATATAAAGATCAAAGGGATCCGTGAAAAACCAACAGTCTAGTGGAGCACGATTGCTCAACAGGAGCGTTCTTCAGTCAATGCCTGAAAACCAGCAACGAGTAGATCCATTCAAGTCGAGCAGCAATCGTATTTTATCATACTGTCGGTTTTTTCGCGAATCTCTTAGCTCGCTACATTACAAGTTAGTGCAGGTCGCATTGAACTGAATTTGGAGCATCTTTTGAGCCGAGCAGTCAGAACGTGCATTTTCGAAGAAACATAGGTACATTTTTAATGAAATGCTCGCCATGACCATTACATTATAAAGTTACGGTACAAGTCAGCCGCCGTCTAAATTTGTCTAAGTTTAAAACTTTCAGGAAAAGCATCTATATTTTTTTATTTTAATATGGTAACAATAAACGAAACGATGATTAGGAGATAAAAATAGACCGTCCTCTTAATAAAATAGAAAAATATAGTACAAACCATAAAATGGCTAGGTTAATGGACAGGCTAGGGATTTTGCTTTCTCTTCTTTACTATGTAGACTTTCTCTAACTTTGTATCGAAGAAGAAAGCTCTTTTTGCTTTCGGAGTTAGCGATCAGAGTATATTTTTTTGTAATTTGTAGCAAATATATTAAAGTTTTTCTTCATAATGCCACCTTCATTAACCAATCTAAATGCTGCGTCAAAACGGCATAATTTTGTTACACAGTGATTGGCAAATTACAATATATTTCTCAAAACATTTAAATAAAACATATATACTAATTTCTTGAAAATGGATTTGTTTAATTACAAACTCCTTTTTACACAATATGAATATAAGAGGCATTAAAAGAGTTTGAATATAAAAGAATAACCAATATTTTTAGGTCCCTAAACTTCTCTTTTAAAAAGTTCTGTAATTCTAACAGACGTCCATCGGCAATTTTGGCATGTTGTGAAATGCGTTTAACATAACTACTGAAAAAATATTTTATCTGTTGGATAAATATCACTGGAAACACTTCGATAATATAAACAATACGGATTCAGAGAGAAAAAATAATATATATATGGGGACTAACATAAATACAAAAATCCATATAAATTTGCACAAAATTGTGTTTTGGATTTTCTGGCTGGGCTTTGCAATAGGGGCATCGTGCCAGATCAGGGTGCATGTGCTATTCTATGGCAAAAAACACAGAGCACATCCTACGAGCAGTGCCAATCACAAAAATAATGCTTATCTATGTCTACCAGAAGCTCCTACACCCGAGTTCTAAACTTAAATATTTCAAGTTCGTCAGGGAAAAGTGCCCCATTCCCTGGATAATCAGTTCGATAAAGTTGAAAGAAGGTGGATATTTTATTTTCTTCTTTCAAAGTTGGGTGCTTTTGACTTATTAATATTTGGCTCCAGCTTATCATGCCCTACAGCCATGAACAGCAAATTTAGATCCATAGTGTCGAACCCCTTCACTTCTACGGGTTCACTTTGGTTCGTTTCAAGACGTTCGCAATGGTACACAAGTAACTTTTCATAGTATAATGTTCAGCACCACACCAGTGAATATTCAAAAGTTTTTATTTCTTTCGTAAACACAATCACAACACTCAGTTATCCACAGAACTTATTTTACACTATTATACAGTCAATTAACTATTTCAGTCATCTCCCAATGACTGTTATCTAACAAAGACCTAGTGCGTCTTCGGGGTCTCAATACACCCACGCACCGTATTCGTCTGCCGGCCCTCTCTAGAGCCAACAACCGCAGACTAAAACAAAACCACACGCCTTCTCTCTCGCGTGGGCACAAGCACTCACTCCCACGTCCCCCTGACTTCTGCCCGGGACCTCGTCTCTGAACACCACACGAAACCCTTATCAAGCCGGGGTTATTGCCCTACCCCCCTGCTTTCTTGAGAGGAAAGTACAGGGACAAAACACAAGGGGTTTACACGGCAGACACGACACATAGATACCATCCTAAACAAAACTTACAACACCTATATAAAACCATTCATTAAATATGGATGCGAAGTACTGCTCTCTATACCAAAAACTAATATGGATATCCTGGAGAGAGCACAAAATAAAGCTCTCCGTATCATTACAGGAGCAGTCAAAACAACTCCGATCTTGGCCATGCAGAAATATACCAACAATCTCCCTATCGCCACGGAAATCAAGAGACAATCTTTCGGAACATTCATTAGATTAAGAGCTTCACAGATGGCGAATTGGATTAATGATGGAGGTACGGGCATATTAAAAACACAGGTGTCCCCAATTGAGAGTTGTCTAAAATTATTGGATGAATTTGATGTTACAGAATTGACGGTTTTGAATACAAACTTGGTAAACCCCCTAGACTTTACGGACATTAAAAATCACCTGGAAATAGATAACTTGGGTAAGAAAGGAATTCTATAACCAATTTTAAGAACCACCTCATTGTGTGTATTGGATGAAAAATACCCTGGGTCTGAATGGACTAGAATTTACACAGACGGTTCCAGGCTTCAAGATAAGACTGGTGCCGTGGTACATAGCAAACTATTTTCTCATTCTGCTTCTGGTGGAGGGGACATGTCTAGCTTTGATGCTGAAATCCAAGCAATTTCATTGGCAATGAACAGCCTCATATTGAATACCAACCTATTTACTAAAGCTGTAATTTTGGTGGACTCAATGGCTGCAATACAGGCTGTTACGATGAATCGTCGCACTGAATTGCCTGGTATCTCCCAAATAAAACAAAATATTAAACTCCTTGAAAGCAATAATAAAGTGATAGTGTTTCAATGGATCCAATCGCACGTTGGCATTGAGGGTAACGAAAGAGCTGACTCGTTAGCAAAGAAGGGAACCCTAGAACAACAGATAACTCATCCTATCTCTACAGGATCAATAAAGAAAAACATCTACAACAAAATCTCTTTAAAACTTAAGACAGAACAGAACTTGCTATCTAAAGGGAAACGTTGGGAAGAGATGCAGGACAGCTGGAAAGACTATAGTCATAAATCCCGTACAGAATCAGTGGCACATTTCAGACTTAAAACCGGCTATGTCTAGCAGAACATGTCTAGCAGAACTGTCTAGCAGAACATTTAAACCGAATTGGCATCCTAACCAAAAGTGAATGCCAGGTCTGCAGGGCAGGCAATATGAATGCAGATCACCTACTTACATGCCCAGGACTTGATCCCAGGACTTGAAGCCCCAAAAAGTGAGAACATTACCAAGTTACACTGGGGCGCTAGAGATATGATGAACTTTCTATGAACTTTTAACACCTTTTATCTGACTTTGTTCACTGTTGTGCTTTATGCATCTGTTCAATGCTTAGTTCTTTGCTGTTTGTGTTGCCTGTAAATATGGATTAATTTTCCAAATAAAGCTATAGGTTAAAAAAAAAGATCCATAGATACTGATTGTACTTTCTTGAATACACATGCGCTAATTGATTTCAATTCATCATTATACATGTTCAATCTGAAATTACAATTTTTTTTCAAAACTATATCTTAAGCATGGTTATTCTGAAGATAAGCCATGGATAAAATGATTGAACAGCCGTAAAAAACAATAACAATGAACCATGATTCGGAATCCGTCAAAGGCTGATTGGGCAATTTGTTTCCCTTTTGTTGCTCTTTGACTTTATTTATGTTTGAGTAAAAAAACAAAAGCAAGTAAACTTGATATTAGCTCGTTTTCTAAACCAGTGATACTCAGAATAGGAAGTTTTTAACATTTTGATTGAAGAAATAATAAATCTAAGGTAAAAAAAATTCCATCATAAGACAGCATTCTACTGCTGAGGAAATAGATTCATATCATTTTTATAAATTCCTTCAACTTTCTAATCCATTAGAGAACTTTTTAAATTTTTTTTACAAAATGTTAAATCTCGTTTGTACAAGATATTTTAATACCGTCAAGATACATCTTAATGGTGATGATTCAGCCTGTAGTAGCCTCTTACAAAATGATTTTCAACAGAGTGTATATGATATAGTAATAGTTTAATTCTATTTGATTTAATTAAACTCGATGACTAAACAAAGAATTTCCAAACTATTATTGTTTTTGGAAACAATAGATTCATAATATTGCAAGTTTTCGTGTTTCCTTAGATTTTTATTTTAGTTGCACCTACATTTCTGGCGAAAATTGCAAAATTTTATCAAGCGTACACTAAATTCGTACTCGCTATAATACAGGGTTATCAGGAAAGAATCATCCGATTACAAAATTTAATATTTTCAATAATTACAAACAGAAAATTATAATTAATATGTCATTGTAAAGGAAAAATGTAAATTTTTTTTTCACAGGTGTTCGATATGACTTCCTAAGGCTTTCCCCGTATAATATCATTGTGATATGCCATTTCTTGCCAAACACGTTGTAATGTTTCACTATTAACTATTTGTTAAGAATAACAAATGTGTTGTTTAAGTTCGAGCAAACTTGTAGGCAAAGGGGGTATAAACACAAAATCTTTGACCAAAGGAAGAAGTCGCATGGGGATTAAATACCGTCGTTTCCGAGACTCTAAGATGTCGGTGTTTACAAACAGTTAATAGTGAAACATTACAACGTGTTTGGCAAGAAATGGCATATCGCAATGATATTATGCGGGCGACTAAAGGAAGTCACATCGAACACCTTATAGAGAATCTATGCTCACTTCTACCCAGACCTGGGTGTATATAATTTGAAGTGGCTCTCTATTTAAATTTGAACCACACACAGTTTATACATGAAACAATGTTTATTGAATTCGTTGCACATATAATTGGCTTTACAGCAATAAGCATGCGTACTACTTGTACGGAATGTATAAACACAGCTTTCAAGAACAATATATTTTTATACTCACGAACAGTAAGTCAAACCAGCAGTACTGCCACGTAAACTTCTGGCCCGCTAAGCACTAGCGCAGGATAACACCTTTTCAACCTTAACAACCTCTCTCTCTTTTCATTAATGACGCTGCGTGGTATTTATACTAAGCGCATATGCCGAAATTAGCATATCTAAAGCAGCTTCTTTAATTCACTCAAAAGTTCGATTCTTGTGAATCGAATCTTGTGTATACCTTACACTGGCCTCCCTCGAAAAAAAAAATTAGGTAACTGAGGTCTGAACGGCTTCAGTTAACTAATTGAAAACGCGTGCTGGTCTGACTTTTTACATAATGGGTGGCAAAGTCAAAAAAACCTTCCACACGTTGTGTGTAGGAAAAACGCCACTACCATTTTACAAAACTAACCCCGAAGGGTCCAGGTGACACCATCAAACAGTGGATTTGCAGAGTTGCGGATACTGGGATGGCCAACTGCGCCCTAGAAAAACTGTTTTAGTTAAAAGTGTCAACACAATTGCACAGCATGACATTTCTTGACTGTTTGTAGATGCTCTCCCTTAATTCATAATGGTCATGTGTTATGTTTTGTGAAGTTAGTAGGTTATTGAGTTAATTATTATATTATGCAGTATGTATTTTTCTCTAGTTCCTACATGTCCCCTTCAAAAATTTATAAAACAACAATATGCCGTTTTTTTTTCAGTGGCTCACTCCTTCCCCTCAAAATGTTTACACAGTATATACAATGGGGAACTTCAAACCAATTTGGTTCGGTTTTATTAAAGGGTGGGAGTTAGAATAAGAGAATTGATACAAGACTTGTTCCTCATGAATGCAGCAACTTCCTTGCACCAGTCTGTCCAATCCGTGGAACCTCTCTTGATGGTCGCAGTCCTAGTAAAGGGGTTCGTTGACCGTGTGGGCATCCTTCGTGCAGCAGGTCGTTGGTCCTGAGGCGCTGGTCCGGCTTGACGATGGACAGGAGGTCTCTTGGGAGGAGGCCAACCTTGCTGGGCGGCAGAAATCTTCCGTTTCCTGTACTTATGCAAAGGAACTTTAAAATTGTCATTCTTCCTTTTGATAACCTTGTGTACCTTATCAGCGACGCATTCATCCTTTGATGGAGTTTTTGTAGTGCACACTTTACCTTTCTTCGTACTTTTGCTTGTATCGGTATTAGATTTTAATGCAGATTCTATTTTGTCAAGTTTATACGCCGCACCAACGTGTTTAGTTACTGGCTTTATCTCTCTACTTGTGTCATGTTTTTCAAGAAACTGACTCTGTTTTTGGTATTGGTGCTTATGCAACTTCTTGTTTACCGCCTTAATTACTTCAGTATTTGCAGTTTTAATGCTGGAACCTGAAGGCGCTTTTTCACGTTTTTTATCCCCCTTAACTTCAGTTTTATCCTCTTTTGACGAAAAAGTCTCTTTGAAACTTGCGATATCAGAATCGTTATCATTTAAATTCTTTAACACTGCTTCAGTTTTAGGAAGATTAAGCTTTTCGTACTGGTGGGTTTTAATGCAACCTGCGTCTATAACTTCCGAAGCATCAGCTAAACTACTTACAGTATAACTCTGTGTCAACTTTTCATCCTGACTCTCAGTATGGTTTTCATGTTCTTTATTTAAAACCATATTATCAACCTGGCCTACAGCATCCTCATTCGGATGGAAACTTGAAATAATATCATCATTACCTAGCGAGTTCCTACTATCGTTTAAAGAATTTTTATTGTCGTCAACTAATAAGTATTCACTAACTTCCGTAACGCATACTTCGTCATCTACTAAATTTCCTTCATTAACAGATGTGTGAATATCATCTAAAATATCAGGTATAGCATCAATAATATCAGGTATAGCATTAATAGAAGTGTCAGATGATTTATTTTCTAAACCACTAGCATTAGTATCGGCACTATTTTCAGAAATTTGTACTGGAATTACCTCATCATTCCAGCTAGACTCACTTTCTTTATAAGCCACAAAATACCCTGACTTTCACTATTCTCAAAATAATGATTACTACTCGGACAAAATAATACATTTGACCACACAGTTTCAACAGGTTGAACCATATCATGTGAATCAACTTGCCAGTGCAAGTAAGGTGCTTCCATATTATTTACTTTAAGAGCACTAATTTCATTATAACGCCGTGCGCTTCTATTATTTTGCCTGCGGTACTGCTTACGCTGCTGGTTTGAAACTCGCGAAAAATTTTGGCGCGGCTGTATAAAACTTCTCGTACCTGAATGACGGTACGGGGTAGCGAAGAAATGCCTATTGTCATGTTTAGCTAAAGCTTGAAGGAGGGTAACCTTGCTTGTAATTGTTTGATTATCTAAAAAATCTTGAACACTTGGCTTCAAACGTTGGATAACTATTTTTAAGATTATCGCTTCCGTTACCCCTTCTAAATATTCCTCACACTTGGAAATCTTTTCCGTAGCAAAATCTAATGCAGACTGACCTTCACGTTGCCTTAGCGAATAAATTTCCGCTTCAATTTCACTTTGATTAAAGGTCTTTGGAAAAACGCTAAGAAACTGTTGCTTGAATGACGAATAGTCAAAAATCAGATTACTGCTTTTCATACACGTGTACCACTGATATGCACTACCTCTTAAAGCGGCTAGAGCAATTTTAAGTTTATCCCCCTCTGGGGTGCATTGTTGCTGAAAGTAATGCTCAATTTTCTTTAGGAATTGGCTTGAGGGGCCGCCATTGAAGGTGGCTTCGAATGGCGCAAAATGCTGAACCATAATTACCCGAGGAAAATTTCCAGCAGTATTTTGTTCTACAACACTCATTTTTAAATAGTATATAAGTACTTGCAACAATTTTATCGATATAAGTACACAGTGCACAGTTTTTAATTTCAATTATGTTGTTCGTTACAAATTTAACGCTAACTACCAGGGTATATATATCTTCGGGCGCCAGTATAGAGTTTCTGTTCTCACTTCTACCCAGACCTGGGTGTATATAATTTGAAGTGGCTCTCTATTTGAATTTGAACCACACACAGTTTATACATGAAACAATGTTTATTGAATTCGTTGCACATATAATTGGCTTTACAGCAATAAGCATGCGTACTACTTGTACGGAATGTATAAACACAGCTTTCAAGAACAATATATTTTTATACTCACGAACAGTAAGTCAAACCAGCAGTACTGTCACGTAAACTTCTGGCCCGCTAAGCACTAGCGCAGGATAACACCTTTTCAACCTTAACAACCTCTCTCTCTTTTCATTAATGACGCTGCGTGGTATTTATACTAAGCGCGTATGCCGAAATTAGCATATCTAAAGCAGCTTCTTTAATTCACTCAAAAGTTCGATTCTTGTGAATCGAATCTTGTGTATACCTTACAACCTGTGAAAAAAGTTCCTTTACAATGACATATTAATTATAATTTTCTGTTTGTAACTATGGTAAATATTAAATTTTGTAACCGTATGATTCTTTCCTGATAACCCTGTATATTAATTGGATTCAAATAACTGTGTACGAAAGTCTCTTCCTCGAAACTAACTCAATCACAAATGTCATATGATGCAGTTTGGAAATCCTGAACATCAAAACAATATAAGCTGACTGCAATTTATACTAAAATTACTTTAAATTAGAACTTTGTGTCGAATGAATAAAACAATATTCTCAAATGGTTTTGGTTTATTGAAATGTTTACATGGATTATTTGAAAATCAAAGTAAAATTTTAAATTCCAAAAAATGTTTTAATTTTCTTCCTATATATACACCATTTCATGTTCGAAAACTTGAGCCACAAATTTCTTAAACCTTTTTCTAGGGTGAAAATAGTCAGAAAAAAATTCAGAAATAATGATGCATGTCCAGAAATAATAACGTATGTTAAAACAATTTTTTTATGTATATGGAAAAAAAGATAACGAAACCGTTGAATGCTCATCTAGATAAATGCGTTTGTCAAAAGAACAGCTATTTATAAACTGTTCTTGGCTTCCAGTAAATTTATTGTCCTCTGCATCATATTTATAGCGTTAGTAAGTAATTTACTATCTTTTGACAAGTTTCTTGTTTACCCAACTCTTTCCTTGCAAACAATGTTTGAATGACTATTTGCTTTCTCGCAAGGGAATTTATATGGATAATAAAATGTGGTAGAGTATGAAATATGACAGTATCATGAAATAAAACTTCATTATGTACAAAAAAATCTTATTAATACATACTACACTCTAAGAAATAAACCAGTAAAAATTCTACAATTTATAGCAGAAATATGATTACTAAATAACAACCCATATTTTAAAATCCGAAATTATTGTTACAGGTTTAACATTGTAAAAAAAGTTATAAGTACACTACAAGTTTTTTCTAAATATTTTTAACTGCCATCTCAGTTTCTCTAGTTGAGAATAACAATGGAATAAAGAATTCCCTTCACAATGAAAATTTCACTTTCTTCAGGAAGGATAATAAAGACTATTGTTCCCGATTTCCTGTTGGATCATAATATATCGATTCTACTTCGTTATGACTGTTAAAGCAAATTTACTTTTACAGATATGACTAAAAGTGTACGATAACATATTTCCTAAACAGTCAGATAAAGTACATAAATTGAAGATAGCATATTTTCTGCTTCGTTATTCTATTTCTCTGTTTTTCTAGGACCGCTAACCACTGCTTCAGTAACAGTCTCTATTCTTCTAGGAAGGCTGACCCCCCCCCCCCCTGCTTCAGAAATAGTCTTTATACTTTCAGGTAGGCTCAGAACTAGGTACCCAAATATTGCTGCGGAAATATTTCTTCATCCACAAAAAACACAAGATAGAACAGTAATTATTGGTGTAAGTAACAAGGCCTGACTCGAGTTTCATTTCGCATTAAAAATGTTCAACAGGTTTCAACTCAAAATTTTTTGAAGCCAGGTTTCTGAATAAATCAGCTCATTGAATCATTTCCCAATGGGCTCAATTCTTCTGAAAATAAATATAGGGGATCAGTCACCGATAACACTAGCCAACAGTGAAAATGTAACAAGAACAAAGCGAGTTGTTCTGTACTAAATCGACCACGCTGATCATGAAAACGACCATAAAAATTCCCGATTAGCTCTAGTTTTCGATATATGAGGGGGTGTGGCGTATCAGTTAATGATAAGCATTTTCTTTGAGCCTTCCCGATATTGCTTTCGAAATTCCGTGTATGGTAAACAGCATGACGCCATCCCCTTCCGAAAATATCCTGGGAGTATTGTTGAGTGTATTTGTGGACAGGTGACGTTAAAATCACAAAAGCGAACAATAATGCCAATGATTAAGAAGGCCTATAGCCTGTACTTTGGTTGTGGAATCGGAGACCAGGACGAGCCCTGAGCTCCGCATATACTGTAGGTTGCATTTTTTATGTCGCTAGTCTTAGTTCCTGGTTGAAGCATAAAACATCATCAATGGATTTTGCTATCCCCATGATCAGGAGAGAGTCATCAAACCACGTAAATGATTGCTATTTTTGTATGACAACTCAAGTCACACATGGTATTTCAAAAAAGAAAAGGTTAGCCTTGACATATCCTAACATACCGTCGGCTATGCAACCAGTGCCTCGCGGAGTCAGACTGCCTGTTCCAATCCCACCTGAGTCTTAGACAGTAAGTGACGACAGCGGTAGTGATTCTGGTGCTGTTTCTACACCTTCAAAACAGAGTACATCGAAGATCCTGATTTCTGGAGCAACGAGGAGTCAAAACAGCAACATAAAACACACAATGTGAGTTGAATGATCTAGTAAGAGATCTACAATTACTTAAATGTAAAGCCGAACTGTTTGGCGTCTAGACTGCAGCAGTGGAATTGTCTTGACTTCCGTGACCACCATACTCCCTTCCTTCAGTTTTTAAATAGTGAAAATAATTTGGTATTTTGTAGTAACATAGATGGTCTCATGGTAGCTATGAAAATTGACTACAAAATTGATGAATGGAGACTGTTCATCGATTCATCAAAGTTAAGTCTAAAAGCTGTCCTTCTGCATAATGCAAATCTGTTTCCATCTGTTCCGATTGGTTATGCAGCTTACATGAAAGAAACATATGAGAACATGAAGCAACTGTTATGCACAGTATACTATGCCAAGTGGCAAATTTACGGTGATCTGAAAGTCATTACCATATTACTTGGCCTGCAACAAGGTCATACCAAATTATGTTTCTTTTTGTGTTTATGGGTTAGCCGTGAAAGGGCACATCACTACAGACAAAAGGATTGGCCTGTGCGTCAATTAGTTAAACCTGGAACACACAATGTTTTATATGAACCACTCGTCGAATCAAGCAAAATTATACTCCCTGCTCTTCATGTCAAACTGGGCTGGGGAAAGCATTTTTGTGTTTGTCCACGAAATTTCCACGTCTCAGTAAAGCCAAAATAAAAGAGGGGGTTTTGTTGGTACACAGATACGCAAACTGTTTAAGTATGAACATTTCAATAATATTCTCAAAGGTGATGAGAAGTTAGCCTGAGATTCCTTTGTTCAAGTATCCAAAAACTTCCTTGGAGATCATAAGGCAAAAAACTATAAGGGTCTTGTGGAAAATCTTCTGCAGTGCTACGATGTACTGGGGTGTAACATGTCTTTAAAGTTACACTTCTTACATTCACACCTGGACTTCTTCCCTGAAAACCGTGGTGCTGTTAGCGACGAACATGGCGAACACTTCCACCAAGAAATTTCGGACATGGAAGAAATATACCAGGGAAAGTTTAGTGAATCAATGCTAGCTGATTATTGTTGGACGCTCCACAGGGAATCACCAGCAACAGAATACAAAAGGCAGGCAAAGTGAATGCGCCATTAGTGACCTTCCTCCGAGGGAGAACTACAAAGTAAATACATACATAGACTTTTAAGGGCAATTCTGAAAAGCTTCAATAACTAAAAAACGAGAGCTAAACTTGCATTTTCATTATCATTTCCGTTTTCAGCACCCTTGAAAACATAAAGATGAACTGTTTTCATTAATGTTACGGAAAAAAAGTTAAATTTTGCTGGCTAGTGTAATGGATGACTCGCCTTACTCACGTTCTCACTGTTTTCCCCAAAACATATTCCATAAGGATTACTTACAAACAACATGTAAAAAAATGTAAAACAGGAATACATTCTCCTCACAGCTTTGACATGGGTCTTTCCATGCAAACGGCAAAATACCAAACAGATTTAAACAGCTCTCAAAGTTATAATGTCCTTTAGCAGGAATTTAGCTACATCATAAAAGACAATTTACTTCAACAAACTTCTCAATTAGATCAACAGATAGGATAATATTATCCTGACTAAAATTATTTTTTTTAAATCTTCGTGTGGTATGGAGCTGGCTTAAGTTCTACAGGAGCTTTAGAGCTCCCTGGTGTAATCTAATTTTCTTTGAGCCTCCTGTTTCAACAGTCTCTGATTACAATCTCTGAGTTCTGGTTATCCTACCAATTTATTCCTTGACTGGCTATTTTCATTTCAAGTTTACCACTTCCCAATGACATCATTAATTCTTGACCTATAGAAGAATTTGAAACTGTCTTGTTTCAGATGTATGATATCACCTTAAAAATCAGTCAGTTCTCCATTGTAATCTATATAACGTTTAATAAATGTTTATTGAAAAGATAGAGAAGATAGAGGGCTTCAATATGAATACATCATTGATTAATAAATAAAGGCAATCTAGCCATATGAAGTCCACGCAAATGCGGTCTCTTGGCGTATTCAGAATTTAAATCAAAGAAATGTCTAGAAAAATATTTTTAAATTGTAAGTTTCAAGAGATAACAGTTAACTGTATTATGGGTATAAAATATAATTATTCGAAAATGTTATTGAGGGAGATGGTATTGCAGGATCTCAGACAGGTATTACACTAATACAGGTGATTTTTCTATAAATACAATAAACATTAAAAATGAAGCTAATTGCAAGGAATACTTCACGCACCAACTTAGTTAAAAAATAATGAGATAATCAATGAAGACTTCTAAATATTCAATTGTTTGTTTGCTTTTCGAGTTTTCCACTTCCCATTGACACCATTTATAACTGACCAACATAATTCAAGAATCACAGAAATATCTAAAACTGCCTCGTTGCAGAAGCAAGATACCACCTTAAAAATTACTAAGCTCTTCACTGTAATATGTTTAACATTTATTGAAGAGATGAAGACAGAGAGCTTCAATGTGAATTCATCATTAATTAATGAATAAAGCCAGTATTTTATTATGAAGTCCTAGTAAATGTGGTCTTTTGGACGTACTTGGAGTTTATAAATCGAAGACATAATTAGAAAAATATTTTTAACTTGTATATTTCAAGTGATAACAGTAAAATGTATTCTGAATGTAAAAAAAACAAACAAATTATTCGGGAATTCCATTCAGTGAAAATGGTATTGCAGAGAGGCTTTCAGAAAGATAATTAATTAATGCGCGTAAATTTTTCATAAAGGACAGTAAACTTTAAAAATGAAGCTAATTGCATGGAATATTTCTCGCATCAATTTAGTTCGGAAATAATGAGATTATCAATGAAGATTTGGAAATTTTTAGGTTTGCTTACGGATTATGAACGCAAATTTTTAAAATAATTGTTTTTCCTATTTTTAAATTTAGAAAATTAATCCCAACGTATGTTGCAATCCCAAAAAATATTTAATTAATATTTTGAATTATGGAAGGTAAAATGTTAAAAAAATTAAAACCTGGGGTTAAAACTTTATTTTGCTAGTTTTAAATCCGTCATTCATTCTTCAAATTTCCTGAATGACAAATGCAGTTACTTGGAGAAGTCTTGTTCGCGTAAAACAGAAGAATTTTATAAGAACATATTGTGCAGCTTGATTATTTTAGACTTCTTTACTAGGTTAATCAACTAGCTTTTATTCCTTAGTTAAAATATTATTGCTCAGAATGATAATATAAATGAGTGATGCTCTTTCGATAAAATCAGCGGTTTTAAAACTTGATAAAAGTCCGATGTTTAGAAAGCTCGTAAGCAAAGGAAAAGCGGACAAATGATAAGAAAACCACAATGACAGTTAATATTCTGCCTAGATTACTTGGAAATTTTTCTGTATTGTGTCATATTTGTTATACCATATTGGGCCAATGAAGTCATAATTGGTTTGTATAAAGTCTAATAATAACGTAATTCATTCCCTAAACTTATGAAGAGAAATAGAAGGAAAAATAACTTAGCGCTAATCGCAGAAACAAATAGTCAGTGCACAAGAAAAGTGACACTTCTGAAAAATCATTATTTTTCTGAAAAACGATTTTAAAATATTGTTTTAAAATATTATTCGTACAGCGGCGAAGTGACACAGGACGTTTCTACCGAGTATTTTATAAACTACGTTTATGTTATTTTTTTTCTGATAAAAATAGATATTTTTTGAACATTTTATATCTGTGTTTGCAGTGCAAAGAGTGTCAAGTCCAAAATCATAGTTATGAGAAAAACGGGATTGAAAACAAACGGCTTCTGTAAAGTCAGTTTTTTTTAAGTTTAAAAAAAGTAAACTTTTCCAACTTATTTTTATTGAGTAAAGAGTGTTAAGTCCTTGATTGGGGCATAACTCCTTTAATACCAACGTGTTTGTGTGTTGTTTCACATGTCCCAAATTTTCCCTGATGAATAAAATTATTTAGTAGTGGAATTGGACTTAGCTTTCTACATCCTGCAGTAGCCCTTGATTTTTCAAACATGCCTGGTTTGATAACTCATTTTAGTGCATTTTGGACTTAACACCCTTTGCACAACAGACACAGATATTATTTAACTCAAAAAGGAGAATTCTTTGGAAGTGCCACTTTTCTTGTGTACCGACGAAATGTTAACAATGAAAATACATCCCTGTTAGAAAATGAATAGTTTCATAGTCTCTCAATTCCATAATTAGGATTGAAAATTTGGATTAAAAACATTTGTGTTCGCGAATGAAGCAAATAACAATAAAAAATTCACTTGGTAGGAAGCAATGAGAATCATATATTATCCATTCGTCCTATATATATGCATACATGCATTATATACAGGGTGGTCATAAAGAAACTTTGCCGATATATGGACCTCTAGCGGCCGTTCCGTTCAACCTATCGAGATGAGATTTCAGATATAGTTATTCAGACGTAGGAGCTCGGGATTCTGAGAACGGCAACACAGTGAAGCTCATGGTTACGGTTATAGGTATAGAAACTCAAAATTTTCATATAGCAACGCCCACTTTTTCCCGTCGCAAAATGCTCAGCTCATGCGGAAACCCTAAAAAGCGGTGGAACGGTACGAGTATCACAAAAAACGAACGCGTTATTCACGCACAAAAAACAGCTCTGCGAACGGCTAACAAAGACACGATCGAGGCGCACGGAGGAAATTTGCATATGACAGAGGCTAGAAACCAATCACAGAACGCCGTTCGTCAGATCTTTAGCGTAGAATACCGATAAAAAGCTCTCTGATCGTGTTTTTGTTAGCCATTCGCAGAACTGCTTTTTTGTGTGTGCATAACGCGTCCGTTTTTTTGTGATGCATGTACCGTTCCAACGCTTTTTAGGGTTTTCCCATGCGCTGAGCATTTTGCGACATGAACAAGTGGGCATTGCCATTTGAAAATTTCGAGTTTCTATACCTATAACCGTAACCGTGAGCGTCACTGCGTTGCCGTTCTCAGAATCCTGAGCTCATACATCTGAATAACTATACTGAAATCTCATCTCGATAGGTTGAACGGAACGGCCGCTAGAGATCCATATTGTGGCGTCACGACAAGGCTGATAAACTCTCTGAGGCGTTGCTAAAAATTACTACCATGGGATCCATAACAAAGAAAGACAGAGTCCTAATTAAAAAGCGAAAGCCAATTTTTTAAAACAAAAACTTAACGAGGAAATTTATTTACAAAAAGAATTAACATTTAAACAGTGCAACATATTCAATTAAAATCCCGTGTAGATTTACAACGTACAGAGCCGAAAAAACACACGTCATACAGGGCGCGTTCTACCCAGCGAATCTCTCCCAAACAGGTGGTCGCCAAACGTTGGTGACAGTTCCTTCGTAACTTTATTGCATTCCAGAATCATTAGTACGACAGCTTTACTGGCTGCATCTGTGGGGAAAAGTTTTTTAATCCCCCACGTGTTCCGAACTAGTGGAAACGAGCAACACTTTCCTTGAAAAACACGCAGCTGTGTTTCAAGCACTTGTGGGGGCTTGGGAAAATAAGACCATATTTCCAGTACGCTACAACTCCTGCACGCTCCAGGAAACTTTTTCTTCGCAGAAGAAAAAGTTGGTCCGCCGTACACACGTGAATCACAAGTGGCACATTTTGTGCACCGCATACAGAAGAGTTGACGCAAGATCACATAAACAGCACCACTCTTAATACCCTGTTACTCTCATGTTATCCACCTTCTATCATATCCATTAGTCCCCTTTCGATTCCGAAATTTTATAATTCTCCCGGGATCACTAACAATTCTCCTAAGTCTTCGTTTTTATCTTTCAAACGTGAGTCGTGTTCCCCGGGTTCATCAACCTCCTGCCTTAACAGTAAATTCTCCTTCCTTTCCCCGCAACTCTACTGGCCTTTCTCAGATACCCCCGAAAGTTTTCAGAACACAGCAAGGTTACTCCCTCATTTTCCTCTGTCGTAATTTTTCCCGACTTAACTAGACTTTTCCCTTTTGCCTCCACACAAATTCGCGGAGCAGGGTCCGCTCCCCGGCTGTTTTCACAGCAAAAATCTATCTCTTTCTTCTCGGACTGAGAACCTATTTTTCCCCCGAACGGCTTTTCCGCTTGCGGAATTTCTGCGCTACTATAATTGAGATATACAGCTTGTATATTTTCCACAAAGGCACTAGTTTAGTCAACCTTTTTTAAAAAACTCAATAAATAACCAAGTAGCAAACGTTAATCAACACTTATACCGCTACAAGCATTAACCGGTATATACAGTTTGTATATCCAACACACAAAGGCACTAGTTTAGTTGACCTTTGGAAACAATTAGAACCTTCTAATTAACAACGTTAGTTAACGTACGAAAACTCTCAATACATGCTTTAAAAAATGATCGAAAGAAAAAAAAATACCACTGTATCTATTTTTTTAAACATTTTAAACAATACAACCAGGGTAGTTTTTACACTCCATAAGAATTACTATCACTTCATAACGCATTCTCGCTTGTTTAGCGATTCACACGTTACATATAACAAAATACAAAACACTCCATTTCTGTCCCCACAAAACAATTGCTCTGATATGTATTTTTCAAGCAATTTATCAGAACTTAAAACTTAAAACTATTTCCGAAAAATACCTATCCAAAAAAAAGCAATGCAACTTTGAGTATCTAAAACAGTACGCACCCCTTTTTTGTAGGCCAACGGCGCAAGGGTCATCTCCAAACACAGCTCACACTGTTGACACTTTCACTTCCAGAATATTTTGACCACAACACAAAATAAGCAGAAAACGAAACTCTGCATCAGACGGCGAAACACTCTCAATTTCACTGCGCCGGGGAAAACACGGGGGTCAGAGACCTCTGAAAATCACCCTCGTCTTGTCCGCACCATGAAAAACACAGGAGCATCGGGGTACTATCACAATTCCCCTACTGCGAAGCTGGGTCGATCACCTCACGATGACTTCCACGATCCTCCCCTGCTATGCGTAATAAAATCTACACATTCTATGGGTCCGAGAAAATGACCCGCTATTTGGCATACTGAACTCTGCTTTCAGAAACGGATACGGATCCCATCCGCTGATCACCAATTAAGGGTAAGCTGTGGCGTCACGACAAGGCTGATAAACTCTGAGGCGTTGCTAAAAATTACTACCATGGGATCCATAACAAAGAAAGACAGAGTACTAATTAAAAAGCGAAGGCCAATTTTTTAAAACAAAAACTTAACGAGGAAATTTATTTACAAAAAGAATTAACATTTAAACAGTGCAGCATATTCAATTAAAATCCCGTGTAAATTTACAACGTACAGAGCCGAAAACACACACGTCCACACAGGGCACGTTCTACCCAGCGACTCTCTCCCAGACAGGGGGTCGGCAAACGTTGGTGACAGTTCCTTCGTAACTTTATTGCATTCCAGAATCGTTAGGACGACAGCTTTACTGGCTGCCTCTGAGGGAAAACGTTTTTTAATCCCCCCACGTGTTCCGAACTGGTGAAAACGGACAACACTTTCCTTGAAAAACACGCAGCTGTGTTTCAAGCACTTGTGGGGGCTTGGGAAAATAAGACCATATTTCCAGTACGCTACAATATATCGATTTTGTAGGCCGTTCGCAAAGCTGTTATTTGTGCGTGCATAACGCGTCCGTTTTTTGTGATACACATACCGTTCCAACGCTCTTTAGGGTTTTCGCATGCGCTGAGAATTTTGCGATGGAAAAAAATGGATGTTGCCATTTGAAAATTTCAAGTTTCTGTACCTATATCCGCAACCGTGAGCGCCACTTGGTTGCCGTTCACAGAATCCCGAGCTCATACGTCTGAATAACTATATCTGAAATCTCATCTCGATCGGTTGAACAGAACAGGCGCTAGACGTCCATATATCGGCAAAGTTTCTTTAGGACCATCCGGTATACACACACACACACACACACATATATATATATATGTGTGTATGTGTGTGTGTACATATAATGTGACATCAGATTAGGAACTTTACTGAACTGCATTAAGTTCTACATTCAAACACGTAATCATTTTAAAAGAAGTATCTTTGTGTTATTTTTCATGAATGCTTTGTATTCATGCTTAAATAAAGATACTTTTGTTGATTATTCTCCAAAGTTACAATGCAGAAATTCTTGTAATTTTGACTGAATAGAAATTTACGAAATCCATGCGAATAGTATTGTATTCTTACACATAAATTCTTAATGCGTACTACCCCCACACGCACACACACACACAATCTCATGTATGTGTATGTAGGCATGCATATTCGTCTGACATAGAAAAATATAATAGACGAATTTTCATGGGAATTTTAAGGAAATTTGAAGTAATTTCAAAGTAAAAAGTTATATATATTACGGGGAATGAGTTAAATAATAAAATATCCAACAATAGCTAAATATTTTTTCTCTGATGATAGTTAACGTATTAATGATGGCTTTTATTTCAAATGGATGACATAAAATGTGTTTTTTATTGAGCAGAATGAGTAATAAGCTTGATATAAAAATAGACGATTTAACACTTTTACCGACATCAACAAATTCATTATTGTCTCTCATTTCGTATTTATGGCTCATGCAAGTAATTTGTTATCTTTCGACTGCATCCTAACTTGCGAGTTCGTTCCTCTCCAAAGAAGTTTTAATGTTCATTACTTTGCACAGGAAACTTCATAAAGAGATTTAGTGAGGGTAATAAAATTCGACATCAGTTCGGGGACTTCGTACAAGTGCATTATGTACTACATTTGTGCACTAAATGCTAATGGAAGAATTTCATTCCACATGGTGCTTTTTTTCTCTTTTTTCCTTCTTCTTTTTTTCTTCTTTTTTCTTCTTTTTTTGTAGCAGTCACGTGAACCAACAGAGAGCTCTTGTTATTTGCTTCAATTAAAAATCTCACGGGTGTGTAAAGAAAGAAGTGGCGGATGCAAATATAGAGCACTTTATTAGACGAGGGAATTCTTTTAAAAGCTGAATTTCAGGAAAAAGAAAATTTGATACGTTACCTATCATTTCTAAAACACTTTGAACAGATGGGATTTGGATTTCATTATTACAACATTAAATGATTATTACAGTGATATTTCCTGAAAGAATGCCGTATAAATTATTTAATTTCTTAAAAATATAATAAGATCAAAATTACAGCAATTAGTAGTTAGCAGATCTTAAGAAACAAGTATGTTTATCACTGGTAACTACAATTTTATATCGGTTTTAAAATTTTAAGCATTTATTACTGCTCTCCGTTTCGCATTTATAATTATCATACAAGTTTGATAAGAACAAAAGCTCCTAGATTCTCCGGGGTAGTTTTATTGAGTAAAATACGGCTAGAGATCATGAACACGGTTGTATCCCTGGTCATTGCTACCAATTCTTAAGGGGTTCCTGAACACAAAATTCCTCAAATTTTCGAAAAAAAATTTTATTGCATTAAAATATTCTGTGTTCTTTTCCGCTTAAAATGACGTTTAAATCATGTTTCTATCTTAATTAGAACAGGAGATATAATTTTTTTGTTTGCAACATTCTAATAGCAGCCAATCTTTGTTTAAACATTTAAATGCGGTTTCTGCATGATGGGTTTTTTCACCATTTCTCGTCTTTAAATTGTTAAAAGTCAAAAACTGTTAAAGATAAAGGCTTCAAACTTACAACATGTCTTTTCAATTATTTTACTTTAATTTGGTTCAGCAAATTTGAAAAAATATTTCCTTTTAAGACTGCGATTTTTTAAAATTAAGTTACTTAAATTTTTTTGAAATTTTTTCTCTAAATATTTTTAATTAAATTTTTTTTAAAACGGTGAATTAAAATTAAAACTTCTATTTTTCTGTTTTATTAAATGAAAAAAATTTTGAAATTCGACAAATAATATTTGGAGTTATAACGATTTTAAATTACCCCACTTCTTTTAAAAATTTTAAATTTAAATTTTTTTAATAAACTTTATGAGAAGTTTTATGATGTGATTTTATTTACAAATTATATGGTTAACCATGAATAAAAAATTCAAAATTTTAGCTCAATAAATAAAAAAAAAATTTAATGTGTCCCGGACCCCTTTAATTTTATGCTACTTTATCGTACTTCTAATGCCTTACGGAATGTGACATTACACTATGATTACTATCAAAATGCAATTTCCATATTTATATCTACAGGAATTTTTTACTTATTAATCAATACGAATATTATTTTTTTGTTTTCTGACTTTAGCTGTATAGTAAGGATTAGTAAATATATGAGTTAAATCAAGAATGTAGACATTATTGGTTGAAACAATAATGGTAAGTCGATAGTGGCGAATCAATGCACAATTACACAATTATTTTTTCCACCAAACTTTACGTACTAATTTTATAATTACTTAAAAAAAGCGAGCAAGCCATGTGGTTTTGATATATACACTTATCACTTAATTATATAAAGATATGGAATTATAAAAAAAATCATATAATTAATGTTCATCAATATTTAAGTGGAGATAAAACTAAAAGCGATAAGATTCTACAGAACAAAGGCATTGCTAAACATAAATATTTTACTGAAGTGCAAATTTTGTAAATACACTTTTGCGTCGAAAGTATCCCTCAAATATTTCATGTAATAAGTAAAACTGACAAGGATGAAATAAACTGCATTTGCATTTCAAATGAAGGTAGAAATCGAAATGATTTTATTTAGAGAAAAGTATATTTGAGAAAAAATAACCTTAAAGCTTCTTGTATTGAATGCATTTTGTCTTTAAACATCTCTAATAAAGTCGCTCGAGCAATTTTACGCTACAAAAAGGTGGAAAGAACACCTATATGAAATTCCATGTCATTTCAACGTAATTTGCTTTATGCTCATTCCGTTATATTTCATTTTAAAATTTTACCTGTAAACTTGTTTAGGATAGATTTCATGTTGAAACTTAATTAATACAAAACACTCGATATTTATGCAATTATTGTCATGGACATATTTTAATTTCAATAAACATTTATCAGTTATATAAAAATGTATGCGACGATTTTACGTGCTTTAACACCTGAATTACATTTCCAGAAAGGCCTTCCTATTCAATTATAGCAACCTATAGTCTTATGCAGAACTTGTTGAAAAGAATTCTTTCTACGAGGTGATTTTACTCTTGCTATCAAATGAAGCAATAAAACACATTGTTACTCTTAATAGGGTCACCCAACGGTAGTTAATGACTAACGACTGACTGACTCTCTTGGTTAAAAGGAAGATAATCCTCTGAAATCGTTCATTCAACTCAACCTATTACATCAATTTATGCATTTATTTAAAGTTGAATGTTTATTCTTGAAGGATTTATAAGAAATTTAACCAATATAAAATATCCAATAAATATCTTAGCTTATCTGGATAGTTAAAAAATGAGACAGTTTATATAGCTTCATCTGTCCGTCTATCTATCTATCTATCTATCTATATCTATATATATATATATATATATATGTATATATATATATATATATATATATATATATATATATATATATATATATGTATATATATATATATATATATATATATATATATATATATATATATATATATATAAATATATATATATATATATATAAATATATATATATATATAAATATATATATATATATATATATATATATATATATATATATATATATATATATATATATATATATATATATATATATATATATATATATACTAGCTGAAAACCCGTACTCCGCTACGGAGCACATTCAAATTAAATACAATGGTCAATGTATGCAATTAATGCCAAAAATATGTATAAATATATTTATAATAAATACAACGATCAATGTATGCAATTGATGTAAATATATATATATATATATATATATATATATATATATATATATTTATAAAAAATTCGTAACGGATATTTTTATAGACAAAATAATGTAGAAGAAAATATTCAAGTTAAATCTAATAGAACATGCTAAGGAATATAGTACAGTTAATATAGTACAGTTTGAGGAACATTTCTTTTACAGTATTTTAATATTTATTTGGATAATGTCCGATCGTCTGCCGCATTAGCAAGAAAAAAAATTTGTTTTTGTCTATTTCGTTGTTGTGCACGTGACGATAGACTAATTTAAAATTTCAGAAAAAGAAATCACGTGATCAGCGTTTAAGAAATTAAATTCTAAAAATTAATCTTTAAAAATTCACGAAAAATCAGAAAATGGGGGTAAAGATTCGAAAAAGATTTCATTTTAAAGGAATTTTTATGATCTTTCTCTTGATATAAATTTTATAACCCTCAAATTATTATTTTAAATGCAAAGTTATTAAAAGTTACTAAAGGAGCTTAAAAATTTAATTTTTAAAAATATAAGAAGAATTTTTCAAAAATCTTTCTTAGTGCATCCCTACACTATAAGAAGAATCGCCATGCAAAATTTCAGCCCTTTTATTCCAGCGGTTTGGTCTGTGCGTTGTCAGTCAGTCAGTCAGTTACGGAACTGTTATATATATATATATATATATATATATATATATATATATATATATATATATATATTCCCTAACATATGTCGTATGAGCCAACAAATAGAAACGTCACGATAAATCAGGGGGTAGATTTATTTGCTTTATTGTGTAATTTAATCTCATTTTAAATCTACCGTCATAACATAACAAAGTGGTGGTTGACGGGTTAGCTACCGAATTGCTGGCGTGCGACTACTATAGACTGAAGCTTGAACCCTGATATTTATATTTCTGGGGAAGTTCGTGTGCTGACTATATTTATCATCTGCGTAACATAATTATAACACATTATTTCTACCATCATCCATCGAAGACATGCCTCGTATGCAGCATATCAGAAACGCGTGTGGAGCATATATACATTAATGATCCATTATCATTGCAAAATAAATTTCCTATTTGTTTCGTATTATCATTATTAATATTATCATCATTATTACTTTCATCATTTATGATTATTTTATATAGGATGTTAAAATAGGTGGCAAGCATTAGTTATATAATTCTGAAAATGAAAACTTTATCATTAGAAGATTTACAAATAAATTTGGGCGCATTGGCCCGGTTGGCAAATGTAGCGAGCCAGTGATCTGAACGTCTCTGGTTTGATGCCGGTCGCTGATAAATCCACTGCCGTGTACACTAGTGGCGGCTGGTTCACGAAAAATCTGTCGTGGCTGCAATGTCCTCCAAGTTCTCAAATTTACCTCTGGAGGTTCGGGTTCTGTTATAAAGCCATGTGCTTTATAACCTGCTCAATTGCAAATTAATTGCACTAAAAATATCGAAGGAAATTATTACTGGAGGTGTTCATAAAATGTAAGTGCAAGTTTCCTTCCTTAAACTTAGTTTAAGTCAGTCTTATATCTTGGTAACTCCTCAGTGATACTTAACTCTGGGTTTATTCTATATAATTACTATCTTAACGTGCTGCTAATTTTTAATAAATTAACTCTAATTATTTGTCTTAACGCAATGTACTTAGGATCACTATGGTCATTGTAACAGGTTCAAGTGTTCCGGTCTCGTCCCTTGACTCGGTTCAGAATTACGCGACCGGTCCTTTAGCCAAGTTGGACTCCAACCCTTGTGGTGCTATTAAGAACCGGAGACGCACCACTTTTCCCAATAGCCGTTATGGACTTGAGCTGGCAATATATTGCGGATCAAGAGGCATCAGTCACTACACAGACTTACAATTTTTCCGTACGTCAGGGTTTATAGCTTTATAGTTTATATGGGACTTTTATTTAGAAAAGGGAAGTTCCACTAGAAGAACGTTTGGGAGTTGCGACGTAGCTTCGCTATTATTTTCTTGTCTTTTATCTAGTTCAGTAAGCACGTTTCTTTTTAAAAATGAATTCCCTGCAAGAAGCATTTAAAAGGTTTCAAGATATCAGCCGGAAAATTTGTTAGGCTTCTCATGAAGATAAAAACTTTTCGAAATGAAAGTTTTAAGGAGATTTTCGGCTAAAACATCTATATGTACTTCAGTCTTTTTGTTGAAACAAGATCAAGTGAGAACTTCTCATCTGAAAGAAAATTAGGAAATAGAAAGTTGTTATTAAATAAGATATTTTTATTATGTTTAAACAAAGATTTTTTTAGGGTTTTTTTTCCATCATAACTTACAATTGTTAATAGAAGAATTGATACATAAGTTAATGAAAAATTCTTGAGGATCCATTTATATTCTTGGATCACATTACCATTTAAAAAATAAACAAGGCCCTATTCCAGATGACCCTAAATTATTTTTCTTTTACATGTTTTTCATTTAAAATTGTCACTATTTATAGGATTTTTGCTTTATTTTACGTAATTAGGAATTTGATGTAATTTAAGTGACGTGTAATATAGCTGTATAAGAATATTGCTTCATGTGAGTATAAATTTATATTAACATTATATACTGCATTTCAAGTGTCAATTATATCCTCATCATTTACTTACTTGAAACGCGCAATTTTTATTACAATTAGCCACTGTTGATGGTTTTTCTTATAAATTAAGTGCACTCAATACATTAATCACGTCCTTATTCGCTAGACAAGTTGTCAGACTCTTAAACAGTAAGGGGTCCCTTTTTGAAGCTTTTATCTCTTGAATAGTCAGCCTGGAGCATAATCAGTTCAGCAACAGGAACTTTTCTGATCTAAAGTGGAGATATTGGATCGTTTTCCGAGAGCTTTCCTGCCAATAAAAATATTTGATTTGTAATTGATTCTGCTGTCTCAGTTTTTCTGGTCGTTTAAAGCAAAGCAAATCAAATCTTTCAGTTCTGGGTGGCATGTTAGAGAAGTTTCCTGCCAGTAAAAATATTTGATTTGTCATTGAACCTGATGTCTCAGTTTTTCTAGTCGTTTAAAGCAAAGCAAGTCATGTCTTTCAATTCTGGGTGGCATGTTAGAGAACGAAATAAAGGTAGCACAGAAATTAAAAAGCATTAAAAGCGCTCCCAACAGTTGTAATATAGCTGTATAAGAATATTACTTCATGTGAGTATAAATTTATATTAATATTATATACTGCATTTCGACTGTCAATTATATCCTCATCATTTACTTACTTGAAACGCGCAATTTTTATTACAATTAGCCACTGTTGATGATTTTTCTTATAAATTAAGTGCACTCAATACATTAATCACGTCCTTATTCGCTAGACAAGTTGTCAGACTCTTAAACAGTAAGGGGTCCCTTTTTGAAGCTTTTATCTCTTGAATAGTCAGCCTGGAGAATAATCAGTTCAGTAACAGGAACTTTTCTGATCTAAAGTGGAGATATTGGATCGTTTTCCGAGAGCTTTCCTGCCAATAAAAATATTTGATTTGTAATTGGTTCTGCTGTCTCAGTTTTTCTGATCGTTTAAAGCAAAGCAAATCAAATCTTTCAGTTCTAGGTGGCATGTTAGAGAAGTTTCCTGCCAGTAAAAATATTTGATTTGTCATTGAACCTGATGTCTCAGTTTTTCTAGTCGTTTAAAGCAAAGCAAGTCATGTCTTTCAATTCTGGGTGGCATGTTAGAGAACGAAATAAAGGTAGCACAGAAATTAAAAAGCATTAAAAGCGCTCCCAACAGTTATAGAGAATATAGCTCACTTCTACCCAGACTTGGGTGTATATAATTTGAAGTGGCACTCTAAATGAATTTGATGCAAACACAGTTTATACATGAAACAATGTTTATTGAATTCGTTGCACATATATAATTTGCTTTTACAGCAATAAGCATACGTACCACTTGTACGGAATATATAAATACAGCTTTTAAGAACAATATATTTTTCAATACTCACGAACAGTAAGTCAAACCAGCAGTACTGCCACGTAAACTTCGGGCCCCCTAAGCACTAGCTCAGGATAGTACTGGAGCTGCATACCTCGTAGCTCCCTATCGCTTATCTATCAACTTTAACAACCTTCTTCAACCTTAACCACCTTTTTTTTTATTAATGACGCTGCATGGTATTTATACTAAGCGCGTATGCCGAAATTAGCATATCTCAAGTAGCTTCTTTAATTCATTCACTCAAAAGTTCGATTCTTGTGAATCGAATCTTTTGTATACCTTACACAGTTCTCTCAAAGCAAAAGGTACTTTTCGTGATTGTGGAGGTTTAAACACATATTTGAAAAAAAAATACTTTTATTTGCATTTCCTTAACAATTTCTTTAAATTCTTCACTCTGAAGACGCCTAGTAAATTTTTTCACAAACGCATAATTTCAGTTTAGCAACGAGTATATATATCCTATTCAGATATCTTATCTTTGCTATAACTGCAAATTACATGATAAGAAATTTCGTTTCTTAGAAGCTAAATAAGCATCCATAAACACACTGACTCCGATGATAACATTCTCTTTTCTAGGAAAGAAATTGAGCATTCATAAAAGATGGTTAACCGCACTTAACTCTTATATCAAATATTGAAGATGTCAGGCAACATGATGGATGAGTTTGCTTAAATTGCTCGATGAAGGAAAAGCGCTAGAAAGATCGTTTGTGCTTAAAGTGATATACCACAACGGATTACTTTGTATTAGATTAAAAATATCATCCAATTTTTAATCCCCTGCGAAAATATCAATATGAAAATATGTTATTCTCAATTATTTTCATAGATATTCATATTACTATATGATTATACAGATTTGATATGTGTAAATTTTCTGAAATTCTATCAAAAAGAAATGAAGGTAAACAGATGAAAAGAATAGCAGTTTGAATTGAATATCATTAAATGAATAATTGGAAAAAAGGCTTCTAAAAGAAGTTTAAATATAGGACTGAATGCAGTTATCAAAGATACATTGGGAAGCTCTTGAATTGCATATAACACTCTAGAAATTTGTAGAATCTATTATTTAACGTATTAGTACACAAGTAATTTTTAGTAACTAATATATAGTGTCATCCTCAATGTAAATTGCACAGTCTATGTTGTCGAGTGACTGATGTTATGCACAAATACCCACAAGCAGTGTTAAATTAGAAATCAAATAGTAAATGTTTCGCGTTCATTGTGAGAATCATCCTTAAATTCCAAAATAAGAGAAATTTATGTTGGGAAAAATTCTAAGACGAAAACTAATTTTTTTTAAATATCTGCAGTAAGGGTATTGAGATTTATCATTTAAGAAAGAACACCATTCCCGATAATTGTAGATAATTAAGTACAAATAAGACCCTTTTATATTTGTAACTGAATGAACTTTAAAGAATTCATTCAGATGGATAGCCTATATTTTTATGTTTTTCCTACTCAATGTCTGAACTGAGGTATTACTTTAGCAAATATAGTTAGTTTTGAAATCGATCAATACAGTTAGTTTTGCTATCGATCAATACAGTTTAACACGACAATAAAAGCTCTCACACAAATTGCTATATGCTGTTTCATTACTTTTTATATTATTGGTATCCTTAAAAGGAGCCATAAATGTTACAAGCGAAAGCTCAATTTTCTCTTGCGCTCTTTTAACAGTGGTTCCGCTTAGGTCTTTGGTATACTCGCCTATAAGAGTAATATGCGAACATATAAATGGGCTTAATACTACATGCTTTACATGTTTATTCTTCAGTGTTATCAAATTATAAGTGCCTTGTGTTTCCTTAGTGATTTTGTTTTGTTAGTCAACGTTGTTACTTTTTTAAATAGTATAACCAGGGCTCCCAGCGAGAAAAATGTAATGAAGCCAGATGGCATCTAAAAAAAACAACTTTGAAAAATATCTATTTTTTTATTAAAAATGAAGAAAAGTAAAAATAAGATAATACAAACTCCATTTTCTAATATTACTTGAAGTTAAATTAAAGTTATTTAATTGACACCATATTGAATCTATGTTTACCAGTGTCAGAGAAACTTCAGTCGATTCATCTAACATTGGAAAGAAGAAGTATCTCCCATGTTTTGTGGAACAATATTTTAGGCAGCTATTAAACGATAAAATAGCATGAAACATATCTTCGAAAGAATAGCCTCATACAAAGATTTCCAGTGAATCCAAATGACTAGGTTATCGATTCTCGTCGAACCAGTCTCTGGTCGTGATAAGGATCTTTTACAGTTCTAATAATACGTACACACAAAAAAACTAAATTCATATTGCGGAGTTAGATCTATGATATAGGCAAGTATCAGGCTTCGAGAGATGTACCGTTAAAGGTACAGAGACAACATACTGAACCTTCCTGCTCGACACTGCTGAGTAACTGAGGATTTAGGTTGGTAATGCACTTCTTCACTAAGATGGTGGCTGATTTTCTACAAAAGGACATCCAGCTTGTGGTAATGCCAACAGTCTCCGAGTGTAGATCCGAAAGAACCTGCTTAGGGTACACTTTAGAATTTAACATATGAAGTATATATCTAAAGTATACTTAGAGGAATGCCACTAACCTTCATCAAGGGACAATTTGATCTCCAAACTGATCTACTGGAGAGAAACTAGTGCTAGAGAGGAATATTTTTTCAGTGGGTGGCAAGTTGAGTCATTCAGTGGCTTGTAAGCCTACAAGAGTTACCACACCGCTTATATATTGTACTGCTGTACTTTTAACAAAGTAATAATAACATTGCCATTTTGTCAATTTTTGTAATTAATCAATGAAACTCTTCTCATTATATGACTACTAACTCCTAAGAACGTTATTTAAACCCGATTCTCCTAAACATTTGACCGGTAGTCAACCAACTGAGAAAATCAGGATGTATGCATCACAGAACTATCTCAGCGAAGTTTTTTCTTTTCTGTTTTATTTTCATGACTTTCCTCAGAATAACGGGATTTCATACTTTTGCACTTGATGTAATTACTTAAGTTTTATAAAAATCAGACAGTTATCTTGCTTAATATTCTCAAGTATATACTTTATATACGAGGGACATCAGTTTAATCCTTAAAAAGTTAATACTACAATTCAAAATTCGAAAGTAACTTGTACTGAAAAACTTCAATGATAAAGTTTGGTCCCTACTAGTAATTACAGGGAATACTTCGAAAATATCATATAACTAGCATTCAAATGTCCAGTTTCCTTGGGCCATTATGGAAAATGTTTTGCAACTATCCAAATTCAATGCATAATATATAATAAGCAGCAAGTTGGTAAGTGCTTCATTTTAATGAAGCAGTGTATTTTTTTGTCAACAATTCATACTTTTACCTGATGAGCATAGAAGGGTTAAACGTTATTTCAGTAAGAAAATTTCCAGAAGTTTAGCTTAATCCTTGAGGATCCACAGACCTAGCAAATAAATCCTTATAATACTCGTGCGAACATGTTTTTGTAGAATGGTAAATCCTTCAGCTTATGTGCTTGACTAAGATATGTAGCTAAAATTTTTCATCGATAATTATAGAATCTAAGAGACCTATGATTTAGGAAAGTATTGCAGAGGAGAGGAATATATTAGACTCACGTGAGACAAACAAAATAAATATAAAATTAACTTTTTTAATTCGTTGAAAATTTTGAACTTATGGAAAGGTACTCATAAGAATTGCTTCTGTTTCATATTTCCTAGAATTTTGTTTATACCTTCAGGATGACTAATCACGTAAAATTCTTCAATGTAGAATAATGGTGATTCTTGAAGTCTACAGAAAAATTTATAAAGTCATAAAGTTGTTATTTTTACCCCAGTAAATTTTGTTCATTCTTTGACTTCACACTCATGTCTCTGCGCTTTCATACATAAATGGAAAAGTAATGCTTTACGTACTTTAAATTTTACTGTAAGTGTCTAGTTCTCAGAATTATAAAGTGATTAATAAATCCAGAGAAATAAATTATTTGTCAGGTTATTTGGATCGCAGTATATCTCTAATATCACTAAATACGTCCCCATTTTCTCTCTACAAATTACATAATTATAACTTATATAAAGTATTTAGTTTTCAGTTATGATGAGAAAAAAATTTTCATTTATTTTAATGCAAATGCACTCGATAAGGTTTAGTGGGTGTCATATGGGAAATATTTTTAGCCCATAAAATGATTCAATGATTAAAGGTTTTGGTCTCTTAAAATGCATCAAAAATAAAATATTTCATTATTAGCCTGGAAGTAACAGAATTTAAAAATTCGCGGCTTCCCTTCTATAAGCATCTCAGATAAAACTGTCTTTATATCCTCTTAGCTTTGTGTCTTCTATTATGAAAAATATCTCACGATACAAAATGTGTTCAGCCATTTCCCTTTAGCACATATTAAGAATATTATTTCTAGAAGAAATGTGACCTGGAGCACAGAGAACTAGAGTTGAGCTAGAGAAAAAAATCCTTACCGGGCTCTTGGGACAAACACACAGCAAGAATATTCTCGGCCCTAAAGCTTTTATACCTAGAGAATATTACACTATCATCCATCTTGTTTAGGTTTTATGTAAATATCTGGTTTATTTGAATTGTAGTTTAGATGAAAATTAGTGTTTAAGGGCACAAGGACCTTCAACCACGATTTTGAATCTTTTCCCATTTTTAACTCTATATACGGAATGAAAATTAATTAATGCACTTTTTTAATACATTGAAATCCCTTAAAATCCAAAATAATGATTTTTTGACAGAATATGGCCTTTTGTTCACATTTTTCCCCCAAAATGATAACTTTTTCAAAACTCTCCATGCGCATTCCATATAATTTAAAAACAATAATTTTTTTCAATATAAATTTGTCATATATATACATATGACATACATATGTCCGGGCTAAAAGTATCCAAAAGTTATGACTTATTTTTACGGAATTACCCATTAGAATTTTTAAAAATATATTTAAATAGAAAGAACATCTCACCAAGTTTTAATATCAATAGATTTCGATGCGTGCAACTTTAGTAGCACTGCAAACGTCTAAGCGGTAATCCAGTTCTCTCCAAGTGACGAATTACTCTTCAAGTTATTAGAATCCAAGTTATTAGACTCCAAGTTATTAGACGAATTACTTGAATGATACGCTTATTCAACTCATCCACAGTTTAAATTTTTTGTTTGTACACAAAATTTTTTGTTTTACACAAAAATTTTTGTTTATACACTACTATTTACTGATATGCTACGGAACACTTGCAGAGAACTGCATTACCGTTTGGACGTTTGTCGTGCTACAAAAGGTGCACGCATCGAAATCTATTGATATTAAAACTTGATAAGATATTCTTTCTATTTGAATAATTTTTTTTTAGTTCTGATGGATAGTTCCGTAAAAATAATCCATAACTTTTGGATCCTTTTAGCTCGAGCACCCTATATAAACACAAGTGTGCAATGCTTTTTCTTTTCTGTATGAGTATAAAGACTTGTATAATTTTTTTTTAAATTCCGACACTCATTGTTTGTTTTTGCCTACTTTTACTTTATTTCATGGTCAATAAATTTGAAAAATATTTGTGGTTTCAAAAGAACTATGCATAGTTTTATGATTAACACTTCCATTAACAATCCAGTGGCGTAGCGAGCATAACTGGCGCCCGGGGCACGATGCCTTTGTGGCGCTCCCCCCCCCCCTGAAAAACATATAGTAATATAATATATAGACCCTATATTGGCGCCCTCGATGAACATATAATAACATAATATATAGACCTTATATTGGCACTCCCCCCCGAAAAGCATACAGTAACATAATATATAGACCTTATGTTGGTGCCCTCCCCCTAAAAACACATAGTAATATAATATATAGACCTTATATTTGCGCCCCCACAAAATAATATAGTAATATAATATATATACCTTATATTGGCGCCCTCCCCGAAAAACATATAGTAATATAATATATAGACCTTATATTGGGGCCCTCCCCTGAAAAACATATAGTAATATAATATATAGACCTTATATTGGCATCCACCTCAAAAACATATAGTAATATAATATATGGATCTTACACTGGCGCCCCTCTGCGAGTGGCGCCAGGGGCATGATAAACCTCCTTGCCCCCCCCTTTGCTACTCCACTGTAACAATCCTGAGAAATTTGGAAGAAATAAGAAGAAAATGAATACGCATGGAGAATTCTGAGAAAAAACTCTAGCATTTTTGAAGAATTTTTTGATAAACAAGTCCTATTCTTCTAAAAAATACTTATTTGTGAAATCTAAATGACTTCAATGTAGTAAAAAAGAATATTAAACATACTCATGTGGTATATAATGTAAAATATTGAAAATTTATAAGAAAACGAGATTGAGGGTCCCCCGTGCCTTAAAAGCGACTTACTTATTCCGGTTGAAAATTAATATACCGTTCCTCACTGACTATTCTGTCAAACAGACAAAATATTATTAATGCATTATTTTGCACCTTTCATAATTTGTTGTCTCAATTTTAATATTATTTAAAAAAATTATTAACAATTGACAGTGATTTGTGATTCAGTTATAGCTGTTACTTCCCTTCACCATTTCACCTGGCTTCTCAAAGAAGATGGACCTTATTCTAAAAGTGAAAACATTTATGCTCGTATTTTAGCAAATGATAGTCTTTGCCATTTTAACATACTTTATCGAATTTCAGATAGGAATCCTAAATTGTGATTGAAATTATTTCCTGTGCTAGACCTTTACATACGCGCATTATACATACATGGAGAAATTGTTTTCACTTTTCCCTATCTCTGTTATAAGGAAGTCTGTGAAGAAATTCCTAATCAATCATTGCTCCGTTCCGAAATTACAAATTTTAGTATAAATATAATAATTACACAATGTAAAAATATATATTACTTTATCTACATAAACTGACGAGTAACATGTCTTATGTGCTATGGATATTGACTGATATTTCGCTTTTCTAGGTTGCATATTATTTAAACTATTCTTTTCCTTTCATATGAACAAAAAAATAAAAGGAGCTCTATCTACATAATGCCGGTGAGGTGTCTTAAGAAACAGACTAAAAAAGAGAAAAAGGAAACTGTTATATGGTGCTGCCATCTAGTGTTCTTTGTTATTTACAAAGATAGAAATGTTCGCAAGTTTGACATTTAATAGTGTAAATATCCGACATAATTAGAGATTTTCAGGGCTTTATTTTCCTTGGCAGCAAAACATTTCATTTTTTCCTATTCTCACGAGTAAGACTAGTTAACTATTAATTATCATTATTATTTTTAAATTGCTACTGAATTTATAAATAGCTTTAAGTTTTAGAGACAGCGAGAGAGGAAAAAAAAACTGTTTGATTTAACAAAACGTATGACTAATATGTATTTACCCATTTACAAATGATTTATGATTGAATGGGAAAAAATACCTCATGAAATAAATAAGCAGGATTTTACTGAGCTGTTTAGGCTTTTTTTTCCAAAATAGTGCAGATTCGTTTGATAAATGTTCAAATAATCTAATACTCCTAATAGAAATTAAAAAGAAAATGTCAACAATATGACTAGCTCTATCACGCTTAAAAACTCTGATGAATTCTCAAGATCTTAAATTAAACACAAATGAGTGGTGTAGGATCAAGACTAGCAATCTGTTTTTCTTTTTTCTTTTCTTATTTTCTTTCTTATTTTTTTTTTTCAAAACTGAGTTGAGGATATTTTCTTACAGTATTTCAATCAGTGGAAGACGGAAATTTTTAGAAAGAGACACACTAATAAAAAATAATATATTTCTTTGTCCTTAAAAAAAAAAAAAAAAAAACCTGATGGAAATTGCTAGTTTGGATCTTACACCACTCAAATAAGGTTTGGAAGATATCAACTATCATCGGCTTCTCCAGCAAGAGAAATCTATTGAGCAATCACTAAACAGCTGGTACACTTTGTATACAGTGCTAATTCTTCAGAAAAATCGGTGCATCGCGATAATTATATATATTTACACAGTTATTTGAAAGAGTGTGTTTGGTGCTTCAGAATGCAAAGTATTTCCAAATGATTCCCAGGGTTTGAAAGTTCTTTAAATACTTTTATTATCGGTGGTAGATAATCATAAAACCCATATGTATCGAAAGAGATCTATTACAAGTTTGTGCAACATTTATCAGAAGTACTCAATGAGATGTTCCTACTTCAAAATACCCTATAGACCAATAACCGCTCTCTGTTCCTGCCAAGTGGTATGGATTCCAACTTAGCTAGTATTCTGCAAATCACAACGTGACCTGAATAGGACTGTCAACTGACTGAATGCATAGATCGGATAACTAAATGCATAGAAAACGCGTAGGAATTCATATTCTATACATCTCCAGTGTATACAAGGTTGCTGTGTACTCTGAAGGTGTATATGTTTGATATCGGCTAGATGTCTTCACAATGGGATACTGCTAGTGTCATCCCCATCTACAAATTAAATGATAAATCAGTGTGCTAAAATTATACAGGAATATCAATGCTGGCAGAGATATACAAAGTATTTAGATGAATGGTTGCATTCTAGACTACAGCCTTTCTTAAAGAATCTGTGGTAGATTAGCAATGAAGCTTTAGACATTGAAGATTAAAAACTAATCTGGTTTTTGCAGAATGCACTAAGTGAAGAAATTCTATGAGTTTAGCATCTACATAAAGCATTTGTATGAGGGCTAAACAAGACAATGATAAAAATAGGCTATTTAGGGCTAATGAAAAATTCCAAATCCCTCCAGAAATTATAATATAGTTAAAATGACGCTCAGAAATACTATGTAAAGTATACATACAAGGAGTGAACTTTCCCTTCAATCTAAAAGCTGCTGGTATATAGAACTTGAAAATATTTTTTGTTCCTGTCGCGACTTACCATATTCCAGTATCATTTCATGAACCCAATACATAATGAAGAGTAAGAAATAATGAGATGCTGAAAACTGAGTCCACCATAAAATATACGTATAATCAGAAAATGTGATGACTAAACAAAAGTCGTATAATCTTTGTTAGCTTTAACTAAATATGTGGACTCATGGTTAGAGTAAAAACAATCATGTAATAGTAGTACTAGCTACTAATAGTAGCGTGTACTAGTAGTTACTAGTAGTTAGAGCAAAACAACTCGAACTAAATACTGTTATTCAAATTTCACTTCACTTTACAACCAAAAAGTTATATTTGCAACTTATTTGACTGATTTCCCCATATTTATTAGGTTCTTCTACAAGTAACCGTAAATCTAGATACTAACCCACAAAGCTCATCCAACTTCTCAATCATTTAAACTACTTCATCCCTACAACGCTGTTAGAAATGTAAGTAGTCATCATTAGCGTAACAACCTTTTCCTAATTCATTGCTGTATAATCTACTTTTCCCTCTCTCAGTCCTAATAATTATGATAATATTTAAGTCTCTATTGCTATTTAATGGAGCTGTCACGTTCTCAACTTACTCACATGTGAACTAAGAACATGTAAAAATTTATGCTGACATAGACATTTTTTATACACTATGTTTTTCCTGCTGAATTATACGTATTGGATTTATTGAAAGCAAATTTCCGAATGACAATTATAAGCCACGTGTTTACATAAATGTTTTTTTGACAAAAAAAATGGATTTATCAACTTTGCATTATATCTACATTATACCTACATTATACCTACTTACTACTCAAGTTGTCACGCTGCTGCATCTTCTCCTATTGTTGAAAGAAAATAATTATAACGCTTTTTATTTTCTGCCAGAAATCCCCATTAACATAAACTAAGTATCATGAAAAGGGTTTCTTTTTTACATTAGGGAGGTAGAACTGACCTGCACCGTTGCGAAAGATTTTGCAAGAACTGTGAAAAGAAGATGAGCGTAAATAAAATGCATTAGAAATAAAAAGTAATATAATACCTCACACAACATAGATAATTTTTACAACTAAATCACAAAAAGTATTAATAATAATAACAATGACCTTAAATTTTACATATTATGGGAAATTAGAACATGAAATAAAATAGATGATCGCATAGTGACACTTTTTTTAAAAAATTGTTAATTTGAGAAAAACACATTTTGACACATGTCTGAGATAACTAAAAAAAAAACTCAAATCTAATAGGTAATGTTAACATTTAATTTCTCTTCTTCTTACTTAAAATTAATTTTATCACTGATTACAAATTTGCACAGAAAACATCATGACAATTATATACATACATCAAGAAATTATTCGAACACATAATAAATCCTAGTTACATATATTAATTATTCTGTGCTCTAGCCTGATAAAATATATTAGAAATTAATTATTACTCACCACCACCCTCATTGGAGACTGAAGATTATATCTCGTATCTAAAACTCGGTCAAAAAATAACAGACCAGAAAAATCATCATACAAAATGGTGACTCGCTGAAGAGTGGCAAACCTAGAGGTGTCAAACAGTAGCGGCCTTTTCTTCAGCTGCCCAAAAAACCGTTAAAAATTTTTTAGCACCGGAAAAGCAGAGGTCAGAAAATGTTCTCGAACAATTAACACCTTTCAGCTATATCATTGGTTAAAAGATGGTGGCTGGGCCGTTGTTATGGGGAAACTATGTCCCCTTAATGACCGAGAGGGTGGCAAGTAATTCTCCCTTCTGTGCACATGACTTTGCGCACTATACGTACTGTTACACGTCACACCTAATTGCCTACGGCAGGCACATTCCTCTCTTTCTGGAAAACCGGTACGAAAAACCACAGGAATGATTTTCAGCACATATATATATTTTAAGGTATACAAAAAAAATAGGTACTCTTATAAATGTGCATGGAACCGAATTAATGTTGTATTGAAATTATGAAATCAGAAAATATATTTTTTGGGAGATAAAACAGTATATTAATCAAAATAATTACAAAGTCGAGTTCCATGTCACATTACATAAAATCAATAGCATACATAAATTCAGAGCATAATAATAATAATATTGATAATAATAATAATAATAATTTCCTTAAATTTTACATAAAATAAACGATGTTTCATTAACTTGAATGAAAAGCAATATTCCACTTTTAAGGTTACTGTGCTGAGAACTCATTAAAAAGCAATGTTTGCTTTATTTAAATTTAAAATTCAGCTGGTTTCTTTCGTCACTTCACAGGTATTCCTTACTGCAAATATTATTATAATCATTTACAGTTTCGACTCGTATTTCATAGATTAAGTGCATTATATCATATTTCATTCGAAGCTCTCAAGTTTGTCAGAAATGCATTTTCGAATTCAATTTCATCCCTAATATGAAATGAAAATCTAGCTCCTCTCGAATTATTCACCGGTCTTCATCGAAATGCATAATTTCGTGTATAAATGAATATTATGATATTCTATACACGCCTATTCATTAAACTGTCAGACAATATTACACGAGAAAATATATTTATTTCTAGTAAATGTTATGTACTGAAGAAACTCACTAAAAGATGAAGTATTATCTATCGTGCGATAGTTGGTCCTGTCATGGATTTGTATTCTTATATTCGATAACGTGTTAAATATAACAAAAAAAAGGCTGATGTTCCATATAGGTTTACAAAACGCTTAGTGTTTACAAGAAACTTACGAATAAGTATATAAATATATATATAAATATATATATATATATATATATATATATATATATATATATATATATATATATATATATATATATATATATATATATATATGACGTTCTATGAAGCAAATTCACTAATATATGATGAATTTGCAGTCACTCTCCTCATATTGTAATAATGCGATATGCAGCGTGCCGAGGTAAGGCACTTCATAATACTGAATAAATACACCATCATCCATTTAAATTACTTTATTACCTCGTCTCAAAAATAAAACCACTCTCCGCTTTAACACCAAAAACATGTCCGCCTGCCATCTTAAAATACGGAGCGACTTGCTTACGCTCCTTTCATAATCGAATTCACACTCGGTCTAATTTTAGCTTTTATCTGCTCATTGAACAACGCGCGCTAAAACCCGAACTCAGAAAGTTCGAGAACTTTCTCTGCTGACCCAAGCACTCTCTGACGTAACTCTCCCCGCCAAAATCTCCAACGCCACACTTTGTTAATTAGGAATCGTGGACAAGTAGCGTCATCTATTGCCGTTTTATCCAACTGTTCTTATTAAATGTGAATAATCCCGAATATTATTAATATATATATATATATACAGAAAGAGAGAGAAAGATGTACGAGGCTCATCCAGGAAGTAAGAACCGATTGCTTATAGATCATGCACATGGTCGCGAAATTGTTACGACGACGCCATCATTTGGTTCCCGAATGACTGGTGCTTCATTTGGTGTAAATTATATTGTTCGATAAAGTTTTCTCGCTTTGTTGTGTTAGTTTAAAATGAACATTAAAATTGAAATTCGGTCGGTGAAGCTTTGAAGTGCGGCCGGTGATTAGATTTTTGAACATAAAGAAGGTTCGAGCGGTACGACCATAAATGCTGAATCCTACTGTGAAACTCTTAAGAAGCTTATCTTAGTAATTCAGAGTCGACGGCGTGGGTCACCGTGTCTCTTGTATGACAATGCTCGTCGTAGACGTGCATTGCTTGAATAATTTGATTAGGAAGTTTTTGAACAACCACCATATAGTCTCTACCCAGTTCCTAGCGATTTCCATTTGTTGCTCCTCCTGAAGAGATTTTTGGCCTGTTAGATTCTACAGTGATCAAGAAACAATCGACGTTGCGAAGGAGTGGCTGAATAAGCTGGTAGTGAGTTTCATCGACGATCGAATACAAAAAGTAGTCTCACGATACGACAAATGTCTCAATAAATATGGCAACTATGTAGAAAAGTAGTATAATGTACTTTTTAACATTTGACAATGAAAATCTTTCAGAAACTTCTACCTAAATGTTTTAACTCCCAAACGGTTGTTACTTTTGTGAATGCGCCTCGTATTTTAAGCGAAAAAAAGCCTCAGTCCACGTTCATGCATCAAGAATTAGAGACAAGTAGATTATATTTGACATTATATATGTAAGTATATATATATATATCAAGTCAGTAATCCGTGCTTTTTATCTCTTTATCTCACTCTCTTATCATCCAGTTCTGGAAAAATGATTTCGATCAGCTAATTCAAATTTCCCAATCAACACACAGTCCAACAATTCATCTTTAATTTTCTTAACTCAGAAACATTCCTAAGTTACACGGAATTCCCGAGTTACACGCAGCATCAATGCGCTGAGAGTACTAATTTCAGCAACGCCAAGAAGCACTATGCGAATACTATGTGATACGCTGTAAAGACATCTGGGTATTTGTTCGGCACACTCTATCTTATTATCATCATTTAACCGCATTTTGAAAATTTCATATGAAATTAGTAATTTCTTTTGCCAAGCATTCCGATACGACTACCGTTAGGGTTATATATATGTTGTATTGCTCACAATTTGTAGACCAATATCACGGCAACTGCAATATTAAGGGAATTACGACGACAACTTTACACCTAATAAACTAGACATATGCTGATGCAGTGGAATTTTTTTAAAGTCTATGCAACATTTTTACATTGTGTATAACTGCCTAACATATCATGATGTCTTATAGATGTGGAAACTCCATGTTACCCTTTTCAATTTCATCAGAGTCCTGTATGCTTGACACTGAAGCCTGTTTGGAAATCACATCAAAAGGGTTTTCTGTTTTCAAAGTATTCAACTCACTGGATTCGGCTGTGGCAGAGTTTTGAGCTATATAATGATTTTATTGGGGTTGCGGTAGATAAAATTATTTTTAAAAAAAACCTTTTTTATTTTCTTGATTTTAAACCGCCATCCGTTAGTGAGTTTTCATATTTTTATATGAAAATCGAAGGCAGAAATTATATCTTGCGCAGGAGGTTTATCATAGAGACACGTTTAGTTCAAAATGAGTGGAAAGAAAGGAAATATTTTTATTTATTAACTAACAAGTTGCAGAAAACGTGAATATCGCTTTCAACCAAAATACCGAAAACAATTTAGAAAATAAAACCTTTCCTAGTGGCAATATTTTTAGGATGGCACGCATTTATAATAAGTAATATTTTTTTAATTATCTGCATTTCTTCGAAGCAATATTTCCTAGAAGCATAGTTCGTGAAATAATGTCTCCCTGTATTCAAATACATAATGATATTCATTCGACGGTGAAGTGGCGTTTCCCGCTGCCCAGATACTCTAAAAATTTAACGGCACGTGATAATGCCGTGGCCTACCGACATAATGAGAATATGTAAAACCTTTTTATCATGTACTGTCTGCGCACACCGTCCACTACATCAGTACTGTTTATATGGGATTGGAATTTTTCTAGATTTGCTGTTTTAAAAGAGATGTTCCTCGCAATTTCTCTCTATGAAATTTTGTACAACGTACCTTTGTTCTATTTTCCTTTATCCAATAAATCTTTGAGACATTTGTTTCAGTCAAGTACTTTAAGCGTAAAAATTTTCTTGTTATCCAAAAAACAAACAAGAATGTTTGCTTGAGTCTTAGAGAGTTATGATGAGAACATATTTTCTAGTAAAACTTAACTTAAAAGATGAATCAGAGAATGTATGGAGAATATAGGCGGTAAAAATTATTTCTTTCATGTTTAGGACTTTTGTAAAATTTCACACCATAAAACAGGCAGATAGGTCGTCTCATAACAGAGAAATTATAAAAGGGAAAATAGGCTACATAAAGTCAAAATTTCCATGGTTTCAAGGCGCAAACCCATAATGAATGTCTTTGATCCGATCTTTCGTTTTGTCTACTATACTGTGTTTCGTCTCAGTGGCGATTTAAGATTACGAAAACTAGGTCAGGGCCATAAAAAATACTTTACCTTGTGATTTTCTTAACTTATCTAAAATATTTATAATCAAAATGATGTTTGACTTTGTTTTAAAACTAAAATAGTGAAAATTGTGTTAATAAATAATAAGATTAATGTTTCTAATGAACCTTATGTAAAAATTTATACTGTATGTAAAAATTTATACTTTTCTTACTGCCTTCAATTGAATCAGAGGGGGGCCTCAAAATAAATTGGGCTTAGGGCCGTAAAACTTCTATACCCGCCTAAAAATAGTAATTTCTATAAAAGCACATACAAAACTTATAGAAAATATCCCGGTATTTTAAAAGCATTATAATTATTTTCCTTCATCAATAAGGAAAAATTCAGAATGGTAACAACTTGAGTAGTGGCAGGTGTAATGATCCTTTATTTTTTCTTAAAACTTAACGAAATATATTTACAAAATATATATACTAAGAAGTGTCTCCACTGTTTTAAATTTTATGATATGCAAGTTCATGTTTAAAACGAATGATAAGATGGTATAGGAACTTAGGTATGGTATGAGTAATATAAAATTATGAGACAAGAGAAAAAAAAACAACACTCGAACATACAGTTTTATTCTGAAAAGATATATCCATTTTTATTGCCAAAAAAAGACATTTATGTAGACACGTGGCTCAGAATTGTCATTTGTAAATTTGTTTTTATTAAATTCAATGCGTATAATTCAGCAGAAAAAAATATCATGTATAAAAGAAGTCTGTCAGCAAAATTTTTTAGATGTTCTTAGTTCACATGTGAGTAAGTTGAGAACGTGACAGCTCCAATAAATAGCAATAGAGAAGTAAATATCTTAATTATTAGGAAAATTTAAGAGCTTGATTGCTTCTACTTCATTCTGTTTTTTATCCTCTTCTGGACGAAGCCTTCTAGGGGCGTGGATTCGCACTAACGCGTTGGACAGGCTGTTCATCACAGTATAGTTTAAATTAGTATTTGAGGCACATTGACAAACCCAAAAGGATTTTTTTCCTTGAAGGAACAGCAATCAGTAAGTCATGAGACACCAGGGTCGATAATTATTGAAGGTGTGTCAATATTTCGAACACTTAATCTTCGAAAATAGTTGGGTAATTACAACCAAAGTGCAAGTAAAATAATCTATTAGATGAAAATTTTAACCAGTTTATGCTCACGCTAAATATTTTGGAGGAATTTTCACTCACAGAAACTTTTAGAGCTGCAGAATAATAGGTGTTGGTTACAGGTTTTTTCTTTTGAATCGGCTTAGTCTAAAACAATCCTTCTTAATCAAAGAAAAATAGGAATAAATTGCCCTCTGCAAGTGCTTAAACTTCCGATTTCTTTAATCGTACTCTTAATGTGTCATTCCATGGCTTACCCAACATTTATGTTGGTGACAAATGATACCATAATTTGCTATGTGTTCACCCTTTGGTAACTAGGGAATTCAATTTACAATGACTCTTTTGAATTCCAACTAGTATCTCCCAACTTTATCAGAGTAATGATCTGCATGAAATTAAGAAAGCGTCATCAGTGGGGTTTCCTTCGAATTTGTACGGAAGATCCTCGAAGATACATCTTTAATATCTGTATTCGATGTCAAAAACCTGAGATGCACCCCACTATCTATATATGGAACGTTGCCCTTGATAAACTGTTACATTCAATTCGGACTATTTTTTGGTGGCTGTATTTAAATGTACAACTTTATTTATAGCTGATTTTTGCCATAGTTTAAATCCACTACGTATAAGAGTAATTCTTAGGAAATTAATTCCATGGATTAGCGGAGCTTTCGGAAAGTGAGATGTCACTTGACTGAAACTGAGGCAGCTGCATTTTTACAAGTGGTTTTATTTGGGTAGGTTTCAACATCCCTCCAATATAACATGTTATTTATAGCATACGTTAAACTCGTTAGTATATTTCCTGTGACAAATGTAACTGTCAGGTTTTGAATTCGTTACAATAAGTAGTAGTGTAACGAAGTAGCCTATTCTATTGTTCAAGTGTTCAGTTCGTGCAAGCGAAAATCTAGTTTATCTCTATTAGGGTTATTTTGGTTGATTGTTATTGTGATTGTGATTGATAGGTTATTTGATGATTTCAGATATCATCAATTGTAGTGTTTACTTTACTACTGTAGTACTTAAACAGTTATTTATTTAATTATCATTATTATTATTATTATTATTACTAATGTAGCAGGCACTTATCATTTCAACATTTGCAACTCAACAACTCGAATTATTTGGTTTCTTTATTATGGAAGCGCCATATAGGTGAACCAATATCAACTCCATGAGGAAACAGCACAAGAACGTTCATGCCTTAGTCAGGATTTGAACCCGAGCCTACTCCGTGGGATTTTTTGATGATAACCAGTATCCAACGTGTCGCCGTACTTGAATATCAATTTCCGATTCAATAACGATAGGGTAATTTATTTGGTCTTCATGAGTACATTATGTGTACATCATCCTCATTTGTTCATGTAAATATATTTCTGAGATCTTTTCTTTTACAAATTTTCTCTTAGAAGACCCCATGTGAATTTCTATTTTAATTAAGTGTTAATGCAAAAGAATTTTTCGATTCAATAGCGTCTGCGGAAATATTATATTTGAGATAATTATTTTATATTCTGAAAAAAAGAAGCAGCATTAACACTTAAAAGAATAAATCTTAAAACGCAATATCGCTCTTATATTTCCTTAAGAACAGCACTACAAAACCTTTTTTCTTATCCCACCAGTCTCACATAAAATATATGTACTTAGCGACCTGGAAACTAGGCCATGAACTTAGCCGACAACGCAATATATCTGGTGCCTGAAAGACTGTAATTAATCTACTTCCGATAGTAAACAAACAAAATTTCTGGGCAAAATAAACCAGTGCAACATGAAAAGAGTAGTTAATGTATAATTTCATATAAATCAAGAGACCTCGTTTCCTCCAAGGCGGAATTAGACGAGCAGTGCAAAATGAGTTTCTAAATATGTTGAGCTATTCCATGTTTTTGAAAAAACGTTATCAGAATAAAAACAGGCGTGGGCACTTATGCAAATTCAGATTTAATTTTGCCAACGTAATATTTTTGTATAGCAACCGTGTAAAATACAGCTTAATACTGCTTTGTATTCGATGCGTTGCAGAAACAATGATTAAAATATAGTATATACAGGGTTTGGATCCAAAGTTATTTTTTATTTTTTTTTATTTTCAGATTTCAAAAGCGATTTTTTGCAATAGTCCAAATCAGTCTCTTTCTTGAAATATTTCACCTTTTTTTTACAAATTTTAGACGTATTTCTTCTAAATGTAATCTTCATGAATCAATTTGCATATTTTAAATTTACCGTCTCTCTTCATGCACCACCTGTTTTCGATTATTTAAACTTTAACCTTGAAATGTGGGCATCAATACTGTAAACGCCTTTTCAATAAGTTAATTAATTTTCCCGTCAAAATTTTGAAACTAATCATGGATTTCTGGTTTATCAGATTCCTAGGAGATAGAGAGGGAAAGGTTAAGTCCTTCATGAAGTGGCAGCTTGTGACTGAGGAAGTTGAAAACTTTTGCATAAAGCATTCAACTAGAAACTTTTATTTTAATTACATTATGCTATAAGATTCGTTACTTAATGATTTTCATCTCTTTAAGTCAAGAAAATTCAAAAAGTGGCTGTACACTCAATTTTAATTTAAGATCTATAGCTAAAAATTTCGTACAAGACAAGCCTTCAATTTATGAGTCAACGACCGACACACACACACACACAGATATATATATATATATATATATATATATATATATATATATATATATACATATATATACACTGGTGTGAAAAGCTTAAGGGCCGACAGTATTCCGTTAGTTTAAACCTAAAAAAAGAAACCCAAGAGCTAGAGGTGATACACACATAAGGATACCTGGTCAGTAGAAAGATGACGCATATGTAAATTTCTAGATGGTCACGTTGCACGGCACGTGACAGGGCTGAACTTGATAAAAGGAGTTTTATGAGAAATGTTGGAGAATTGAAATTAGTGTACTCGTTGTTGTAAGAAGTTAAAGTGAATTGTAATTGTATTACAGGTGATACGAATGTCTAGTAGGATACAATTAGATGACACGTAGTAGAATAACTGATAAGCTTGAAGCTGGGCGCAGGGTGAATTGTGGAGCCGAAGAGTTTGGTATCGTCCATAGCATTGTTTCACGTATGTGGAAGACCTTCAAGGCAACAGAGACAGTTGTTTGAAAGATCGTTGGTGGTGGCACAAAGAAAACGGTACCAAAGGATGACTAATATATCGTTCCACAAGCCAAAAGAGACAGACGACAGACGACGGGCAATATCGCAAAGCAATTTCAGATGGCCACAGGATTTAAAGTGTCGCGTTTCACTGTGGCCAGACATTTTCATAAATGTGGTTTACTCGCCCCACGGCCAGATCTTTACATCCAGCTAACGCTTGCACATCGGAAACACCATTTAAAATGGTGTAAATATTAGACTTCCCAGCAATGTGTCACGGTGCTCTTAACTGATGAGAGTCACTTCTGTCTAACCAGCGATTCTGGACGTCAGATAATATGGAGAGAGGTGGGAGCATGTTATAATCTAGAAAACATTACCGAAAGAGTAGGTTACATATCGTATGGAGGTGCAGGTGCTATGGTTATGCGTAGGCATCATTCTAAATGATCGTATTGAGCTCGCCATTTCTGAAGGTGGTTCAGTAATAGGAAACCGTTACTACAGTGAGGTGATCATTTCTCTCGTAAGTCTTTTCCGAGGTGCCATTGGTTCTCAGTTCTTTTTAATGCACGGTTATGCATGACCTCATTGTGCATGTTCTGTGGACGAACTAGTGAAAAATGAGGATATCACTCGTATGGATTGGCTTGCAAAGTCCCCAGACCTGAATCCAATAGAAAATGTGTGGGATGTTCTAGGGAGACGTCTTGCGGCACGCATAGCTCCACTCCAAAATACCCATGAATTGTAAAGAGCACTGAAAGAGAAGTGGACAATGTTGCCCCAACAGCTCATAAACCAACTCGTTTTAAGCGTTGTTAGACTCTACAAAGCAACCTTTGCAGTTATAGGACATCATATTCCCTACTGAGCATCACCTTTTTGCTTTATTAAATCTTTGAGAATTACGCTTTTGGAGGATGAAGTCTAATGCTTTCTAGCTGTTTGTAATTAAATTATCCGTATTAACTTTTGTATTAATTTTACACGTGTGATATTTCATTCACCAATGTGTTGCATATTGAGGTCACTGTGGTGTGAATTTCATTCATCCAGGTTACTCCATTGCGGAGAAACTGGGATAAACCGTAGTGTTCTTAAGTTTTGCACAAGGATATATATATTGTAGTGTAATGTTTGAAACGGAGCTCTTGTTAAAGCGAAAATTTTGTACCCGTGATTCCCCACCCTTCTACCAATCAGAGGATTGGATGCGGGGGGCGTTGAACCCCAAGAGAGTGGAGGGGATCGTCGGGCAGTCAGCAAGAAAGGAAGAGAAGGAGATCGTCTTTGCTAGGAGTCGGAGGTTTGGCGAGATGTAAGAAGGCTTGTCTCACCTCTGGTTAGGTAATTACGTGGTAATTAGAATTAAGATAGAGAAAGGGAATTTCTGAGAGTAGTTTCCGGAGGCCTGGCAAGATTAAAGCAGGCTCGTCTCGCCTCCAGTTAATTAATTAATCGGTAACTAGATTAGAGTGTAGGATAGCTGAGGTCTGGTAAGATATTGTAGGCTTGCCCACCTCGTGCTCAGTGTTCTGTAATTTTTATGTTATGTGTGAAACTGTTTAAATGTAAAATCTGCAAATAAATTTATGTTCGTCTTGTTCAGTGACGACTCATTTTTGCACTACCTCATTTGTCCCTAATCCACAGAGAAAGAACCTAAGTGAATCGGTGTAAGAAAGAGGGTTCACGACATATATATCATACACGAAGATATTGATTATAAAGTTTTTTAATATGTGAGCACTTTGTATTTATTCAGTTATTTCCTCCTATAAATCTAAAAGAAAAAAAATAACTCTATGGTAACTAATAAAGCATCTACTAATTAGCGAAAACTTGCACAGTAGTTATACACTATTAAGAAGAAAATAATGTTTTACACAAAGTTTATAGCATGAAATTGATAGAAAATCATGCAGTTCTATTATTGCCATCTACGTACAAAACTTGGATGTCATTAACAATTTTCCATCTTAATTAAATATAAGTACAGTTATTTTCTTGCTAATAATGACTGATAAAGACTATTTTGAAGCAGTTGTTTAGTTGCATTAAAATGTCAATTTTATGTCCTAACAACTTTTAAATAGATACTTTATTCACCTTAAAAACCCTAAAAGCTCAAAACTGCACCATTAACAGACCGTTAACGATAATTAAAAAAAATATACAACTGCAAAGAAAAAGAATAATTAACTTTATTGTAAATTGAAACAAACTTTTTAAATAGTTTATAGCTTTCCTTAATGGCATTAACCAAACGTTGTGAATCTTTAAAAGGATTTTTTAATAGCACTATGTTTTATTAAAGCATAAAATTCTATTGAAATTTGCTGAGAAGTCAATAACTGGTCTTATGCTTGTAAAACTCTGTTTCCGTAATTTCCGTACCAGCTGCAGTAGCCATGGAGACTGAAAACAAACGGCGTTTTCCGGGAAGCAAATAAAAAGATAAAAAAATAAGGAAGAATGGGGAAAATATCTTAAATAGGACACCATTTTGTCCCATTTGAGACAAACACAAAAGTGTAAGAATCTTTCTAATTACACGTTTTTATTTTTCTATGTAGTAAACGTAATTAATTTTTTTATAGTACGCGCTAGTTTTTCTTACAGAGTGTTTGAAAAAGTTACTTAAAAGTTAGAAAAAGTCGTTAAAAAAGTGTGGAATTTAGCGATGCATGACATAAAGGCAACTGAACTTATTTTTAACTGAAATTACTTATTTATATTTTAGTGTATATTCTTTAAAGGTTATGCACTATACTGATTATCATTTCATTCGATCATAAAACTGAGTCTTATATATCAAATTATTAATAAAAGTTATTAATAATAAATTGCCAAATTATTAATTAGTTATTAAATATTAATTAATTATTAAATTTAATCAAGTTATTGATAATATTAAATTATTAAAAGCTTAAATAATATCATTCCTAATTTGTATGTACATAACTATGACATATTTAGTGAAAAGTGATTTATCTGTGTCTTTATGTGTTACACATGACTAAATCGTTTTAAGAACCTAATATTATATTTAAAATAATATATTCTTGACAAATCTTTAATATTTAAGGAGTTATCTCCAGTAGGTTACATATCGCAAATATGTCGTGTAAAGCAATTATGGACAAGGTATAAATCGTCCATCAAAAGATTAATAATATTGGAATGAACTTCAAGTTAAGAACGTATTATACATAGATATTATACACAAATTTAGAGGTTTATAAAAGATCTCTTACCAGAGAGAATGAAATTATTTAGTACGGGTTAAATATTCATGAAAAAATAAATAAAATAGAATGTCTTACTTTTTGTACTGAATATTAAGAATGTCCATGTTCAGTAACGCCTGATTTCTCCAGAAATACTCATAAATATAAAATTATTTACCAAATTATATCGAGTATATTTCTTTACGTTTATGTTCACTCAGGAGCTTAATTGAAGCAATAAGCAAATTTAAGACCTTCATGTCATTATTCACTTGTAACCTTTGAGAAAAGGGGAAAATGCACTGCAGGACATTAAAATTACAACACCAAAAAGGAAAGCAAATAAGAAAACATTACTTATTGTATGTATACAGCATAGTAGGAAGAAAATATTATTAAATTTGTTGGCAATTTGGGGCTATACAAGGTCCGAAATTAGTACACGGTCCGAAATTAGCCGCCTCTGGCAGCTGAAACGGTTCTAACCATGTTAGGTATCCAGTCGAACTGGGCTTGGATGACAGATACGGGCAAGTCATTGCATGCTGCTTCAAGTCTATGCCACATTTCATCAATCGTAGTGGCTGGAGAGCGGTGGCGGTCCAGTCTCTCAGCAACCCATGGCCAGATGTTTTCCATGGGTGAGAGATCTGGAGAACGTACTGACCAGGGCAACAGTCAAGCACCCTCTGTCGAAGTAGGTCAGTACACGACGGGCAACATGCGGTCTTGCGTTATCTTGTTGAAAGTTGACGTCTCCGAGACCTCGGAGATAGGGCACAGCCACCAACTTTAAAATCTAAGAAATGTAACGCTGGTTGTTCAGATTACCGACGACGCGAACAAGAGGTGTTCGTGTCGTGTACCCAATGGCTGCCTATACCATCACACCAGGTGCTGGGTTCTTATGACTATATCGAATGCAAGCAGGCCACGGGCGTTCTCCTCAGTGTCTCCAGACAAGTATACGTTCATCATGATGCTGCAAGCAGAACCGGGACTCGTCTGAAAAGATGACGTGGTGCCACTCCTATTTCCAGTATTGTCTGTCGCCGCACATCTCTATTCTGCAGTGTCAAGGGAACCTGCAATAATGGTCACCGTGCTGACAATCCATGCTACTACTGACATCATCACACTGCCGTGCGGATACTTGTCGAGCTGCAGAAAAGCCCATTTCCTGACTACAGGTCCGTGATGTGGCTGTACGATCCTGCAAGTCCGACCTGACAACATCTCTGTCTTCTCGAGCGTTAGTGGTGGGAGGCCGTTGAAATCCTGTATGGCGTTCAATATGACCCTTCTGAACCCATTGATTCCATATATGCATGACAGTCGTTAGATTCCGACCAATGCGAGTAGCAATATCGCGAACGATAAACAGCACCCTCGATAAGCCACGATCCGGCCGCTAACGAATTCCGAAATGTGCTGGTAGCCATTTCTTCTTATACGAGGCAAAATACGATCTTCTCACAAACAAACAACATTCAAATGCGATTTCCGAATGAGAAACCCACTGCGTAACTTTCCTTTTATACAGAATTTGAGATGCCATTTCCCCTCCTGCGTCGTTCGATTGCGCTTAAATGCTAATCATTTCATATCCCAGCATCTTCTTCCTTTTATGAGAATTTGACGTTTGTATCATCCCTCGTTCATGGTGTTGCAATTTTAATGACCAGCAGTGTATAAAAATAAATTATTGTGTTTTATTTGATATATAAATTCATTTCTTTTCTAAAATCGTCACTTTTTCTTTTCAGGAAATAGAATCTACTAAAAAAATACCTATGATATACCATTGCAAACAAAAGTGTTTTAATTAACTTCTGCTTAAAAACATACTAATTTTTTTTCTGTTTGAAGATGGGCTAACTTTGACAACATGAGCACTCATAGTTTACCTGTTTCTTCTTCTTTTTCATCTCTCACTATTTTCTTTCAGTTCTGTCCAGACCTCTTCAAGATGTTGTCTGAATCGAGAGAGGATATATTTTCAGTAACAGAATCTGTGGTTTCGAATGATTGCGAATAATTAATCTGAATCGGCTTTAAGCTAAAGATCCAATTTTTTTATCCCTTGCGAACCACAAAACTGACCTTATCAACCCAACAAACTGTCCCGACTCATTACTGAGGGCCCTAGGTAGACTAGTGTTAGCGCGTTGGGCTATGAACTGGGGTTGCTCCGTACGAAACCCGACCACCATTAAATACCTTCCTGTCTAAGCCTGATATGAGGAAGTTAAATCTGTAGACCAGAAAATCCTCCTATGAGGTCATAGAGGCTGGGAGATGGTACGAGCTCCCGAGATGTTGCCCTGAGGGTGCTCGGTCCACTGGAACAAATAATGACATAGCCAAATAGAGCATGCCTCTTTTTCTTAACATCTGAATTTAGGTTAGTACAACTAAGGTTTAGACGACTAGTAAGAATCCTTTCAGGCAAAGTAGTATCAAATTATCCCCGTAAAAATCTGTAATGTAGGAAGCTGCATTGAGAAGATGAGTAAAGATTGAAAAGTTTTCTAAAAGATCTAATTTAGAAATAGATTTAGCATAGGGAATAATTTTAATGATAGAAAAACGTTTGTGTTGTTGTTTTCCGACTCTAAACGTTTTAACTTTTACCCTTCTTCCTGCTAAAATTATTCAACATACTAACTTCGTATCTGAATTGAATTATTTAGAAAACTTTGCGAGCTCTTCTAATCCCTCAGTGCTTGATAATGACCTGTCTACAATATCTTTATCAACTACCTGGAAAAATATTTACAAATAACTGGGTCTTAAAATGCATCAGTTTCCTCCAGTCTTTTAAATACTTAATCGTATTTCTGTTATCGCTTAATTCCACTACATAATTCCATCCTCTCAATTTCTTTCACCTTTCTCTCCCCATTTTATTGTCTTTGTTTATTTCTTTTTCGTGTGCCTCCCTCTGGTATAAATGGCATAATTGGTATTTTGGTCTATTGGTATATTGGTATATTGGTCTATTAGTATATTGGTATATTGATATATTGGTCTATTATGTAGTATATTTGTATATTGGTATATTGGTAGCTGGTATATTGGCATAAATTTTTTCTCCCCCATCACTCTGATAGAGGAACCCTTTTCGCGATTTTGACGCATTCAAAGTCCAGGAAAATTCTTTCGATTCCACAATTTATATCAAAGAGTTTAATGTTCTTCACATTTGTAAATCTTACCTTAGTGGGAAACTCACCTAAAGCCCCAACAACGGATGGACCACTGTATTTATTAGTTCAAAACTAGCCGCCATTCTAAAGGTGTATGAGCTCATTAAATTTATACAATTCCCAAAGATTATAAAGAACATTAAGTATATTTGGAGCTATTTTTTCACTGTTGTCAACAAAATGGATGACCCTTGTAACAAAATCTGACTTCTTCAGGATAGAGGTAGTCAAGGAATATAACATTAAATTACTTTTTATATTATATAGTTCTATAATACATATATGTTAGACAAAAAGTGATAGAACGTGTTTAAAAAATAAATAAAATTTGTACAGAAATTTGCTTAAGAACCCCAATCAAAATTTCTATACTAAATGCTTAGTAAAATCAAAAATGAACTCAGATCATTTTTAACGGATTTAGAATGTGCTGCACATTCAAGCATAGAAATTTTATAGCACCAATTTCTAGTTTCTTCAGATGAAACTAAGATAAGAAATACTAGCTTTTATGTGACTTCGTTTTACAACATAGAAAGTCTGTTATTATTTTTCCCTTTTTTCTTTCTTGCTGACAGATTTTTTCCCTCTATGAAGTACCATTAACTTTCATGTCATTAACTTACATAGAGGAAGTCTTTTTGTCCATGAGGCAGGCAGTTCGCGTGTGTGTCCCGCTTCAACTGAAACCCCAAATTCCACTTACCCGAAACATTAGACATGCAAGGCGCTCTTCAAAGAAGAGGCCTACACTTAATATTTTATTTCTAAAATAGTCATTTCAGATGTTGTAGATAAAGACTGATGTAAAATGATGATGAAATTATACAAGGGATGTTTCTGTTTAATGAGCTTTTGTAGTAGTTGTATATTGGTCTTCAAGTGTAGAAACAGGCCATTTTTTCTTTTAATAACCAATGCCATGAAAAAATATTTCGACCTACTTCAAATGGCCTGCGAGGGGTAGTATATTTTGTTTTCTATGAATTCGTTTTAGTCCCACATTCTAAACACATATTTTGCACACCCAAACTCGAGTTCCCAACTTTGGGGGCGGAAGCCCCTAAGAGGGTTTCTTGGTGGGGGCGGGGGGAGAATCCCTGCGGATAAACATATTTTGTGTTTTATGTACCTTTCACTCTGTTAAAATTACTATTAAGATGACTCTCAAGCAAATGTTCAGGAAGCTGCAGGTAACTCTTTTACTAAGAAAGGGTCAGAACTCAAAAAACTGCTTTAAAACATCTAAACTGACTCTGAAATCAGACCTTTATTTCCAGTCAAGACATCTGACTATAAACCATCAAGCCAAATAATGATCTTCCTCAAAGAAACCCAGAAAAGTTACTAAGTTTTACATAAATTTGTGCAATGGGGAAAAGTAATCACATGAATTCTACAATGCCAACTAATAGGTAATATTAAAAAAATAAAGGAACTTAAAGTCTGTGGTTTATTCTCTCCCTAATTTGCCTTTTATAAATATGATCCACTCACGAAGGATTTTATTAGCAGGTTTCCCTAATAGGTGTTGATGTTACAGAAAAATTTCTCAAATAATTCCTCGTTCCTTATATAAGTGATATGCCTTACCCTTTCAACGCTATGTCTTTTAAAAGACTGCCAGCAATTCCCTGAAAAAGTACAATTAATGAAAGTGTTTTTGCGAAATATGAAGGCCTTACGTGAATAGTTTTCCAACTCATTTATTTTGAGATACAGAGCCTTAAAGTCTAATGAGTACTGAAAAATGACTGCTGAAGTCTGATTTGTAATGCCCTCTGTTGACAGCAGAAATAAGCTGGAGGTGTACCAGTTTAAAAATAAGATAGAAATGACTTGTATGAACATGAAAGTGAAGCTAACTCCATTTTTTAAAAAAAGTGTAGTTGGACCACTATTCAAATAAGGCCTTCATATAAACTCTTCTACTGTAGAGTGGGGAAAATAAAGACAAAATTATTGGGCATACTCCCTCTCTTATAAGAATCTCACCTTTCATAACTTTGCTGTGGGTAAAGAAAAACATGAAGAAATTTTAAAAATATAAAAAATTTTATTTGGTAACCAAGTGATAATAACTCAAGCTATATATATAGGCAAATTGACAAATCCGGCTTATTTCAAAGAGAACTATCATTTTGCAATGCTTCCGGCTAATGGGAAAATTATCGACAACTTTCTAAAAAGCCTGATATTTTTAGGCTTATTGTAGTGAGCCCTTACACCTTCAGGTTAGTTAGAAAATTTGTAATAGTTTGCTCAAACAACCTGGTTTCATCCAGACTTATTGCAATAAGCCCAAAGTTGTAAAGTTTTTACTGTGACTTCGCAACAAAAAAGAAAAAGATAGTTACGGAGCGTCAAAAAGCACACGAACGCCAGAGGAGAGCGGAGGAAAAAATGATTAAAACTAGTGAAAAGAAACTGAAATCGATTGTAGTTGGAGACTATATTCTGTTAAATGTCCCGAAAGTAGACTGTGGTCTTTTAAACTGTCTAAATTTAATTGGGAAAATTCTTAATATAAAAAATAATATTTACCAGATAGGAATAAAAAGTAGCATTATAAAAACTTCGTTTTCTAGATTTATTTCCAGATTTCTGACGCAGATATCCCTAAAGATGTCTCAGAAATATATACATTTATTTGTAAAGCTGTAACGAATGAATCTAAATTCGGAGACCAAGGGTATAGCAGCCGTAAATACTCAGTGTCCAACAAAAAAGTGCGTGCGTAAGAAAGCAAATCAACTGTGTTCATCGAAGTGCCATAAAAGTTCACCATTTAGAAATAAATAAAATTAAAATGTATGATTTGGGAGAAAGTCTGATTCAAAATCTACAATTTTGTAATTTTAATAATTTGTTTATTACAAATATGTAATAATAATAATACAACTGTTTAGTAGTAAAAAATTTCAAAAAATAATGATTATTGTGCAGCTTTTATGTTACCTATTTTTAACCAAAGTAACTTTTAACTAATTCATATTTTAACTAAAGGAAGTCCCTAATTAATAATCTCTTTATCTATCATTTTTTATGAGCCTTTACCACTTTGGGCTTATTGCAATAAGCCCAGATGAAACCAAGCTGTTTGAGCAAACTATTGTGAATTTTCTAACTATCCTAAAGGTGTATGGGCTCATTATAATATGCCTAAAAAATATCAGGCTAATTAGAAAGTTGTCGATAATTGTCCAATAAGCCGGGCCCATTGCAAAATGATGGCAATCTTTGCAATAGGCCGGATTAGTCAATTCTCCTACGACCTATATAACGTTTTCCAAAGAAACGTTTCAAATATTTAATTTTCAAAACCTTAAACACAGAGTTTTGGAATTTTATCTTATTAAAATTATCCTAATGTGAATTCAAAAGTTTAAGTAACGAACTTATACCCCTGCTAATTCAAATCATTACTGTTTTAAGAAAATATGATTTAAGATGGTTAAGCATGAATGAACTCTCGGTTAATTGTCTCTTCCAGAAAATATTCAAACGTGTTATTCAGAGATCAAACGAAATTAAATTGGACTAAATCTTTCCGCAACGGATTTAATGAGAATTTTTATGAACCAGAAAAGGAAGTTAGAATTCTCTCAAGTTTGCAAGTTAATTTATCTCTTAATAATTTTAAATTAATTGATTACGCATATTTATATATTTTAATTGTTCAATGTATAGATAAAATCTTACGTAAGACAGTTTGTCAAATACTTGAGACGAAAAGAAATATTTATTCCACTGCCTTGAAGTTATATTGGAAAATAAAGTATCAAAAAAGAATGAACCTGTGAAAATAACTCACAAGCCTCAATTTCCCTAAACGTCATCATTTGTAGGGAATAAATCGATCGTTACAGGGGAAAACCAGACGAACTTGTTGTGAACTGTTTATGCTTTGCTGCAAATGCACTTTACTAGTAGGAAAATGTGGGTCTTCGCTAGAGTACTATATTGTCTGTTGTTTCTCTGTATTGCCAACGAATTTGAGGTGTTTGTTTCCTCTAATCCGGCTACAAGTGAGCCGTCAACGCTTGAGATAGGTAATGGTTTGGTCATTTAGAGTTCATATTGTCTTTAAAATGTTACATTATTACAGTATTTATTAACATGAAAATTTTATAAAATTTTAATTTTGAAAGAAGTTTAAGAATTTTTTAAGAAATTATTTTTGCTATGATTGTCTAAAAAATGTTACATTTATTCTACGATTGAATATTGTCATTATAAAAAAATGTCAAATTTAAAATATAAAAAAATGTCAAATTTAAATAATTTTTAATCATATTTCACATGAGTATGAAATGTTTTATACTCATTAGTAAAGGATGCTGGTTATTGAAGTTGAGTGCCAGATGTTTTATTTTACTTGGAAGTTTAATATAAAATCATTTTAATTTTAAATAAAATACATTTTATAACTGTGAACGAAATGTTATTTTTTTAAATTGAAAATTGATCAATCTTTATTTTTAGATATCTGATTGTATTATAAAATTAAAATACCAATTATCTAAATTTTGAAAAGTCCTTTTTCTCTAGTTCCGGTAAAGTTGAGGGTTGGAGAATTTTGATCTAGATTAAGTTTGATTAACATATAGCTTATATTTAACTCATATATATCGCATTTGCATTTCATAATCATTTTAGTTATATAGTGGAGCCAGATCTTAATGCATTGCCTTGTCTTCTTAGGTGCCAAAAAAATAAATTTAGAAACCAAATTATTTCTATTATGTCTTACATTTTAAGACTGATGTTTCCAATGAACAGATATATCTGATAAAAGTTTGAAGAAATCATAAGGCAGAAATGAATATTTTTTTCATAGTATCTTTTATTAATTATTATTTTTAAATACTTGTGGTCTTATACTCTTTACAATCCAGAAAATCTATGATAAATTTTAAGATTCAGTAATGAGTAAAAACTTTATAGTAAAAAAGACTCATAGCTATTTAACTTTTAGTGTTAATTTTTAAACGTAATGATTAAAGCTTAGTTTTTAAACTCAATTTGTTGATTTTATTTACCAGAAGCTTTTTTAATTAAAATTATCTAACCTCTAAAAATGGTGATTTTCCATAGAAGTCGCAAGTATTGCATAAGTAATGTTTTTCAACTACCTCAAATGCATTAAAGTAAGTAAAAAATAATTAAGTATATAATTTTTTTTAGATATATTCTTTGAAGTCCGTCTACATTTACATAATTTAACCATATCTGTATTTTTATCGTGTAAGATTTGTATCTTGGCCGGGTAAATTCAGCGATGCTTTTTATCGTAAATCATATAAAAATTTTATAAACGAATGCAAGACCGTGATCCTTTGTATTCAGGTTTTCACTGAACGATTGAAAAAAAAACCTAAAATGAAACAATACGCAAGCTCCTCCGGTAATAGGCTTATTCAAGAATGGGAGTTATTAATATACTGCTACAATGGAAACAATTGTTAAGGGGAAAAATATAAGCAGGACAAATTAAATATAAGGTTTCTTATCATCAATTTGTATTACTACTGCGTAAAAAATCCTTACGCTGCACTAAAAATTGAATTACGCAAGAAAAAAATCTTCACGCAACATTAAAAGTTGAAATACGCTAGACAAAATATTTTATTTTGCATTGGAACTTTACTCCTACTAAAAGACGAAATTGTGGTTACTTTAAAATCTTACGAAATACAATACAGGTTCGGCATCTATTTTCAGCCAAGTGAATGACCGAAAGTCGTTATGTTCTGAGCTCATACATATCGTCACATAATGGAGACTCTGATCATAACCTTAGTTATTATTACTGTATGATATGTATTTATATATATTTCTGCGGAGCATTTATGTGTGAATAAGTACACAAAAAGGACTTCTTTATTAGAAGCATAGAGACAGGAATAATGATGTTACCGAACAACCACATATTATCCACTGAGATTTATGACGTTAAGTCACTTTATATTGCAGATGGCTCACTTCATACAAACTTTGTTTCGTGGACAATATTGTAAAATTATGTATAAATTACTTTTATGCTCTAAGTTCTAAAATTATACGGAGCAGTAATCGATTTCGGGATTAAATTTTGATCCCATTCCAAAGGTATATTGCTAATAATATGCAAATATACTAAGATTAAAAACTCTCCTGGCACCAGAAACTTCCGATATTGAACTTTATTGTTTAATATCATAAAATCAAAAATCCAAGGAAGTCAATTATACTAAATAACTGTTATTTGCTTTGAAAATTACTAATATATAAGCAAAAGGAATAATTTTATATAAACTATTAGTGTTTTTTAAACAAGAGTTATTTTCCATTAAGAATTCATTACAAATACATGATACTTCATAATCACATAAAAAACTTTCCTTTATTTATTCAAATATTTATATAATCTATTAGAAATATCTGTTATATAGTACTTCAAGAGATAAGTTTAAAATATAAACATAAAGCTATATTTTGGTAGGTTTAGATGCAGCTGAAATTTCATTCTGACAATACTTTTTTCCATAAACGAAAAGCACATTGAAATGATCTTAAAATGAATTGTTATTTTTAATATCATAAAATCAAAAATCCAAGGAAGTCAATTATACTAAATAACTTTTATTTGCTTTCAAAATTACTAATATATAAGCAAAAGGAATAATTTTATATAAACTATTTGTGTTTTTTAAACAAGAGTTATTTTCCATTAAGAATTCATTACAAATACATGATACTTCATAATCACATAAAAAATTTCCTTTATTTATTCTAATATTTATATAATCTATTAGAAATATCTCTTATATAGTACTTCAAGAGATAAGTTTAAAATATGAACGTAAAGCTATATTTTGGTAGGTTTAGATGCTGCTGAAATTTCATTCTGACAATACATTTTTCCATAAACGAAAAGCACATTGAAATGAGCTTAAAATGAATTGTTATTTTTCTTAGGTTTAAAAAACTAAGTTACATAATTTAGTATTTAAGCAGACCTGGCGTAAAATTTAGGCTATTTTTATTTAATTTTAATAAATTGCGTAGTTAGGCACTTCATTACATGTTGTACAAATTCGCAGCAAAATAAAAGGGAGCATTTCTACTCAACCACTGATTGCTAAAAGGTAAAGATAACGTTTTAAAGACAGAGTACATGTATAAGAATGAGTAAACGACCTGTTTTCTAACACTCATATTTTACATTTGAAAAACGAGTTCGATGATACGAAAACCCGGAACCTTCTCCTTTCCGGACGGATGTGCTGACGTGTCCACCAAGCATGTCAAGATCATATCAAATAAAACTTATTTTCTTTCTTGTCTGAGAGACAACTGGTTGCCCCCTAGACGATAATACCGTTCTTTATCTCTTTTTATTTGAAAGCCACTAAAATAATAATGACTCAACCTAAGAAGTCATTTCGTACTATATTGTTCATTTACTAAATTTACACCTTCACGGTCAAACATATTCTTTCTGGCGTGTGTGTCATTTTGAACTAATGGCAATAATATTTTTTTTTTATTTCTAAAGATATTTCTCTCTCTCTTTTCCATGTAACTATTAAAAACCCATTATTCCCCATTTCTCTCTAAAAGCAATAATTTAATTATTTTTAAAAATTGCATTGCTTATCATTTAGTATTTCAGTGTCCGTTGTTTTCTATATCGTAATTTTAAATCTATACAGGACATGTGACATATTTCGGGGCTAGGAATGAGGAAAATATTAAAATTCTATTATCTTATGACATTCCAATCCTTAAACACCTTGAGTCGTGACAACTAGTAACCTAAAAACAAAGGGAAACAGAGCAGCCCAATACTGTTTCTTTTACATGTTTAAAATCGAAATTTTAACAATGTTGGAAAACACACTCGGTGAAAGAAGGTCAATTTCAAATACGTCCATCGTGTAAAACAATACTTGTCCCTTATTTTTATAGAGCAATAAACACAGAATCGTACTATGTTTGATTAACTTTGATTTCAATATAGCAGTAGATTGCGTAGCTCCGAAATATAGTAGGACAATATTGAATTCGTAAATATATGAATCCCTAAGACTGTTAAAGTCGTGTAAGTCAATGGTTTGACTTTACGCTTGAAACTGTCTTCTCCTCTCGTAAATCAAAGAATCCATTACATAATAATACAATTTACGAAATTGTCATATTATGTAGAATTTACCTGAAAATGTTGGCTAAATTTCATGCACCATTTTATGAATTGCAGAGGGTATTTTTCTTATTTTATTCAATTATATCTTTCGAAGTAACAGAGTAACCAATATCGCTCGTATACTTGAATGTTTCCACTCATTCTTAATTACATTTGACCAAAATCAGATTTAGAACTTCACGTAGTTCCCACGCCTTTCCTAATAGTCACCACAAGCATTAATTCCTAATTAAACCTACGTTTTTGCCTCTTAACTTTTTTTATTGATTAGGAATGCATGGATTTTTTTTCTCTCTTGGGAGAGGTAGGTTTTCTTTGATTTCTCTTAAACGTTTCACTCTAACTCATTTTTTTATTTGGCAGCTAGTATATTTGTGAGATAAGCTGTTTTATCATGCAGATTATAAGATTTCTTTATACTGATAAACAGTTTAAATGATTAAGCATTGCCAGATATTACAACAAATTTTATATCAGAACTGGCAGTGGAATTAATTTTGTCCTCATATTACTATAACATTTAAAACAAATAAATTCTCTAAATACAAAATGTGGATAAATATGAAATCTATAACATTTACATGAGGTTAAAATCAATAGACAGAATCTCTATTTTTAATATTGAACTCTAGAAAATAGTTATAAAAAATCTTTTCCTTTAACGCTAACATTTATTATATTATGACCTTCAGTCTATTATATACTGACTATTAATAATAAAGATGACATTTCTTTAAAGTATAAACAATAGTAAAATCATTTGAAAATAAAATTATATCAATGAATTTATATTTAATTTAGATGTACTGTCAATCAATATTTTAAAATTAAAATTTCTAGTGCTTAACTGCACACTGAAAATGAAATATATTAATTTCATGTTGTCTGAAAACTCAAGTATTGTAAGTACGATTAAAACTGAATAATAATGCTCCTTAAGTTCTGGTGCTAAACTTAGTTTAACTCAATTTCCTTGATCAATTGGTTTTAATTTTATTTTGAATTGGTAGTAATTTCATAGGTTTTTTTTTATTATCTGATGGATATATCATGTTTACTAGAAATCCATGCATGCAGTTGTTAGAAACACCATGTAATAGTCCTAGTAATGTGCTGTCTACCAACATATTTGAAATCCTATTTCTTTTAACCTTTTCCTTACGGGTTGGGATAGCATGTATTCCAAGAATGCGGGCCCAAGAATGAATATATATCGTCACTTGAATGCAAGAACTAGGTAACTAGAAAAAAATTATTTTTGAGATATCTGGCTATTTATAGCTAAATTACATAAGAATTGAATGCAGTAACTAGACAATTCACTTTGCTGCTAACCTAATGCCATCTGTTGGCTAGTGTAATAATTAGACAAACAGAACGAACGACGGGTATTTTCTCACAGAAAGAAGTAGACATTTGAGATCTTCAAGAACTTGTAGAATCGAGTTACCTAGTTCTTGCAATCAGGTGACGCTATATATATATATATATATATATATATATATATATATATATATATATATATATATATATATATATATGTATGCATGTATGTATGTATGTATGTATATATGTATATATATCCCCCTTAATGGCCGTTCTTACAAATAGGGTAAGAAATTTCCCGTTCTAAAGAGGAAATCGAAAAATGGTTCGTAAACTAAAGGTTAATAATTGTCTTTTTAAACGTTTGATTTGGTGGTAATTTAGCTGTCTGTAGCATTTTTTTCTTAAATAAATAGTCATACGTGCATGATGGAAGTAATAGCGCAAGTGCTATTTGTTTTCTTTTTTCCAGGAATATTCTCTTTAAGATATGTGGTAACTTAATTACAAACATTTTACGAACTTTTTCTGTTTTAACACAATAAATAGTAAACATTTCTTCAACTAATTTGAACTTTAAAGGGAATCTACTAATTTGTGTTCATTTGACTTTGTATGAAACCTATTGTGAGTTTAAATGCAAAATCTTTTTCCCCAGAGCTGCCTAAGAACTGTTCAATGTACAGATGTCAGGACTATTTTTATCCATGTAATATGTGGATGGACGACCACTCATGTCCTTCGGGCTCTCGATGTTGCAGAGACCTCTAATTCCTTATCGTCAGCCATACGTAAATTCTGGACTGGTAAGAATGACTTTTATTCCTTTTTTTTTACACAAATAACAGGCATTGAGTGTTCAAGACTTACTCCACTCCGATTCTCAGACCTAAATTCGATTTCCTAGTTTTAATGAACCCAAATATCCTGAAGCAAAGCTGACTGAATGGAAGAGATTCTTTGATTGCAGATCATTATCACATTGATTGATTTACATTTTTTTTTATTTTACCCAGTAAAAATTCTTCTTTGTATTCATTCACCATTTGGTTACTGTCTCATCAGGATGTCCCCTCATTAAAACTTTATTATGATTACGAATTGTACACCAATTTTCTGTGTAAAAAAACTGTAGTTTAATTAAATTTCGTTCCCTCTAAAACATGTTTGATACTTTAAAATTACTCAGAAAATTTTGTCTATATTTAATCAAACATTTTTCGTTGTGCCTTTTGCAGAAAATTTTTAATATTTAAAGCTCAACTGAATCTCTTTTAGAGACTATAATCAACAAAAAGCAAAATGTTATTTCTTCCCATTTTGAATTTTCAATTCAACTTGAAAAGCATTTTAAAATTTAAAATTCAAATACTGGTTTTCTTTGCAAACTATAAACATATTCTTAACAGAATGCAAAAAAATAACTGCACATTAGATAGAATAATGACTGTTGGATGTTAAGGGATTCGATCTTCCAGTATTCGATATTCAGTCCTAGTAAAAGGTAGTTTTTGTGGGACCCAGCAATTGAAATGGGTGGTAATGAGCCGTTAAGCAAGGATACTCTTAGTGAGAAACATTTCTCCATCTTCAAATAAATAAATAACAAAGTACTACTTGCATGTCAACATTCTAGGTCGTTGCCTTCAATAAAAAAGGAAATTGTGTTAATAATGGCATTTAAAACTTAGTAGGTCTCGCTGTGGTGGTGGTGGTGGTGTGTGTGGGGGGGGGGAGGGGTTCATTAACAGGACACCAGTTCGAAGGTTAATAAACGTGGGTTCGATCCTCGTTCTGGCACATGATCGGTACAATAACTTATAGAATCATTAATCTTAGTTCCTTCAAAAAAGTTTTTATCTACTGATTATGAAAGTTTTGAATGTAAGTGACATATAAAGATTTTAATTTAGGAAAATGAGATTAGGAAAAACATAAATAACATATTCACAATGAATAACATTTTGAATTCCCAGAAAGTCAGATTGCAATGAAGTTAACTCGTGCTTTATGTGCGTAACTGTCGAGAACTATATCTGAACTATGTTTCATTTTTTGTTGTTGTTGTTCTTAGAGTAATTTTACCCTGACGTAATATCTTTTCAACTTTTAATTTTTTTCTTTATACAAACAACAAAAAAATAAAAATTAAATTAAATTAAATTAAATTTTTAAAAAACTCAAGGGATGCAAAATCATTACAGAGTAATTATTTCAATTTAAAAGGCCATGTTTTAATTCTACCATGACTATTTAACTTCATTACCATCTGAGGAAAAACATAAATAAAATATTCACAATGAATAACATTTTGAATTCCCAGAAAGTCAGATTGCAATGAAGTTAACTCGTGCTTTATGTGCGCAACTGTCGAGAACTAAATCTGAACTATATTTCATTTTTTGTTGTTGTTGTTCTTAGAGTAATTTTACCCTGACGTAATATCTTTTCAACTCTCAATTTTTTTCTTTATACAAACAACAAAAAATAAAAATTAAATTAAATTAAATTAAATTTTAAAAAAATTAAGGGATTCAAAATCATTACAGAGTAATTATTTCAATTTAAAAGGCCATGTTTTAATTCTACCATGACTATTTAACTTCATTACAATCTGAAGAAAAACATAAATAAAACATTCACAATGAATAACATTTTGAATTCCCAGAAAGTCAGATTGCAATGAAGTTAAATAGTCATGGTAGAATTAAAACATGGCCATGTAAATCGAAATAATTACTATGTAATGATTTTGAATCCCTTAAATTTTGTAAAAATTTTATTTTATTTTATTTTTATTTTTTTGTTGTTTGTATAAAGAAAAAAAATTAAGAGTTGAAAATATATTGCGTCAGGGTAAAAACACTCTAAGGAGAACAACAAAAAAATGAAATATGGTTCAGATTTAGTTCTCGATAGTTACGCACATAAAGCACGAGTAGATCTATATTATTGTTGTAGTTGTTGTTACCTGTTTGATATTCACATTAGTTAATGGAAATGCCTGTCGATGGAAATCTCTGTATAGTAAAGTATGCTGTCAGAGTAAAGTCTATTAGAGAACATGCATGATTAATGAAAATATTTATTTATACATATATCGTTAAAGCTATTTCATCTGTATGGGGAAAATCTGTAGTCGTTTCTTCCAGCTGTTGCAAATTAGTATGTTGATATAAGCTGAGATGATTGAGACTAAATTTTAGGTATAATCAATTTTATTGTTTAACCTCAAGAACCTGCTTGTTAATCAAAAACATTCAAGTAATTCATTAATATAAATCATTCATTAAAATTTAGAAGTTGGATATTGAGACCAATATTTTTTTCTTTCATGATTCTACATAAAATCTGTTCGAAGTGTTCCCTAAAAATAAAAATACAAATCATAAGGGTATTTTCACGAAGTGTAGTAAAGTAATAAAATGCAATTTAGTTGGTTCAAATAAATTTCAACTTGAAATCAATAAATTGTTTTACCGACAGCTGGTCCTCTGAAACTGTCTCTCACTTCTGCAATCCTTGTGTATATACAATTTGAAACACAGAAAACCATTCATGAACCGTTCTATGACTAATCATGTCTTCTAATTAAATGACGTTTATGTACCATCATAAATTACTCATGTTCCATTATTCCCAACAAGATCTGAACCACAGTATTTCATTTTACGAGTCTGGAAGCCTTGTTTTTTTTCTTTAGTTTGGCTTACAAATGCAAATGGGATCCATCACCTAAGACACTTACTTCGGGGCTAATAACCAGTGGCCATTTCCCTTACCATTTGAAAGCCACCGAGTCTGAGGCTACATTTTGGAACACTTAATAATCGGAAAGAAGAGAACTCTCAGATGGAACCTGTTTCAAAGATAACGATCATTCAACACAGGGTTGGGACTATCCATAAATGCATTTTTGTCTTTGGATTTCTCTGAGTTGAGTCTGAAATAGGAAGAGAGGAAATAAAATATTTAGCTCACAAAAACAGACGTTAATTAACTTGATTTTTAAAAAATTTAAATAAATGCAATAACTGTCTTCTAAATGGTTATGTTAAAGTTAGGATGACTTTAGAATTACTTCGAAAATTCTGCTAACATTGAAATTCAAAATCCCAAATTTGAAATTAATTATAATGTATGATTTTTTTTTTTATAAAATGAAGGGAATATTTTATCAAAAGTATTATAGCCCTGAGAAAGATTTACTATAAAATTAAAAGTTGCAAAATATGTCTAACATACATAGATGTCATTTATTCTTTTTCCCAATGCGGAGGCACTTGTATTCAAACATTGGCCCTTACTACGCCGCAGTTTTACTGTCCATTTTATTGTGGGGGCACCATATAGGCGGACAGCATTACCCCCTATGAAGGGACGACACGAACGGAGGCATTTTTCGTGGCGCAACGCTGGGACTCGATCTGAGCACCCTCAGCACCGAAAACCAGCGCGCTGTACCACTGGGCCGCCACAAGCCCAGATGTCATTTATATTACAAATATTTTTCTTATCGAGAAAAAGTAATATGTCTGATTTGAGAGATTTCATTTTTCCCACATCTGCCTAAAGTAATAAAACATGCTGCTTACAGGTTATCACTCTCTCATATAATTTAAAGTCTTTTTAAGATGAAAAGGATAATCTGCAATATTTGATACTTGCACTGATTAAATACTTAAAAATCATCCAAACCATAAAATAAAATCAATGTTTTTATTTGAATTCGAGTGAATTACATCTCAGCGCACTTGCTTGTAGCAAGGTTGAATCAGAAGGAATCCTTAGATATCTGAAAACAATTAAACAAAACACATATACTGTTAAACACGGAAGAAGAATATTAAACTAATGGAAAAATATTAATTGACACGAAACAAACAGAAAATTCAGGTTCCAAGTGTTATGTATTATTTTTGAGATTTGAGATGAGAAGTTTCAGAAATTATAGTATTGATATTAGATAGTAAAATAGTCCTCGGTTCACATACTTATAAATTTCTACTTTTTATTTAGTACCTTAGTCTCATCAATGTAAATCTTAAAATATGTTTGCTAAAAATATATATTCAAAAATGGTTTCTGAGACAATAATTTTGATGTCAAAAACAGAACTCTACTTCACCAATAGTTTTGGATGTTAAGAAAGAATACACCAGTCTTCAGAATCAAAGAATATATTTTAAGGAGTTAATTTTCAGTAAATTTTTTTCAATACTACAATCCAAGATATCTATGAAATTTTGTTGTCTGTAAGAAAGAATGTATCATTCAATGCTATTAGTAAATAATGCCTTGAATTTGATATTTTTACAACATATATTCCTTGTTTCGAATTGACAACACTAAGTAACAACGTTTTGAAAGATAGACCGATGCCTGATCATTGATTTATAGGTGAATGGATGGCACTATTGACTACTTTAGATAACAATTGCACAAGTTTCTCTAAAATCTGTAGGGTAAGTTTATACATGGGACTATAAACGAAATACAATTTCATCTTAAATTTCCAACAAGTTGTAACGTACTTTGGTCAGTCAATAACACGAAAGTCATAAAAATTAAGAAGAGTAGTTTAGTATGCAAATATTTACTATAATCACATGCAGAAACTTCTTTAAAGGAAAATCAGAGATTACACTCCTATTAAATTCAGAGATGTTACACTATTTCTCCGGATTGCCATTGAAACGAAACCGGACAGTTTGATTTGTTCATACTTGCGACAACCTAAACAAACCTGGACAGCGAGGTGTGTCCGTTCTGGCTTCTTTTCCGCCTGAACACTTTGAGGGTCAGTTTGACTCCCCTCACTCCCACGCTGGGTCTATGTGAGATTCAAGAGCTGGAGTACAGCTGTACAAAATGGGGTCTTAAGCCTAGTAATAGCTCTAAAACAGTGGTTCCCAACCAGTGGTCCGCGGACCACAGGTGGTCCACGAGAGCCTTGGGAGTTGTCCGGCACCACATATAAAAAAGTTGCCAAATAAATGGGGATTATGAAAGCAATGTTCATCGAACTCGATGGGCCGAATATATCCGATGACTATCAGGTGTTGGATTAAAATTTCTTAGAAGTTTAACATAATTATTTTGTTTTTAGAATATGATACATAAGAATATGAGTACTTTAATCCTGTATCCCTTTTGCCTTAGGGATATTCTATACCCCCATAACCCCGGAAGGTCCCTCCCCTTCAAGTCGATAGGGGGAGGGGGTCGCACATGGTCCAATATCTGGCTTAGTGGTCCGTAGACTTCTACGGGTTGGGAACTACTTCTCGAAAAGGTTTATTGTAAAATGTGACCCCCAGCGTACCGGGTAGCCTTAGATCTAGGTTTCACCCTTCTTATGGGCTCCTAAGGACATGTTATGGGCCTCCCTATGGGGCTCCACTAAGCAGGGTATGCTCTATGCCTTTTGTCATCTAAATGCAGTTTGTCTTAGTAACGGATCAAAAGGGAGAAAAAGACTAGTAGTGTAACAAAGTATAGCGTGGTTAATATCAGTTACGTATTAGAGAGCTTATCGTTAACCATAAAATAAGGAGACTGGAAATGAAATTAAACTAGTCTAAAAAGGTGTTTCGGGGCTGGTAAATAAATCTATATAACAGACATTTTCCAGAAGAACAACAGAAAATCTATACAAACTTAAGAGAGACAGAATCCTAGATAGGAGAGTTACATTATTGCGATAGAGATACATTATTGGGACTATCCTAACATTATTGGGATAGTCTAGTTGGTAGAGAGCTAGAATCGGGGTGAGGGTATTAGGATTCAAATCTTTAGGCTGGTAGACGTTTGTTACGGTGGCGTCCGAGCGTTGGGAAGTTCGATAATGGATGTTTATAAGTAGTATGATAAATAATTAAGGAAGAGAAAAATGAGCATCACCGGTAAAAATTAAGAGAATGGAAAAATATATGCTCGTGCAATATTATATGCCCTTGTCTTCAAAAAAAGAGAGATTTCTTGAGGAATGCTATTTAAAAAGGGAGAGTGTATCTCAAAATTGAAAAAGTTCAGTTAGTACCATGCCATCCTCAAGGTTGAGAAACCCCGATTTTAATCACAATTTTGCCAGACTGTCGTTAAAGGGTTTTTTTATTTTTTATTTTTTGTAAACCCTTTTTTCGATCTCTTTCTGTGCTTCAGTTAAAACCAGTGAATGCTTCATATTTTGCAGTATACAGGGCCAATATAGGATTATCTGTGTTTTTCAGTTTTCTCTTCATACCTTACATTAAATAGAACAGGTAATCAAAATTTCAGTGTGCACGGTATATCAATTTAATTTATCAATATACATTTGGAGGAGAAAATCTTATCTACTTTAATACAACCATGTAATTTATAATATCTAATTTCAACTTGATTCTTTAAAAAAAATAAGCATTCTTAAAAAGGCAGTTTCTTTCTTTACATTCCCTTCAAATTTAAAGTAATTATGATACTCATTGCCGACGACTTGCTGAAAAAGTCATCTTTTCTAGTAATATGGGAAGAATCCCTCAAATAGTGCTTTGACAATCCGAGTACGAAAGACTGGGAGGCGAAAAAAAGTGCTTTCATTATCGAGACAGATTGGGATTCTCATTTCGTTGTTATGGGTCATACCACGGAGCTTCTTCTGTTGGTTCTCCTCGCTTTCGCCATGGCAGGTAATAACCTTATGAAAGATTTCTTTACCCTAAGTTTGGTTTGTGCCCTTTCCGTTGAAATCCACCACAGTTATCATAGAATTGTCTCTTCTTTTTCTGCGTAAAGAATAGTCAATGTTTGATTTTCTTTCGGATCCACAATATTATTGTGATGATAACTTGTAACTAATATCACTTATTGAGTGATTATTCTTTAAAAAATTAGAAATAACGAAGCGATACATTCATCATTTTCCGATTATTTTTTATTTTGTGTTATGGTGGAAAAATGCTCGTTACATATGAAATCTTGTATTTCACTCCCAAATATGTTTTTGTTTTGCAATTTTGGTTGTTCTCATGTGTAAGCTGTGAAACTAAAACAATACAACTCCATGCCTTTAACATTTAACAATAGTTAGAGCAACTAATTTCTTTAAAATGTTAAGTATAAAAATTGAAGTATATTAAAAAATATAATAAAATGATACCTTAGTGATAACAAATAATAGCCTATCAGTATTCTTTTGTATATAACACTCATACAAGGTAAGCTGTATTTTGTGTTCTATTTTAAATGAAAATATGTGTTGATTTTTCCTGAATTTTAATGCTTTATGAAAAAATTTAATTTAAAATTTCCTTCGTTAAAGATTTCTTCCTCCTAGTCAGAAAATTTCGAAACAATAAATTTTGAAAATATTCTCCTGAATAATTAAAATGGCATTATGTTTGTTGTGATAAGCATAAAAGAACCCAAATTTGTATCTATGGAATTACACGAAAAAAAATATATAAATTTGCATGCTTTTCAACAAACAAAACTTGAAAACAACATAAAACAAATATAAATTTTTTTCTTTGACAAATAATTTAAGCGTATTTTATCACGCATCTTTGCATGTACGTTGGCCACGTGTTTTACAAGTTTTATTTTTCATTTTTAGTGTCATTTCTCCCACATGATGTGATGCGTGTTTATTATTTCTTATCACACAATTTGAGTCAAATGAAGTTGTTAGGCCTGGTAAAGTAATATAATTTACCTAAACAGATATTTAAAAAGGACAAATAGCTTTTGTGTCAAAGAATGTGATTATGTTTTTCGATAGGGAGGTGCATTTCGTATATAATATCTGCGTGTTTTCATTTATTATACATTTATGTACTATATATGACCATAGAAACGCAAAATACAGAAGCGAAAAAATGTTAAATAAAAGATTAGGCAGTTTTATAAGTTTATCACTATGAAAACTGCAATAACAAGTAAACGAATGGAATGGTTGATGTTGTTTTGAATCTTTAACTTTAAGGATGCCCAGCTCAAAGGAAAACATTTTGAGTCGAGAGTCTAATCTCCATTTATCGTATCCCTGTACTCATTTTTCATTTGCGTGAACAAGAGATAAAAATTTAGATTCACAAGTGTATGTGTTTTTAAAAGGTTTAAATACTGGAATAAAGTATTTAACGACTTTTTTAGAAACATCAGCATACTAGACCCTTGCATGCAATCAAATCTCAAGTCATGGCATCAAAGAAAACATGGATTTCAGTAAGATAATTAAACAAAATTGGTCTTATTCTAGCGGTAATTTCTACAGTAAGAGTTTTTATCAGCATTATTTTTTACAGTCCTTTTTTAATCGTAAAATGAGAAATATTCCCCTTCATTAACCCCTGGTAACATCAAGCGAACTTTAAGTTTATATAAAACTTAATTTTAAAACTATTATGTTCTTAAAATAATTATTTTCTTTTTTTTTCTCTTAGAATCTGTCATCAGATTATTTCTGATTTCTAAAATGCAAAAGTTTTATGATTTTCATTGAATTAATATAGAATCATTGTTTTATTTCCTGCACAGCAGCTAATTAAAGGAAAAATCTGTAAATGGTGGTAGCCCCTTAATTGGCTCTTTTCGTGGACTCCAAATAGACCTTGAGAGTCAGAAGGGTCAAGTCCCACCGTTGGCATAGATGTTTCTAGCCATTCAGGCTCTAAACTGTATGTTTCTGTCTAATTGCCTCTTGTGAAGCTAAAGTTTGTCTTAGCGGTTTCAACCAACCAACCAACCTACCATCCTAAAGGTCCTCGGACCTTGTGGTAGAAAATGTTGCCTAAAACATTGCTCTTAAGGTCAAAGAAAAACTGCAAATCTACAAATGACGTATTTATGAGTTTTAAGCTAACAAAATGAAAATCTACTACACATTGCTTTCTATGCAGCAGCATATAAAAACAAACAATTAAAACAGCTACTGAGCACTTACCAGGCGTTTACTACATTAATTTAAATTTTCTTCATATTTTCAGTTTCATCGGGTTGCATTACGTGCATTTATTTAACTTTAGAACGTGCATAATATCTGGACTAATATGCTTTAAAACATTAAAAATTTCCGTTTTTAACTGTCTGTAAAATAAATAGTTTGTGACCGTGGTATTTTAGAATATTCTTGAATGCACTGTGACAATTTCGTTATTTCGCATTATTCAAGCTAGTTCCATCAAGCTACCGTTAATTGGAATTTTACATTGATAAAAGGGGAAAGTGCATGCCTGTGTAACTTGATTGCTAGGATACTTAACTCTCTAAACCCCCCCCCCCTCCCCCGATCTAGCTACTTTTGCATTTTTTTTCCATTTCGTATCCAGTTACCATCGGTGAAATTGGACGTTAGGAGACTCGTTTAAAATACTAATTAAGTGTACCACCTTCGCATACAAATGTATACACTATGAAGGAAAGAGGCGCAAAGTTTGTCTCTTGAAAAAAGACTAAACCATAGGAAAAATTAATTTTTTCTCTCTTCCCAGGAATGAGCAGTAGATATAAATGAAATTTAAGCCAAGCTCAATTGTGCAATTCAAGTTATTTAGTATTATTTTAAACAGAAGCTTTCAGGGGGTTAGACAAAATTAACATTTAACTAAAAACACGTATAAAAGAGAAACATAAAAACGACACTGTACTGTGTACATTTTATGATTAATAATTTTAAGGTGCCTCACGGGGGCTCAAAATTCAAACAATGCATTTGATAACAATATTTTATTTTACTGAACTAATATGACTTCTTACCAGAAAGCTTGAAAAGCAAACTGCGGGAGCAGGATCTTTTTAACTACAGAATCAAAAGGTAACTGTCTACATAAATATAATTTCTATGTTTGTAGAGGTTTGGGGCAGGCTCATTGCAATTGAGATTCTTCCTGGAATCAAGAGATTGCTATGTAAATTTAATGTTCCAGCATTCTGTCGGTTAGAGATTATTTTAAACCGCTTCACAGAAGAAAATATATTTCTTTTTCCGAGAGAAGAAACTTTCCAGGTTGGTTGGTTAATTATGAGAGAGCTATATTAATCTTCTTCTACTAGAGAAAAGTGTGTAAAAAATGGATGTTTTTTCAGCTTAGAGTAAATACTGCACACACGCTATACTTGTGTATACATATCCTTAGTACTGCAAGGGCGGGAGCCAAAAATTCCCTTCCACTAAACCAAACTCCACCCCTTCTTTACATAGATCAGTCAAAGAAGATACAAATTTATTATTGCAGGCGGAAGGTTGTTCAGACTTACATAAAAGCTTATCTGTAGATTCTACAGCTTAATCTTTATTAAATTTTTCACACAGAAAATAATGTTTTTTTATTAACCCTCTAAAGGTACAGTGGTTTGAGACGAAATAGATGGTACAGTAGGGTCGGATCCGACCCGTTATCTTTTTTGATGAGGTTTTTGGTAGAAATAAGTACACAATAAACATTTTTGTTGTATAATAATATTTATTGATAATATTTTACATGAAATAAAAACCTTTTCGTAGAAAAAAAGACCGACGAAATGTAATTTTGTTGAACAAAGAAAATCTCTCTGGCATTTACATAGAATGTTGTATATATTAGGTATAATATGTAATTTAGTCTTGTACCTAGTTTTAGAAGTTACTGAACCAAATTTCCGTGCATAAAAATGTAACAAATAATATATACTGATATTTTTGGCCTTCAAAATTGAAACAAAAAAATTTAAAATCTAAAATAAAAAAAATGACTAGTGATCATCAATAGCGTTTTTCAACAAAAACACTCATATTTACTGCAAACTTATAGTTGCAAACGCTCCAACACCTGTTGCAATACTGCCTTGTAGGGTTTCTTAGCAACTCGATCTCTTGCAATGAGAGGGGAGAGTACGGGAGGGGGAAAACCCACCCCTGGGTCAGATCCGACCCCCACCGTACCATTAGAGGGTTAAAATAAACTCAAAGCCTACCAACAGTGGATGCTGAGGGAGTTTGAAAAAGCATATCTGCAGCTGAGGTCTAAAAGCACACAGCCTTAGCTCCTTGTATTCAATAGCTCTTAGCGAGTGTATTCCAAAATAGTTAATTATTACGCTGATATTAAGACTCGATTTGCTTGGTCAAGGAGTAAATAACAAGTAAATTGTAAAAAGTAGAACCATTGTATTTGAATTCATATTCTGAGTACTCCACTCAATCAGTGAAATCTCGTGTCTATTTGTACCCTAAATTACAGTCTTTAGACAACCACGTAAGTAGGTATATTAAGGGACATTTTCCAGACTTGGTAACATGTTATGTTCTGCTCGAACACAGAGTGAATCAACCGATCCATAAAGAATGGTTGTCACAGTTATATCTAAGTCTCAAGTGGCCTCAATATCTTTCGGGTTGTGAAAATGAATCCTTCACGTCAGTCAGTAATTGTCATTAATTCAATGTTTTAAACGATGTTTCTAAGCCTATTACCTCTAATTTTAGATAAATATATTTGCACATTGTAATTTTTAGTTGTTATTCGGATGTTTTAATTTTGCAATACTTTCTCCTTTTGCAATGAAATAATTTAGCGTGTAAGGTTTATCGAATTAGGTACCGAATTTGTTAATGAATAATTCCTGTTCGAATACTCATTAGAGTGAGATATTTTCTAAAAACCAAGTTATTTGTAAACATCGTGCAATAATTATAAACATATTTATGTGGAAAAACATAACCAAGAATTCGATCTGATTCCTTAAACCTTCAAAAGACGTTTTTTTAGCTAAAATATGAAGAGACATAAATAAAAAAGTGACTTCTTCAGAAGTATTAAAGCCTTCATCTTCCTGATTATTTTTTAGTTCTCTTTCTATCCCGCCAGCAAATAAGCAAGATCGTTATTTCCCGAGAAGGATTAAAGATTTCTAATAAATAGCTTTTTTTCGCTTCTAATGGCAATAAAAATATATTATTTGATAATCCCTCTGCCTAAATTTCATTTTAAATAAAAACGTAGATTAAAATATTAAATTATTAATTTAATTTTTCAATCAACGTAAAATATTTTTTCTTCTGTAATAGTAAAGAAGTTTAATCCTTTGAAATTCTTCTTGAAATTTGTGTTTTTAACTAATTACTATTTTGGAAATATTTTTATTTAAGCTAAAAATATTTTTAACAGAACAGCTCATTTTAATATGTGCTACCAAATGTATATCAGTTTTAAGTTTTTGAGCAAAGAGCAAAATTTTTATAATTTTATAAAAATTATATGGGACCGAGATAATTTTTAATGATACTCAAATATTGAATTCTCTGAACTGCAGATAAAACATTAAATTCGTAAACTGTTCAGGTGATGCGAGGAAGCCTTTCAACCCATTCCTCGTCTTTTTTGACGAATGATAATATAGGATTCTCTTGATATTAATTTAACTTCTTTTTCCTTATTTTCCTATTTTTCAGTGATTCTAAATTTTTTCACCAGGAATTCATCATTTTTGTTACATTTCATTTACAGCAGGGGTTCTCAACAAGGAGAGGGGAAATTACACCCACGGGGGGAATTTTAGGGTATCAGAGGGAGAATCAGGACCACTATTCACAAAACCGTGATGTCTTGTAGATTATGTACAATCTGCAAAATTTTAATTTGCATGTAGTTTAATTTGCGACATTCAATAAAGTTTGTTGAATGTCACAGATAAAAATCATTTCTTGAACATGCAGTATTATTTTTAGTCTGCTGATATTAACTTTAGTCTGTTCAGTAATTAGTTTTGAATATGAAAAAACTATTTTCATTCAAGTTTTAAGAACTATCATCATTTTCTATTGCTATCAAATTTTGTAAAAATCTATCATAAAAATAATCCAGATCAGAGGTCGGAAACGCGATGCCCGTGAAACAATTTTAAAGTGCCCGCAGTTCAAATATCTACCATATTTGAACAACAAACGCTCGCAGTTGTAATGAATAATTTTAGTAAAAAAGAATTAAAAATCGTTAAACCGTAAAAATCAAAAACTGAGCATCCTGCTCTCTCGACAACGTCACTCTCCCCTCGCTGTCAGTCAGCTTCTCTTTCCTGCTCTCATATTGAACTCTCTTTGCTCGTCAATATATGCTTGTGAATCTTTGTTTTCCAATATGAAATACTTAAAATCAAAGTACCGATCAAGCCTCACTGATTTGGACCAGTGCCTGAGAACTGGGAATTCAACTTATGTACCAGATTACAAGGAGTTGGCGGCAGATTTGCAATGTCAAATATCGCATTAATTATCAATTTTAAGATTGTTTTGTTTAAATTGAAATTTGAATTTATGTATTAAAAATTTATGTCGCATTGCTTTCATGTTTAAATATTAACCCCCCTCCCCTCCTCTTCATCCATCTGTGCCCGCTGGACTTCCGCGTTTGAAATATGCCCTCCTAGTACAGTAACCACCGCTTATAGTGATCACTGGTTATAAGAATCAACCGTTTATAAGAATCAATATCGCGAAAACAAAAACAAATGAATTATTTTCCATGTTAAAATTTTCGCTTTAAAGAATCAATCCACCGGTTTTAAGAATCAGTTTACACTCTTCGCTTTCCTTTCATTTTTCCAAAAAAGCTACTTAAACCCTCAAAAGGCACGAAGTTCTTTCTTTTTTTTTTAAAGAAAGATTGATAAGATGGGATGGAATATAGTCGTAAAACTCACCCCTTTCTTTATTAGACATAACATAATAGTTTCCCCTTAAACGTTTTGCCACAACACTGTCCTATTAGCTTGACCCGGGGGCAACTTTACCCGTCCGAGTAAATCTTCGTCTGAGACTATAAGTATTGAAAGAGGTATAAACAGCCTCCTGAAAACTTCATTACGTCAAACTACCGTAGATACTTTTTCTTGCTCCCTTCCTGTAGTTGAAATGTTAAAACTGTTAAGCAGGTATGTTGTAACTTGTAACAAATATTGTATTTTTTTCTTCTCTTATTATAATCATGTGTATCTACTTATAGGTCTAAAAATTAAGTTGTATTTTTAAAACTATAAAAAATAATTTTAATAAAAGATACTTAATGTAAATTAAAGAGTATTTTAATATAAATTATCTAATATATGTATATATAGGTGTGTGTGTTCCTGTCCAAAAACCTAAATTTCGGTTATAAGAATCAACCGCTTATAAGAATCAAAAACAGTAATAACAAACGTGATTCTTATAAGCGGAAATCACTGTATATTAAAAGGTTGCGGACTCCTGATCCAGATAAACGTAGATGTATTCGCACTAACACAGAAAAAAAAAGTTTCAGTATTATATGCATATCATTTGGAATGCACCTTTTGAGTCAGGCAGTCTTGGGAATGGGAGGGGGGATGATATTCTGAACGATGGTAAGAGGGTGAATGGAGCAAAACAGGTTAAGAACCTCTTATCTATAGCATTTAAGAAGCCACACGTAGTTTCAGTTGTTTAAGATTTCCCCGATATATTTCTTGTATTCTTGCATCCTGTAATGTTTCCTTCCGACAATAACTTTTGATGGCTTTTTCAGTATCAAAATTATTCAGAATTCTCCTTAACTTTAAGTTCACATTTATTCTGTTCAAATTAGTAGACTTCATTAAATTCACGATATTTTTGCTATGAAGCCTATCACAGTTATTAGATATTCTATTCAGTTATAAACTGGAAATGCAAATATCTATGGAAATTTAAAATTTAAAAAATATATATTCAGATCATTTAAAAACTGTAGTCAAATTTTTCAAACCCGTGAAGAGAAATATGTATATGCAGCAATATTGTTTCTAGAGTTTTTAAACTTGACTAAGATCTTACGACACTAAAGTTTTTTTTAAAAAATTAAGCCTTAAAAAACGCCCGTATAAAGAAAAATCCATCGAATTCTCTACTTTACATAATTTTTTAAAGAATGCTTTGACTCCATAATAACAGTAATGAGCGTTGAAAATTCTGTAGCTGTAAGTAAATTTAATCATGATCGATCTGATATATAACAAACAATTTCTTGTGATTTTTACAGTTCAATGAGATACACATTTTATTTACGCTTTATTTGTCTGATGTGAATTTTATTACCATGTTTTCCCAAATTTCTTCATTGTAAACGCATATTTTTTATGACTACATCTAGTTTATCAGTTTTATAAGAACTTAAATGCATGTTTCTAGGCACATGTTTAAATTTTAGTGTTGATGTAGTTTGACTTTTTTTTTTTGATGAGGGGGGAGCAAAACTAGACAGATGAACTAATTTGCCTAACTTGATTACACTTTTTGAAAATATGCACGTAAAGATATTATACTTATGACGATATTTTTTTTCTATGGGAAGATAAGTTGAATTGTTGAAACGAAGCTTCATTATCAGGGTTTTATAGCAATACCTGGAGTTTCTAAATTTATAAAAGTATGAAATTTATTTAAATTAAAAATAATGGCATAATGGGTAGACAAAATTAATCCATGTTAGCAATTTAATGGTGACTTTAGGTGTCAAAAATGAGGTATAATTACGGTTTATTTAATTTTATCCGTGAAATTTAACGCAAATATTAGATCATACGTTAGATTAAATTGATTAAATTTTGTGTTGTTAGGATTCCCATTACATCTGATTAAGCAAATTATGTTTGAAACGTTTTGATAAAAATATCCACAATTTTACTAGTAAAAACATTGACACATACTTAGATGATATCTCTATATCCTGTCTTGCTCCACACTGAAAAGGTGTTAATGAACTTTTCCTATAGCTATATTGAATAGCTTTGTCTAATGCAGCCGTACTCAACCTTTTTGTCTCTCGAGCCACATGCATATGTTTTCTACGTTAGGCAGACCGCCACATCTTACACCATACTTCATAATATCGGTGGCTTGGTTCTAAAAGGGCCATGCCATTTTTTATTCAGATTTTGAGCTATTTATACGAAAAGTTTCCATTTTAGTGAATCTTTAATTGTAAAAAAGGTCAATGCCAAATAACAAACAGAAAGATATTATATTTCCTATATAATATCAGCCAATGTGAATTAAGATGCAGTAACTTTAGATCCCAAAAAGGCCAAAGGCATATTTTTATATAAAATAGTAACAGATAAAAAATGTTTATATGATAAAAGTAATGTTTTTTATACTAACAATGAGCAAGTAAAAAATAATAATGCGACGCGTAGTATCAGAAAGATATAACATTCAGCAAAATGTTCGATATATTTGAATGCCTTTTTTCTCTAAACTAACAATTTTGACTTTATCCTTTTTGGAACCAAGCCACAGATATAATAATGTAAACAAAAAAACTAAAAACCTTAAATGTATTCAAACGTTTATTTAAAAGTGAGTGTGGCCTTTTTTATATTGAGACAAACTTTTGACTATTTTAGACAAATCAGGTTTATACTTGCTGCATGTTATTCTTAATACGTTATCAAGATAAGAATCAGTGAGCCGATTTCATACACGTTCTTCGCATGTTTCATTTTGGAATTGGATGATTCACAAAGATACGTTAATGCAAACAACGGGAGCAGTACGTAGGACATTTTTTGTACAGTTTTGCATTTTTCAGGGCTAATTTCAAAAATTTCACTTCTAATTTCAAAAGTTATGTTTGCAAAAGCACCTGTCTGATAATGAATGGGAGTGTCGCGGTGGCTTGGGGAAGCTAGGTGGGCCACAGTTTTAGTATACCTGGTCTAATGCATCCAGATTTTTCCGTTATAAAGGCCGAAAAGTTCAAGCACTGAGTGTGTACTCACTAAAATCGGCTCAGTGATTCTTACCTTGATAACGTATTGAGAGTAGCATGCAGCAAGTATAAATCCAAGCAAGGTGTGGAATTGAACTTCTATACAAACAGTTCTTCAAAACTTTTAGAGTTTTTTAAGATAGTCAGACAGAACCAAATATTTAACATGCGTTCAATGAGTTCTTTCTATTCAACCATCTGAACGCTGTGAGGATTTGTACCTTTTTAACCTTTTTAAGGGCACCCTTTGCACAGTGCAAACGGCCAAATCTAGACTTTTTTCACTTGCCTTCAATGTATTACAGTTAAGTGAGCAGAAAATTTGTGTGTAATGCCATCTGTTATCAGTTTAAAGAAGTAAAAACATTTTGCAACCTTTAATTGTAAAATTTTTCAAGATTCTTTAGGTTAAAAAAATCAGGAAAAAAATTTGCCTCGTGCAAACGGGGGTGGTTGTTACCCCTGAAATGGTTGATTCCCTTCAATCCTTTATTCCGTTTTGTATCATAGGCTAAGGCTACAAGATCTTGGCCTGCCCAATTGCCTTTTTTTCTTATTATTTAAATTATTTTGCAAAGACTGGGAATTTTCCCCACCTTGAATTATTCTAAAATATTCGTCCTACAGTTATCAAATATTCAATTCCAATGATCGGGTGCCATTGATCGTTGCCAGAACCGGGGATCGAACCCTGCTCACCTAAACCCAAGGGCGTGTTTCGTCCCGCTGTAGATGGAGAACTTTCATTTTTGATTTTATTCAGTACAAATTCGTCTTATAAAAACTTCAACTAAGCAGACTTTTTTCATCTGTCATAATAACGATGTATCCTCTAATTTCGGAAAAATATATCATGATTTGGTAAGCAATTCTAATGAGATATGACCTTAACATATAAATAAGACTGTATCACTCAAAAAAAAATATACTTATGAAGCTAATTAGCACTTTTTTCTTTAGGAGAAATTTAAGAAAAGAGTCTGCAATTATTTTTGTTGCATTTTTGTTTAGATGTGGCTTACGCTCCACTGGATGCTTGCCTTGCCCCCAGGATGTGCCGGCCAGTCAATCGATGCTGCTTTCCTCGGGACGGTGATTGTCCAGCGGGACGTGTTTGCTGCCAAATGTGGAGGTTGAGCTAATCTACGCATCATCCACTTTCTTATGTGTATCAAATAAATGTTTTTATCCAATTGCTTTTCTTAGTCATGATTTTTCTGACGTTTCTAGCAGAATACTGCATTTTGGTATTGTATTTATTTTATACATGTGTATAATCTTACTGTATCTTCTATATACTTCATGATTTTAAAGTGGTTTATAAATTAATTTATGAAATATTTTGTCTTGTTTGATTTTTTACACGTTATGTGGATTCATTATTATTTTTTTATATATTGTGTGGAATCATAGACCATTCATTATGAAATCTAGGATTGTTTCTGCTTTTAAACCGTTATTATAAGATATTAAGCAACGAGGCAATCCTGCTTTCAAATACAGTGAAACTTCGCTATGGCAGCCAGTCATGGGTCCGAAAAAGAGTGGCCGCATTGCGAGGTGGCCGGCTAGAGAAGTTTCACTGAAATTACGAAAAGTTTAAAAGGGTTTTGTAAAATTAGTAACTTATCGAACAAGTTAGGGAGTAAGAAATACTTTTTGGGCATAACATTATATATATATATATATATATATATATATATATATATATATATATATATATATATATATATATATATATATATATATATATATATATATGTATATATATATATATTTATTTATTTATTTAAATTTATATATATATATGTTTTGCCTAAAAAGTATTTTTTATTCCCTAACTTAACTTGTTAAAAAAGTTACAAATTTTACAAAGCCCTTTTAAACTTTTCACAATTTTTATATTTACCCTCAGGTGAGCTCTGGGCTAAACATGACCCTTGAGAAAGTAGAATAGCTTACAGTTTTAGACTAGGAAGTGATACCCATATGAGGTAATGTCAAACTTTGAAACTTCCGAACCTGATGACAATTCTGAACACAGGTACGTTCTACTTCGAGAATTTTGGGTATGAAGTGATGTATAATTGCATTTTTAAGTTTACTTTCTTCAGTTAGGTGAGGATCCTTTGCTCAGGGAAGATCTCAGTGCCTTCCCAGAATGACTTAACAAATCTGTATATACTAAACGAATATAATCGTTTAGTATATAAAAACGAATTATTCTATTGAAGTTTGGCAACTTCGTACTTACGGCTACATTCTAATGATATATATATATATATATAATATTAAAAACTAGTAATTTCTTAATTCAACACTCTTAACATTTAAAAACTATTAATTCCTCACTTTACTATTCAAAATTACAAACCCTTTTTTAATCCCTAAAGTTATTTAATTCCCTTTGGGCATTCGCGTTCAATTCCATTATTACAGCCTTCGGCAAAATCATTCAAGATGGCTGTCTTTTGTAAGTAAAGGGAAGCTGCGCGGCGTCAGTACAAATTTAAATCAGTTCTGCACATCAACAACAACTTTAAACCAGTAAACTATTAAGACACACCCTTTAATCACGTGATGGACTGAAGTTTATAGAAGACTTAACATCCGGAAGTAGGACGGATTCCTGTACTTTCACTTGCTGCATTCATACCGACGGAGCGGTCGGTGTATTGAATAAAAATGTTCCCGTAAAAAGCTCGTATTCGTCGTCTTTAGTCATGAAGTAAATTTATTTTTGAGCATAACTGCATCTCCTCACCGTAGCATGGGAGACTAGATATCTTCTGAGTCTGCGATCTGTCTCCCATGTTACATATATATATATATATATATATATATATATATATATATATATATATATATATATATATATATATATATATATATATATCGGAATAGATATGTTTGAAGTAATAATATGTAAAGGAAAAAGCTAAAATGTAGTTTTCCTCAAAAGTACTAATCGCGAGAATTTTAAATGTTGTTAATTTGACAATATATTAAAAGGGCAGAGGCCTCAATTTTTTTTAATCAAGGGAAATTGTAAGCAGTATAGATATGAAATTAAAAATAAATGCGATTACGTGGTTTCATGATTGGCTTTATGTGCAGCATTTCTACATTCTCTAATCTTTGATTTTAACAATATTTATGTATCACAGTGCCATGCTGTGAATGAATTGCATTCGTTAACTTAACACTCATTTAACTGTAAAAATACCCACAAATTATGTATCACAGTGCCATGCTGTTAATGAATTTCTTTTTTCAACTTAACAACATTTAACTGTAATAGTTTCCGAAAATTGTATATCACAGTATTGAATTCAAGTGATCTTTTTCCCAGAACAAGAGTAAGTTCATTTCTGTATCTGTATCAAAGAATGAACATTATTCATTAATATAAAAAAAAAACTTCAAAATATTTCACGTCACTTTACTGGTTTTTATAAGTCAAACTTTCCTGTAAACAGGACGATTGATAGCTCCAAATACAAATATAAGCATTTATACTTAATAAATTTGCTTCAGAATATCAAAGAAGGAGGAATAAAAACTGATTTAAAACCAGGTATCGCATGTTTGGTGTAAATTTTACTCATAGACTAGCTACTCATTGCATATATAATCTGTGTTAAAACGTTATATGTAATTTTGATCAGAGGTAGTCCAAACTATGTTACTTACAACATTATACTGAAGCTAGTATTAAGTTTTAAGGTGGTTTTGAGTAAGGAGTAATATTTTAAAATATTAAAAATATTCACGAACAATAAATGAATATTCTTGTATCACTTTTTGCAAAATACATTCTTTAGTAGTACAATAAAAAATATGTTAAATGTGTATTTGATGAAGCTTTGAAACTGGGGAATGTTTGACAATATATATAATCTTCATAAATATGCAACTGAATATTTAGCACGCAGTGTTATACACTTTTATGGTAGTGAATTACGGTGCAAAAAGAAAGTGTACTTGATTATCTCGAACTATTCCAGTCTAGTATAAATTTCAATCACGATATCGAAGTTCGATCACGATATCGATTTCAATCACGATATCGATATAGAGTTGGCAGTTTATCAGAAATACCTAAATTTATGTAAAAGATGGCTAAATAAGTTTACAGAATAATTCTCATAAATGTGTTAATACTCTGTGTAAAAGAAACATAAAAAAAGAAAAGGAAATGCTAAATAATGCATAAATAATTTAGTAAATAATTAAGCTATGGGGATTTTAAACTACGCAGCTACTGTAAAATTTAAATAAACAGTGTTGGACCACTTTTGAACCAATGAATTACTTTATCCAATTTCATTATCTATTTATCTACGGTAACAGCTTTGATTGGCTGAATATGATTGTTTAACAGGTAAATAATTTCGAGTGAACGGCTTAAACTTTACAGGATCGAGGGACACATCTGTAAAATCATAAGCTTTCTTCAGGCGAATGCATGTCCGAAAAATCAGTAGAAACATAAATTGTACTTTATGAAACAAAATACAAAATATTTATATTCAGCTGTGTAACACGTAAAATTTATTGTCAACAAGGTGCTCACATTGCAGTAAGGATGCTAGTCGTAGCAATCTTTATGTCAGGGTTGACAGTCTTTATAATTGACTGAACGACATAAAAATATAATAATAATCCACCATTTATAAAGTGGCTTTTACTTGCTACATCCTCAGAAATGTACTTTTGTTTTTTATTTTATTGAAAAACACTGCATATTTAGAATCAATTTCAGTTCTGTATTTCTTTTATTCATTCTTATTCCCGAAAAAATAACTGTCACCTAAAATAATAAATAGTTATGAAACAAGTTACATTTAATTTTAGGAAGGGTTTTTGGTAAGGGATGTAAAATCTTGGAGTGACTCACTGTAAATCTCTTGCATATATGTATGAGTAGCGATGGATTAAGAGACAAATATTGTTGGTCAAACAGGACTTCCTTCCCATTGCTATTTCAGCCAAGCAATCTACCTTTTTATAACGTTATCGACATTTTACTATTTTTTTAAATTAAAATGAAGTGATCTGTTTATGTGGACCAAAAAATATAGTTATGGGGACACTGGACACGAGTTGAAGACCACTAATTTAGAATAGTAATTTCTCGTTTTATGGTTAGTTTGTATTGAAATGCGTTCTTTGTATGTTTACTTATTACATACATTTGTGTAATAAAAAATTTTGTATTAGCATTAAAAAAAATTTCATATATTTCAGGTAATTATTACCTTTCACTGTCAAAACAAATCTCATGTAATTAAAGGAAAACAATGGTTGTTATCAGAGTAGAACTCAATATTCATGGATCAGTTTCGCTTTCCAAAATGTGTGGTAAAGTACAAGAAAATACGAGTGTGAGGATCTTGATTTATGATGCTTTGCGCAATATTTCAAGTATGATACTTTCCAAGAATATATCCAGATATATTGGAAATACAAGAAAGTTCTAGTTATCTATAATAATATTGATCCATAGTAGTCCTTTCTGAAATATTTTGAGACGCATTTCTTGGAAAATGGGAATAAAAGAAAGTGGATATTGACACATTTCAACGTTTTACCACTTGTATATATTCTTGTGTTTAAAAAATATAATAGGGAACAGATTTAACAGAATTAATAGATCCTGCATTCAAGTAAAAGGAGTCAAAAATTACAACACATAGACAAGGTTCTTGCCTTAAAACTACTGCTCTACGAAATTTGACCAAATGTAATAGTTTGCTCTTTATTTCATGAACTGAAAAATAAATACCTATTATTTGAAATTAAGGAATCATAAGATTAAATATAAATAAGATTTAATAATTTTATCATAAAAATTACTAATTCATATTAAATTATTATTTAAATCATCATTAAATTATTAATTAAAATTAATAATTTTATCAAATATCAAATTAGTTATGCAATTAAAAAAAATTATTTCATCTTTAATTCTATCATTACCCTTTATTAGATGTATAGGGTTAGAGGGGTTAATTGTAAATAGAAGGGAAATTTCTATTTTGACGGAGGGAATATTGATTACATTGTCATTACATCATCTCCTTAAATTTCTATCATGACTGCAGCATGTTGTTGGAATTCTAGTTGGAGATTTATTAATAAAATTTTTTATTGTAAGTTTATTGTTAAAAAAGTTTGATAAACTGTTTTGCAAGGCTTGGAAAAATTCTATATTTGAGAACAAATACCGTAAATACTAAACAAAAACAATATCAAGCTAAATATAACATTTTATATTAGCTAGTTATACTATTAAGTAAAGGTATTCACAAGACAGGCTCAATTTAGAGTCATTTTGCATTTATCCCACAAATTTTTCTGAATGGGGTAAATGTAAATATAATTTTCGGCTAGTTGTGAATGCTGTTATTAAATGAATAACTTAGAAAACAACATCATACCATCTTACTCCGAAAAGGATGTAGTAAGAGCAATTAGGGATATAGAAAATTAAAACTGCACTTAGTCAGAAGGCCAGGAACGTTATGGGGTGCCTACAAGTGTTATTTTTCATCGGATAAAGTAAGAATAGCTTAGCTAATGTATTAGGCATTGGCTGCTCTACAGCCTTATTGCATCAAGATGAAATAGACTTGCTGAAGATACTAGACCAAGCCTACCCGAGACGTGGTGATAGACTTGGACAGATGAAGTACACTTAGTTGGTGAATTGCATTAAAGCTAGCTCTCAAATAGGGTTAATTATGCAATAAATATAATATTGTTATCAATATCGTTATAAATATGATGTTGTAAATATTGTCGCTAAATATGCTAAACCATTTAAGGATGGTGTCCCGGGAACTGACTAGTACTATTGCGTCTTATAGTGTCATCTTACTATATCATTTAAAACTGTAACTGTAAACATGCGGTTGAGTTTTAAAGCACAACGTTAAGCCATAAAATGTCAAATGATTTAAAGTTACCCCCCTTTTTGTATCTGTATTTACTTTAAAATATAAATAAAACACTTGTTTACAACTACCCCTATCTTATCGGGATAATTTTAAATTGTATTTTAGAGCACTTAAACAGTGATATTTTATCAATTTTTTATAGGAAACATAATAAGATAGATTAAAATAACTGTTATTGACAGTTATTCTAATTAAATTAATTAAACCCAAATCATTTTTTTACAAGAAAAAATATTTTGATCATTCACATACTCTTTACAGTTTCCTCACCTGATCCTACAATCTGAGAAATATATATATATATATATATATATATATATATATATAAACATATGTTACGGTGAAACACCGAAATCTGGAGAATTTCGACTTTCACCGGTGAATGTCAACATAGTCGCTTGGTGTATGTCCGAAATATTTGCTAAATACCCTTATTTCTGACTTACAGCAGTAAATGTCGACATTCACCATGCACTAATGGTGAATGTTGAACATGTCCGAGATTTATATTTTCTTCTCCGTTATTCAGTCACGATAAATTTTTCGCCTCTCTTTCTCAGAGGAATGACTAAGAACTTAAAACACACAGTACATTCAAAATGAGAAAGGAAAATAATAGAAGTTAAAAACTTACTTAATTATACAGTACGTTCTAAATGAGAAAATAAAATAATAGTAATAAAAAACTTACTAAACTATGTGATTCAAATCTTATTTATTGCAATAACTGAAACTATTATGACACTTTGAATTGCACAAGAGGCCCTTGCTTTTACAACTGCATTTATTTGTGGAACACTTCCTTTTGCAATAACAGCGTGTATAGCCTTGCCCATCGCTTCTCGAATTAGCTGCAGCTGCTTCTCTCAGCGAAATTTCTTGAAAATAAATCTCATCTATGGAAAGTAACTTTTCTTTACAAATTACGAACTGATTACGTGTGTAAAGCTGCTTGAGGGTACCATTTTCATTTGCAAGTTTATAGAAGTCGGAGTCTTCTATTCCAACAACAACCGCTAACACATTTCGGTTATCTGTACGACCACGGTCGACATCAGGGACTTGTATTCGTACAGTATCACCAATTTGAGCAGGAGGAAATTGTTTTTGTGAGGTTCGTAACATTTTTGTTGCTTGCAGTAGAAGATTTCTCTTTAGCGGTTTAGCTCAGCAGTATTCTCTTTCGCGGCCACTCTTTTTATAGAAATTAGCTCGTGTTTTTCAGTCAGAAGGTGATGTGAAGACGTGATAGATTGCAAGTCCTCTTCAATATTTTTCTTTGGAATATGGTTTTCGGTATGACCACCGCTCAAATTTTTTTCAGAAGTATTACCAGTTTCTTCAAGCTGTTCTTCGGTTTCAAAAGTGTTGGCAATTTCTTCAAGTTGTTCTTCGGTTTCGATATTTGCAATTTGTTCGCTAGGCAAAAAAGACGATGCTATACCTCTTTTCGCTTTAATGCCAAACATGGCTTCATAAGGACTTTGGCGTATTCCTTCGTGGTATGTAGTGTTCTTGGCAAATTGAACAAAGGGTAAACCTTCTGACCATTTATTTGTATCGATATCGTTCATCCATGCAGTTAGCATATTCTGTATATCCTGATTGGCCCTTTCAACTGAGCCTTGTGTTTGACTGTGACGAGGCTTTCCATGAACTATCTTAACATCTTTCCACATAGCGCATATTTCGGATATGACTTGATTACTTAATTCTCTACCATTATCTGATTGCAATATTGCTGGAGCACCAAATGTTAAAAATACTGGAAGAACGTGATACGCTACTTCTTCTGCCCTCTTAGTTTTCAAAGGTCGTTGCTGGACAATGTTAGTTAAATGATCTTGATACACCATTATGAACTTATATTCGCCATCTCTGTTTGACTGCAGATCTATCAGATCAACTTGACATCTTGAGTTTAACTCAGAACTGATCATTGGTTTCACAACAATACCTTTCTTAGGTGCACTGTGTTTCATTTGACACTGTTTACATAAATTTAAATACAACATTACAACTTCATATGTAATATTTTTGTATTTATTTTGCAACTCATTAAGAATACGTGTTCTTCCTCAGTGGCCTATTCTGGTGTGAGTTTCATATAGTATACTGAACAATTCCTCATTGGTAACATAATACTGTATATTCGTTTCTCCTGGTTTTAATGGTACAATTAACTTCTCTTCATCATTAATTTTTAAAACGTCAAAAAGTTTTAATCGTCTGTAATCCAAAGGTGTGTTGCACTTAGTTTTAGCAGAAACCACTTCAGAAAGTATTTTAGAGTACTTGAGAAAAATAAAAACAATTGTCTTCTCGTTTACCCGCAATTAATGCATTTAACTTTTCAAGAAAAAGATCACGATTCACTGCAGTATCCATTCTGTATAAATTAGGGTATCGGAAAAAAAAAATTAAGAAAACGTTGCTCTCACCATCAAACCTTGCATAAGACTGACAAAGCTGACTGACTCCAAGCAGAACAAAGGATTTGGCGGGAAACAGCCAGTCGCCTCTTTGTCGGCTCCTCTCTTTTCGACCTCCACCAGACCATATCTGTGATTGTCGACATACACCGGTGAGGGTCCGAATGTAACAGAATGTAATGAAATATTCGATCTTTCACCGACGTATTTGGTGTTTGTTGACATTCACCGGTGAAAGTCGACATTCTCCAATTTCGGTCTTTCACGGTAACATATGTTTATATATATACTCTTACTACATTATTATAATATTTGTAATGTTTATCATTTGTATCTATCTTTCCGATATCATTTTATAGTGGAAACAATCTGAACATAAATGCAGTAATTTTTTACTGCTCTTAGGGAATAAAATAAAAAACCACTTTTCTACCGATCATTGCATTACATCCAAATGATCAGGACCTTTTTACTATTCTGGAGCGTGGTAATGCTAAGGCAATTTTTCGCGCGTATTTTCCCCGCACTTATTTTTCTGTTTAATGAACATAAGTGGAAAGAAGATAAAATCAAGACGAACATGAAGTATTCATAAACGGATATCTGGCGATCAATAATCAATGCCCTTTAATGGCAGCTTCACATAAAAGCAGAATGAATTTCGCCGTCCACTTTTTTAAGGACTGAACTCAATGCATTAATAGATGGAATCTTGAACGTGCCGAAATTTCGGAGGGAAATAAGTTTATTCCTAGGTATGAAAAGCATTTCAACTTCTTATGCTCGTCCATCTTATGATTTTCGATAAATATTTTCAGATATATTAACAATAAAATCGGTAATTCTAAGTTAACATGACACACCCTACCTTACCCTATTTTAATGGTGAAAATTTTGTATCAATCAATGAATGTAAGAACATCAGTTTATACTGCTTTATCAAATATGTATTCTCTTTAACAGATAAAAAGCTCAATGTTAACTCCTATAATTCTCATAATATTGTTTTCTTAAAATCTGACAGCTTTTAAATGCGCAAAGAAACATTTCATGTCTCGCTATAATGCGTTAAAACACATTTTTCATGCAAAATATATTTTCATTTGTAAAAAGTACAGTTCATAGAAGGGCGCGGTGGCCCGGTTGGCAAGAACAGAGGGCCAGTGATCTGAACGTCCCTGGGTCGATGATCGCCACTGCAAATCCACCGCACGTGTTCACTAATGGTGGCCGGGGCACGTAAAATAGGGCGTGGTTACGATGTCCTCCAAGTTCTCGAATTTTCCTCTGGAGGTGCGAGGTCAAGTGTCGTCACTTGACTCGGTTCAAAATTACGGGACCGATGTTCTTCGAGGTCAAGTCAGACTTCAGCCCTAGTGGTACCTCGCCTTAAAGAGAAGCTGCTTACTACCCTTCGCCCCAAGGACCTAGGATTTGAGGACCTAGGTCCTTTGGGCTTGGTGTAGGCTTCCCTGCACCAAGGGGATCAGAAACAACAACAACACAGTTCGTAGAAAACTTACGGTTCCTTTTCATATTACACTGCTGGCCACTGTAAATGCAACACCCTGAAGGAAACATGCAAATAACATGAAATTTACAACATGCATTAGCGGAGGTGAGATATGCAAATGATTAGAATTTCAGCGCAGACGCACATCACGCGCGCCTGTGGCGCCACTTCAAAGCGCTATTTAAGGCTTGGAGATTTCGACGATTTCAAGTTCGGCAATTGTGTTTTTCTTGTGGTTTTTTCAAAACAACGATCAATTATGCCTCGTCGGAAACAGCGATCATCTTTTGATCAAGTATCCGAGTTCGACATAGGAAGGATAGTGGCCTACCGAGATTGTGGATTATCTTTCAGGGAAATCGGTAGTCGTGTTGGACGAAACCAAACAACTGTAATGCGGATATGTGATCATTGGATGCAGGAGGGTACAACGGACCGGCGTGTTCGATCGCATCCACCTCAGCGCACCACTTCACGTGATGACAGGCAAATTGTGCGCATGGCAGTGACGGATCACTCAGTCACATCACGAACCATAGCACAGCACATGCAGTCTGTAACGCATCATCTGGTGTCTGTGCGTACCATTCGACGCCGTTTACAGCAGAGTGGTCTGTCCGCAAGACGTCCATTGCTTTCTCTACCCTTGACGCAGAACCACAGACGTCTCCGCCGCCAATGGTGCGATGACAGAAGGATGTGGACGGCAGAATGGAATGAAATTGTCTTTACTGACGAGTCACGCTTCTGTCTGCAACACCACGATGGTCGCATTCGAGTCTGGAGACACCGTGAAGAGAGGATGCTGAAGAGCTGCGTTATGCACCGCCACACTGGTCCTGCACCGGGTATTATGGTATGGGGTGGTATTGGATATCACTCTCGCACACCTCTAGTACGCATTGCCGGTACTTTAAGCAGCCAGCGCTACATCTCCGAGGTGTTGGAGCCAGTTATCCTTCCTTACCTTCAGGGCTTGCCCACAGCCATATTTCAACAGGATAATGCGCGACCACACGTGGCACGCATTGTCCAACGGTTCTTCGTCAATCGCCGGATTGAATTGCTTCCCTGGCCGCCTCGCTCTCCGGATCTTTCGCCGATAGAAAACATGTGGTCTATGGTTGCTCTACGATTGACCCAGATTCCATCCCCAGCTGCCACAGCAGATCAACTTTGGTAACGTGTGGAAGCTGCTTGGTCTGCTGTACCCCAAGAACTCATCCAAAGTCTCTTTGAATCAATGCCGAGGCGTGTGGCAGCGGTGATCTCCAACAATGGCGGCTACTCTGGCTACTGATTTTGGCAGGAACCACACTTCACAGAAGTCTATAAATTTAATCATTTGATACTTGGTCAACATGTTATCTACAAAATAAATTTTGTTGTGATATCTCTTGTCTTTCTTGGTGTTGCAATTTGGGTGGCCAGCAGTGTAGATTGAAATTGCTCTTGTTAACTGCCTGAAATAACAATTATTTCGTGTTATTATAAATCTCAGTCTGAAAAAGGAGAGGGATAAAACTGCGTTGAAAACGTCATCTATGTTTTTACGTTAATTAACATAACGTGCGTCAATACACAATATGAAACCTAGGTTAAATTTCATTCTTTCAAAAATGAAATTATTTTAATCATATCACACGCAGGAAATTACGTTGAAAGTTTGAATTTACGTCGGAAATTTACAGATTTGGAAGAAATGTTTGTAAATTAACCACATTGGCTTCGTTTCTTTTTTTTTTGCTGTTGCTTAAGAAAATAAGTATACAACTTAATGATAATTTGATTTTTGGATTAAATTTATTGTATATTTGCCGAAAAAATCCCAAAGTTTGTATACCCTGACCTCTCTATTTGATGCAAGATGTTACATTATATTTTTATGCTCTTACTAGTTTTACATTAAGTTCGCTTTCGTATGGCCATTTTCCTCGACGCTATGGTTTTTTAAACATTCTACAGTCGGCTTACGGAACACGAAGTACAAAACGCGATGCAAAAAGGGGAGCTGATATTATCGAAACTGAAAAGTACGAGGAGTGTTCAAAAAATGATCGAACTTTTGCTATAAAAACTTTAATGCTCATTTTACAATATACCAATCACTATCCTTTTCAAATTAATCCTTTCAACTGGCAATACGCTGTTCCCAACATTCCATTGATGGAATGATCGTTAAATAGCCCATTTTCAAGCGTGCAGTTATCTTATCGCATTTTCATGAATCTCCTCTATGGTTTGAAAATGACGTCCTTTCTTAGTGGTTTTACGTTTGGGAAAAAAGAAAAGTCTGCTGGGGATAATAGCGGAAAATAGGGAAGGTGAGCTATAGCCGATGTCTGATGTTTGGTTTGCCACATATCTACGCATAAGACGCTGTGAGTCGGCACAGCGACGTGGTGCACCATTCAGGTTTGGTTTTTTCACAATTCAGACCTCTTCCTGCGCCATTATTCTCACAGGCACTAAATCCTCCTCATACAATTGCTTGATGACGGGGCTTAATGTCATGTTGGATGAGGCCTTTCCGTTCAAAAAACCCAACCAGCAGTACCTTATCTTGTCACCTTTCTGTCCTTTATTTTTTGGTCGAAGAAATATCCTTTCCCCACCCATTGCGACAATTGCATCTTAATTTGAAAATAGTAACCGTAAGCCCACGTCTCATCATCTCTTATGACGTTAATAGGACAGTTTTGAAAACGCGGCAGGAATTAAGATCTGACGTAATGCAAATCCGACGAACAGCTTGTGCGCACGCTGAATTCAACGGATGTAGCTCCATGACCAATGCTCTTACAGGAGCAGAACTAATGGCAGTCTGTTGTCAAAACTTGTTGCTAGTTTCACCCATTATCCGCAGCGCACACTCTGTGCCGGTTGGAGTGCTATTTAAAAGGTTCATTCTTTTTTTTTCAATTCCTACTATTAGTTCACACTCTCCCTCTATATATCTTGTTCAAATTTTCAATCGTTAATAAAATACTTTTTATTCATCCACTCAAGTTCAAATACATTTTTTTAAACTTGTAGTGGATGACACTTGATGTTAATACAGTTTTTTCAAATATTAATTCATTAATTAAATTTAATTAATCGATTTTAGTTTTAGACCTAGAGCGTCTCTTGCTCTTGAATATTAATTTCCCTCTTCTTGCTCTGTAAACGGTAGCACTGCGGTAGCGCGGGGTCCTCCCGTCCTGTAGGTTGCGGGATCGAATCCTTACAAACTTTTTCTCTCTCTTCCCCCCCCCGCCCCTCTTAATCTCGCACAGTAGGCAAGGTTCTGGCAGGCAATCCTTTTTTTCAATTCCTACTATTAGTTTACACTCAAATTTTTCTTTGTTGACCTAAGTAGGAATTGACTTTAAAAAATTTTGTTTTTATATTACTTGTTTCTTTTTCTTTTTTTTAAACTCCCCTTCAATGTTGTACACATGTATGAATGATGAATATGGAACGAGCTACAGTAAAACCTCGTTTACCCGGCCGTCGTTAATCCGGATCAGGTTTGTAGATATTTTTTAAAATTTAATGTCCACATTAGATAATAATTTTTAACCATGATAGCAAGAACGTAACTATAAGTACGCCAAATATTCTCTTTTTAGTTTGATTCAATGTAAAGTTCCTGCATTAGACTGTGCAATAAATTATGATTTGAAAAGTTATTTTGTATATTTTTTAATGTCTTGTAAACAATATGTAATTTTGTTCCAAAACAGTTTTTTATCGCAATAAACGGTAAGTCTGCTTAGTTAAGGATTTTTTTCTTATTACCTATATTACCCGGATTATCCGGAATTTCAATTGTCCGGATTGCCCATGGTCCCAATTTGTCCGGATGAACGAGGTTTTACTGTATTTATAGAAGGAGACTTACTCGCCTAGCAGCTCAGACCCTCGACTGTAGAAGCTGCTTTAGCGGAAGAATGTCGTCCTCCAAATGTGTAGATTTCAAGTAGAAGCAAGTTTTATGTAGACTGGTTAGTGTCAACAATCGCAAAGTATCTACTGAGAGACATGTGTATACTGAAAGATTAGGGAGTTGAAGTTACGTCCCTTTGGATGTGTGAGATCTGGTTAAGAGTACTGAATAGTTCAGATATAATTTGATAATTTTGTTCAACCCCAGTGATTTCTGGTTTCTTAATTAAGCTTTAGCCTTAACTAATTAAACTTGACTTTGATGGCACCAACCATTTAGCTTGGTTAAGAGTACACATTTATATGTAATTGTAATTCATATAATTAGAAAGCACAACTCTTAATCATGTGTAAAGATTGAAAAGGGAATTAACATATGAAATTTTAATTCTTCTCCCCTTTTATTTAAAAAACCTCAATATTAATTCAACATACGCATGACTTCTCTTAATTTCTAACTGTCCATTGATTTGTATGAAATGGCCTACCTTATGCAAGTATTTAATAAATTAACAATCTCCGAATTAATATACAGATTTTTTTTATTAAAATATTTTGAGGTTAGAAATAAAACTTAGGACAAAGAGAAAGTTTTCCGGTGTCTAATCGGAGCAATCATGCAATATTTTTTATATGTTCATAAACTCCCGGATTTAATAACTGATAACATGATAAGCCTTGTTATTGGTCTGCATATTATCATTTAGATTTATTAGTCACATGCTTTTCATCAAAATGAATTCATGTTAATTAATGTCTACATTCACATTAAGGATAGTTAGTAAAATATTCTAAATTCTAAATTTAATTCAAAATTAGTTTACAAATTCAGGTATGCAGGCAATTTTAAAGAATTTCAGAGCCATTTAAAAAGTTTTTGATATCTACTTTTCATAAATATGTCTGACTTAAAACTTCTGTAAAATATATAAAATACTAAGCTGTTACACTAAAACAGAAATAAAATGTGACACGTTAATATTTATAAGTCCCGAAACCATTATAACCCAAAACCACAAATCAGTAGTAGTTACACAAATCAGTGTTATAGATACATTTTTACTTTATATATATATACACCTGTCTTTTTGAAAAATATATTACTTATTCCTTGATTTCTCATAAGTAAAAAAAAAGTCTGTTCTAACGCGTAGTTCACATTTAAACCAGAAGCAGTTTAAAAATTGCATTCCTGTAGAACCATAACTCAAATCAATTTTCCCCAAATACAATTTCTCTTTTAATGCTATTTAAAAAACTTGGAATTTTGCAGTTTTATATACCTACAATATACGATGATATCATTTCAAAACGTGCTATTCTCTGAGTATTAGAAGTTTTTTCAGCCTTTTCATTTTATCGTTACTTGATTTCGTAATGCTTGTTTAAAAGTATAAAGCATCATTACTAAGAAAAAGACTAGATATTACAGTGGAACAAGTCGTGTAATTTTTCCTCACAATCCAGAAATTTAACTGAAAAATATCTTTTAATGATTCTAAAATCATGTAATTCTATTCATTACAACATTACTGATACTATAGAAATAATAAATAACACTATAAGCACATTAATGTTCAAAATAAAAACCCTACTCCATAACAAGTTTCTCAGCACCGGGAAAATACTCACGTATTATCCATATTAACAGTAATACATTATTATGTTCCTAATAATAGGATTTTTGCCTCAAATATCGTGCGGACTTTTCAATCTGAAAAGAGATAATATTAAAATATATTGCACTACCAATAATTCAATCAATCTTGAGACTCCTTTTGCCCGGAAAGAAAAAATGAACCCGGATCTTTTCATCTGAAAAGTTAAACTCTCTCTTTTAAGGTACCGCAACATCGTGAGAAAGTCTCATTTCCATTCACCTTCCTCACATATTCATCTAACAACATCATCAAGCCTTATTTCCATTACCTTCCCAAACACACTTGCCTCACAACATCATAAAGTTATTTGCTTCCACCTGTTTACATACACAAACGGCAAATCTTGTGTAAATGAGTATCATGAATGTAGTATTATCCGCTCAGCTAGAAATGAAGTAATTTACCGTCATCTTGCCTTGAAACTGCTCATAAGATAATTTCAATAAACGTTGCAATATCCATTTGTATGATTATAGATTACTGTATTTGATAAAAATGACATAAATTTTTTATGTGAAGAAAGTTCTGAAAACCCTTTAAGGTGTTTAAGATTGGTTTAGAAAAGTACTATTCATGTCCATTACTAAAAGAAGTACATTTTTATGTCTAGCAGAAACAAATTTTTTTACGTAATCCAGAAAGTGTAATTTTTCTTCTGGTGAATTTAATTCACATAATAAGATATTAAGCTGCATTAAAGAACATTATATATTCAATCAAAGTGTCAGACACGTTTAGAAATTATTATTAGCCACCATTTTTCGAAAACTTTGTTTATATAACCTTTGTTACCTTTGTATATAGTTACAATTGATAGTAGGTATAAACCATCGAGCATTTTTTGTAGTTTGAATTTTGTCTTGAAAATGAATAGAATGAAAATCTGTATTAAAATTGTTTCATTGAATTCAGCTGGAGTACTTCGTGTTGAGGTTTTCAGGATATAAAAAAATAATGAATGGATTGGTTAACCTGTTTTCTGTTATAGAAAGCCCACAGATTGAGTTTCAGATTACTTTTACAGCTTTAATTAATTTTTAAAATATAATGCACAGTTTTTCCCTCTTTGTAACTTATTAAAGTTTGTACTTTCGCTGCTTCATTACAAGTATAACCCTGTATTAAATGTATTTGTATTCAGTATGCAGATTAATCAAGAAAAACTTCATACAAAGTATAGGAGATAGATAGTTTTGATTATTAACAAACATATGATGGCTTTTTTTCTAATTTTTAAGTTTGTAAAGAAAAAGCATTTAAAACTTGTTAAGAAATAGAGTTTGCTACTGTTACCGAATTCAACAATGCTTTACTTTATCTTTCTCAGATGTGCACTTTAATGAAGTCTTTCTAATGTAAGAATATTGTTCATTAAATATTTTAAATTTACTAGATCAAAACTCATAAAACCTTTTACGTAATGAAAAATTTTCATTTTCATTATTCATTTGATATCAAAGAAGTTAATAATATTTATTTTAATACTTTTCCTAAATAAAGTTCTAATTATATAAGAGTCTTAACAATTGGAACTCCATTTCAAAAAGGGAATTCTGTTTATATATCTTCTATAAATTTCTAATAGAATGATATAAGCTTTTAGTTTTACAATTGTATCTAAACCTTGATAAACATTTCTACCTTCAATTAATTTACTTAATTACTAGCCTGACATATAGTTTATGTTAGTTTCATGACCAACATCATTGCTTTTATATTGCTTTATTTTAATTTAACTTTTTTTAATTGGTGTACAATGGAAGTTTTAACAATTGCAATTGATAACATTCACAATTCATGACAATGAAACACAATTTAAAATCAACAATAATTGTAAAAATTGTTAGCTGCATAAACAAAATATGATAATGACAAACAAGTGTTATAATGGATAATCACCTGTGACGGTAGTAACGAAAGATATGCTAAGTAACATTAAATTTAAATTTCCTAATATTATTACTTAAAGGCTGCAGAGCATATAGTTACATTGAACTACTTTGTTAATGGGGAAAATATTTAAAAAGTGCTAAAAAATGTAGATTAGGATAACTTAGAGTGGTAAAAATGCATTTAACGTTTACTAATTTTTTTTTCGTTATAGATATAAATGAAACTTTAATTGATAGAAACTGTAGTTCAATTGATAGAAAAACTGATAGCACATCATTGCTATACCTAGATATCAAGCCCAGTAACGTGCATTTATCTACTAAGCTGGTATTTTCACATAACTGGCATTCTATGATTATTTCACAGCAGCATTAATATCTATATTCATTTCAATAAACTGGTTTAATTGATAAGCTGTAGCTTTCAAAGCCACATCGGGAAAAATACCCATGTGTTACAGCCATAAAAAGCCATACTTACAATCACTAGAACGCAGTTACATATGCCCAAAACAAAGTACATTAGAATTAAAACATTATAAATAATTAAGACACTCTATTCATTGACTATTATGGGCAGCAAGGTTTCCACTAAAATCAAATTTCTTCGAGTAAATTAGTTTTTAAATGGTTAATTTCTTTAACAAATGGCTTAAATTATGGATTTTTGAAAAGGTATAAAATTTTACCTGAACAATGCTTTTATAAATTAACTTTCACTTCATTGAGGAAAGTCAATTCAAAAAACAAAAATACTACTGATAAAAATCATAATACATAAAATATTACAATTTAAAAATGTTTTATCTAACTAATTTTCATTCTAAATTCCAGGAAAATAAAATATATTTATAAAGGCACATAAAAAATGTATGAAAATTATTACTGAATTAAAATTTCCATTATTTTAAGTTATACTAATAAATATGAAATGAATATGAAAATACAGCACTTAGCGGAAAAATTGTCGAAGCTCTATCAGTCCTAATTATCAACTAACGTTAGCATTGCTGTTCGGTATCCTAGTTCTGGCCTGCGATCACGTCCGAAGACCATATCCTCAACATTCTCCGATGTCACCACTGCTCCATTATCAGAAGTGAGCCTTTCTTTCATTTTCTCAATGTCTTTGACATCCACACCTCTGCAAGCGTCTTCTACTAGAATTGTGCGATAACCGTGTTCTGAAGCATGCATGGCAGTATACCCAACACAGTAATCTGTTGCTAGACCACAAACAAATACATCTGTTACGCCCCTCGATTTCAGCTCATTTGAGAGGTTTGTTTGAGAAAGTTTCTGGTTGTCCCAAAATGCCGAATAGCTGTCTATATCAGAGCATGTTCCCTTGTAGATAAATATTGCATTTTCTGCAATGTGTAACTCGGAATGCAATTCGGAACCCCATGACTCTTGTACGCAGTGCTTTGGCCACAGCTTTTGCTCTATTGGAGGAGGTCCTTCAAAAACAACGGTATCAAAAATCTTCGCATCTTCTTGGGGAACTAAGCTGCTTTCATGGAAATTACGCAAATTAACATTATCAATAAATGAGACGTGGTCTTCTGGGTGCCAGTCGAAAGTATAAAAAACGTAATCGAAAGACACTGACTGCAGCAACTCATTTATCACTGGGACGACATCTTTACCTTCTTGACCTGCCGGACAGTGGCGTATTGCAAGCGATCCATCAATGAAGTCATTTTGAACATCAATCACGATCAAAGCATTTTTCGGCTTAATAATGGGTAAAATGAATTTCTCCCACATTCTTTCCAATTCATCCAAACTTATTTTTCCGTCTCGGTTTTTATCAAATGCATAGAATATTTCTGCACACATCCGAGTTGGTACATCATAGCTTTGACCTTTACCGTCTACAAAAAGTTCCTCAGTTAATCCACTAAATTCTCTCAAACTCAAAGCACCATCCTCATCATGATCAAATCTCTTTAAGCATTCTGAAACTAAGTGCTCATCATCCAACTCAGCCCCGCTATCGAGGAGATCGTTGAAGAAATTTGCTGTGGACATGATCGAAGGAAATCTGATTCTGCCGATTGGAGATTCTTCGACCTAGGTTTACGGTTCTCGGTTACTAAGGAAACCAACTCTGTCTCTGCGACAACGAATTGTCGCTTTTCTCAGCTCTGTACTCACGTTCATCGACACGACAACTGACAATTCTTAAGAAGAAGAAGAGAGAAAAAAAGTTGTCTTAACATTGTCACTTCAACACGCAACTCGGTTTCCTCTTCCAGACGAGGCGTTTTCCTTTCACTCCGAAATTTTGTCGGAAGTAGGGGAAAGGAAGTTTCGTCTTGCCACATCCGGGGAATGATCTTGCGGTAAAACAGTCTATGAAGGTAAACAAAGAGGCATGTTGCAAAAGTATCATAACCGATGATGTAATCAGAAATTACGTAAAGAGGTTTTGATTACTGTAGAAAAAATAGTATAATTTCAGTAAAATTTTAAGCTTCTTTAAAAGAAAATAAAACCTTTTAACTCTTATATCCTCTTAATTTATTTATCTTAAAAGCAATATTCGACGATTCTTCACATATGTTCCTAGTACGTAGATAAGAAAGATGATTGAGCTGTGGAAATTTTTATAAAATTATAATTATTCTGTTAATCACTGATAATTTTTTTGAATAAAAAGTTTTTCCGTAAAATGCATTTTTTATGGTGCATGTCTAAATAGCTTATAATATATGCTTACAGTGATGCGAACTTTGACCCCGAGTTTATAATACAAAGGCACATGATGAGGCAACAATGTACAACCAACTAAAAAAGTTCGCCTTCTCATAAAACTTAATTTTAATATGGTGCATAATAACCCCATTTACGTGTAAAATATGCAATAAAGTGGTAGTGTCTACATAACTTCTAAGGTCTTTAGCTTCAAGAACTGACATCGGTGGAATTTTACAGTTGAATAAACACTCTTTCACATAATAGGTACCGAAGTTCGTTAGCGCTAAGCATTGAGGACTGGTTACTAAGTGTCACTTGTTTATTGCACTAGAGAAACTTTGCACTTATCCCAATGTCACTGCAGAGAAAGTCAAGAAACAAATAAAAGCTATATACACGATACCCCGATTTTGAGGGGCAAGTCAGTACCTTCGATTTTACAAATATTTTCGATTTTGAAAATTTTAAACTGTTAAACCAAAAGCTTTTAAATGCATCTTTTGAAAGAGAAGGTTTTCATGTCTAATCTTCAAAATGTTCCCCATTTTTAGCTGCTAAAACCAATTTTATACAGTCATTCAAAGTCAAACTTTGTATGTTTTGGTCAACATTTGACCCGATTCCCCTTATTTAAATATAATAATTTTTTTGGAATATGATAGCTGAAAGCACACACATAATCTTTTCAGTCCTTTAATCTACTCACGTGCACTAATACTGCATGTGAAATATAATAAAAGTTATTCTTCATCTAAGAACGTCTATTTATTGTAATTAATAAGATTTAGTTCACTCAGAAATGTTGTAAGGTGATGTTAGAAATATTGAGTAAAATCATCGCTTTTCATTTCTCTACACATTCTTCGGTCATCTTGTCATGAACTCCTGATTGTGATTTGTTCGATAGATATTAAGAGATGTGAAATGAGCATATTTTATCTCTGGCTATATTGGGCCTTTTGTACTTTAACTATGACCACGTGATAACTCCTTATATTGTTTCATAAAGATTCAACTCTTAATCTTTCAGGTCTCACTTTACATGAAGATGACCTTATTTCAAAATTTTCCTCCTAATATATATTGAGTATTTTAAATCTTTAATACACAATCTAAAACTATGTTTGTAAATTACATTGTATTTTTTTTTGCATACGAAACATTTCCAATAACCAAAATTGGGTATGCCTTTGTTTCATTCATATCAATTAAGTTATTGTAGTTCAGCAGTTGTCGTAAATTATAGTATTTTGTACCAATGGTACTAAAATTTAGTTCTTATGTTCCTTAGAAAACCTAAAAAATATCCATTTTTCAAGAGTAGCTAAAAGATGCTTTTGCCAGATAGATACATTACTAGTACTAGTTACCAGTAAATTATATCTTAAACCTTTCCCATTATTCAAACGGCAAGAGGGATTGAAATTCTTTCTTAGGTTCAAATAATTCTGGCACACCACTGTTCGATAAATTTTTTAAAACCTTACAATAGTTAAACGAACACTTATGTTAAAAAAATTGTGCTAGAGTTATATCCATTTTGCTTTCTTGTTCTAAATGAGTAAAGTTGAAATCTCAACATTTATAAGCATTTCTGAAGTTCTCAACCGAGAGTAGCAGCATGATACCGACATCCAAAGTTGACATATGTAATTTATATTTTCAAAGAATTCATTTTATTAAGATATATCATCACTATAGCATTTACGCTATTTTTGTGCTTAATAGGTACTCACTGGGTAAAACAACATTTACGCACTGCACATAGTTATATTTTTTTTCTGTCATTGAAATAAATCATACCCGCCGTCAGTAATCGAGGATCCAAGCTGATATGCTACGCACTGAACGACAGTACTATGTGACTGATCAACCTTGCAAGGTACATGTTGCATTATTTAGGGATACTATATTCTTATTCTTATTTCATGATAAGCAGATATTTTTTTCTCGCACTAACACATAAAAAAAATTATATTAACTTTTTAATCTTCGTTTTAATTTTGGAGAATCTATTACAAGACATGCATGGCCAATTATAACTTCTAAAATTTAAATTATTCAACAGAAAAAGATAATAAATAACAGGAAGAATGCAATGACAGGCAAACGAAATAAACAGAAATCCTGCACTTAGAGCTAAACGCACCATAAATACAAGATTGTATAGCAGTATAAAAACTAAACCACATAACGAGGCAACCGACTGGTCTCTTCACCAGGAGGCCTAATCGAATCAGTTACCTCAAGGGGGAACTTTCTGAATAGGATGCAGGTCTAACCAAATTAGGTTCGGTTAGACCTCCTGATGAAGAGACCGGTCGGTTGCCCCGTTATATGGTCTCTTAATCAGGAGGCCTAACTGAATCAGTTACCTCAAGGGGGAACTTTCTGAATAGGTTGCAGGTCTAACCAAATTAGGTACGGTTAGGCCTCCTGATGAAGAGACCGGTCTTTTGCCTCGTTATGTGATTCAATTTTTATACTGCTATACAATCTTGCATTTATGGTGCGCTTAGCTCTAAGTGCAGGATTTCTGTTTATTTCGTTTGCCTGTCATTACATTCTTCCTGTTATTTATTATCTTTTTCTGTTGAATAATTTAAATTTTACTAGTTATAATTGTCTGTTTTTTCAGTATGAAGATTTGTTGCACCTGCGCAATCTTTTACTGAAAAGCTTAAAAGTTATTCAACGCTAGTGCAGTTTCTCAGTAAATTTCGTTTGGCTGTATATGTCTTCTTTATGTTTTTTTTCTTATTTTGCGTTGATTTATTTACAATGTATAAGACATACCCAGCTTAATAGTCTGTCCCCATGACGAATTAAAATATAAGATCTTGTAATTAAATAAAACGTTTGCAAGAAATTTAATTAAAATGCATTTGCGTTATTTTCCAATGAATACTGTGATCTAAAGTGGATTTTCCTAATTTGAACAAATACATGTGGACTTGTCTTAAATCCATCGTGATTCTGATACAATTGAATCAAATTTTAACGAAAGTTAATTGTGTTTTACTTAATATAAATTCGATATTAGTTTTATCCTTTTAATACCCGCGAAGAGAGAGTCATTAAATAATTCATATCTTCTCCCCACGGTTGAAACTCGCGACGAGGAGGGGAAAAAAGTAGGTCATTCCTAAGCTAGCGAAAGCTCTACCACGAACACGGAGGGGCGAAAGGTTACGTTTTTCGGGTGAGGACAGTAGTAAAAATAATTAGTCATTGCTTTTATGAACTTGAATCGCGTAAAAGCTGAAATTATTTTGGTTTGGAGCATTACGGTCATTTTTTGCTACACGAGGGCTAAAATTAAACCGGAACCTACTTCTTAAAGTCGATTCCGAACGGCTGACAACAAACATCCATGCTAACAGTGGGACTCGAACCTACTGTCTCTGGCACCGAAAGCCAGCGCCGTAGTCAGTTGGCCATCATCCGGCTGAAATACTTGTGATTTTCGGTCATGATGTTTTTCTTGTTTCTCTCCTCTACCATGTCTTGATTTAGTGTATGTTTTGTAAACTTCGCGTTAGTATTTGGAGATGAGTGCCCATAATAAGGAATAAATAATTAAATTATTACTAAAGATTTGGGCATTAATATTTAGTATTATCCACAAAAATATTTGTTGTTCATTTTTAAAAATACATGTATATTATAGCAGTATTATTTTAACTCATGTAAATCGTTGTAAAATTATTTAAGTACAAAAATATGAGATGTAAAGCCACGGCACTTCTTGTAACTTTTGACCGAGATGATAGACCATGTCCTCTTCTAAGACCTCGCTGTTCCCTAACTTTTTGTTATCCTGCATTCGCGCGACTTTCGTTTTCCTCACTCCGGGAAAAGACCGATGACAAATTCTGCTAATCAGTCTTCATGAAGAATAAATAACTATAACTGCTTAATGTCTGTGCTCCGTATGCTATTACTTAGCTTCATGACTGCATCTTCAAATTTTTTTCAAGGTATTGCTTAACAACCTCCTCCCTACGACTATGTGTCTCAATTATGCATCATCGTTTCCTCCTCGGTCCTTCCTTCATCCTAAATTCACTTCTTCAATCATTCTGTATGAGTATTATCATATATGAGGGCTGTCCATAAAGTATCCGAACTGAATGTATAAAACATAATACAGACACCGCTCAGCGTGCGCACACTAATTAGCATGTTTAAACATATGTAAACTTGTTATGTTAGCAATTAGCCAAGCACTGCGAAGCGCGGTTCTCTTGTAGCAATAACGAAAAGTGAACGCACTGGAAGTCTCGTGTCGGGTTGGATCATGACGGAATCTACTGAGCAACGTCTTTGCATCAAATTTTGTAGTAAAATTGAAAAAACGGCAACCGAAACGTTCGATTTGCTTAAGAAAGCATACGGTGATGATGTTATGGGCCGAACTCAAGTGTTTCAATGGTTTAGACGCTTTAAAGATGGAAGGGAATCTGTGAAAAGTTATGCACGATCAGGGCGTCCATCAACATCGAGAAATGATGTCAAAGTGGAACAGGTTCGTATTGTGGTGCGATCAGATCGACGAATGACAGTTCGAGAGATTGCAGACGAGGTGGGAATAGCAAAAACTGTTTGCCACGAACTTGTAACCGATGATTTGGGCATGCGGCGTGTATCGGCTAAGTTTGTCCCACGTTTGCTTACCGAAGATCAACGAGAACTTCGCATGCTTCCGAGTTATTCGAACGGTCGTGTGAGGATCCGGAATTTCTGAATAACATCATAACAGGGAACGAGACATGGGTGTATGGATACGATCCGGAAACCAAACAACAATCATCTGAGTGGAAGAGTCCGAGTTCACCCCGACCAAAGAAAGCCCGGCAAGTTCGAAGGCCGTGATGGAGTTGTGCATTACGAATTTGCCCCGGATGGACAAACCATTAATAAAGAGTTCTACCGTGATGTGCTCAGGCGACTTCGTGATTCCGTGAGTAGGAAACGACCAGCAACGTGGAAATCTGGGAAATGGATGCTTCACCACGATAATGCCCCTGCTCACTCCTCACATGTGGTTCAAAATTTTTTAACCAAACATGGCACCGTTCAAGTCCCGCAACCTCCCTACTCACCAGACCTCGCTCCGTGCGACTTTTTCGCATTTCCAAAGCTAAAGAAAACGCTTAAAGGACGACAGTTTGAGGATGTGACGACCATCAAACAAAAAGCGATCGAACAGCTGTTGAAAATTCCAAAGAACGACTTCCAATCCTGCTTCCAAGAGTGGCAACAACGTTGGGCTAAGTGTGTTGCTTCTCAAGGATGATACTTTGAAGGGGATTAAACTGAAGTAAGTATATCCATTATATTTTTTTAGTTATAAATTAAATTCGGATACTTTACGGACAGACCCCGTATACCGCCCATGCACGCTAGATGAAACGAGCATGGGGCAGTGGAGAAGGTGAGATAAGTCCATATCTTCCAGATCTCAGAGCTTGCATTTGGGACTTTCAATTATTCCTATTCGGAAAAGGTGCTTGGCCAGACAGTCATGTCCTGTCAAAAGTCTGAAAAATGCCACCGCTTTAAACCTGGGCTGATCAGGGATATTGAGGATAAAGTTACACCAAGTTTTAGATTGCTTTCACAGAGACTGTCCTTTAGAATGTTCCGGAAAAGGTTACGAACCATCAATTTCAACGAGTGAAAAGAAGTGGCTTCACATGAATTTTGAGCAACTGTTGTCCCCCTCTTGGCCAGTAAATTTGCCTTCTCGTTACCCAGGATCCCACAATGGCCTAGTATCCACTGCAGAACAATATTTTTCTTCCTTGAGGCCAACTCCTAGAGGGAAGAGATGCATTTTCCGATAAAGGACAACTGTGGGGCAAGAGGGGAATTGATAGCCAAAACAAGAGAGAAATAATAGTCTATATATATAAAACAGTTCCGTAACTGACTGCCTCACTGACATACAACCCACAGACCAAACCGCTAGCCCTAAGGGGCTGAAATTTTGCATGGCGATTCTTCTTATAGTGTAGGGGTGCACTAAGAGAGATTTTTGAAAAATTCTTCTTAGATTTTTTAAAATTAGATATTCAAGCTGTTTTAGTAACTATTTTAAGTTTGCATTTAAAATAATAATTTGAGGATTATAAAATTTATATCACGAGAAAGATCCTAAAAATTTCTTTAAAATGAAATCTTCTTCGAATCTTTACCTCCATTTTCTGATTTTTGGTGAATTTTTAACGATTAATTTTTAGAATTTAATTTATTAAATGCTGATCGCGTGATTTCTTTTCCTGATACTTTAAATTAATTTATCGTCACGTGAATGATAACGAAATAGACGAATTTTTTTTTTCTTTCTAATGTTGCAGACGATTGGACATTATTAAAAAATATATTAAAATTCAGTAAAAGATAAGTTCCTCAAACTGTACTACATTAACTGTACTATATTCTTTAGTATGTTCTATTAAATTTAATTTGAATATTTTCTTCTACATTATTTTGTCTATAAAAATATTCCTTACGATTATTTTATAAATATATTTTTTTTGTTTTTTTACATCAATTGCATACATTGATCGTTGTATTTATTATAAATATATATATATTTATTTATTTGTTTGGCATTAATTGCATACATTGACCGTTGTATTTAATTTGAATGTACTCCGTAGCGAAGTACGTGTTTTCAGCTAGTTATCTATAAAATCAAATCAGGATTGAATGTTTAAAACTAATTTTTTCTCTTTATTTTAGTTTTGAATTATTTCTGACACTGAACAAATGTAACTTTATTCCCTAAAGGAATCATATCGGACATTTTTCTTTATTTTGGATTAGTTATATCTTGTTATTGTGCAGATTCTCAATGTTGTGGCGTTTGCAACATTACTGTATTAGTCATGAACTGTATTGAAAAAAATAAATATATCACTTATAACTTTTTCAAATATATATTTCGCGACATGTGCTCGAGTTTTTAAGTACCGGAGTGTTTTAGTGGAAAATTTTACTGATTCATATCCCATTTAATCCTACTAAACTTAGGTTAACAAAAACCTACACTTTTAGATTTATACAAAAAGCTAAACTTGCAAGGAGTCGCGTTCACTCTAAAACCCCTATTTGTCACTCATTGTAGTTCGTAAAAAGAGGTTGAGTTTATGTAATTTTTCGTTCGAAAGGGGAATTTGTACAAATCGAAACCACAAGCCATGTGCACTTCCCAAGTCGTCGTTCTTAGCTATAAATAGAAGCTATAAAAATTTATAGCTAAGAAGATTCAAAAGAATTTAAGAGGAGTACTAAGGAAAAATCTGACAGCTTTCTAGCTCCATGAGAAAACTATCTAGGTTTAGATACGCATTTGCTCTTTTAAGGTTGCAGATTTAATTAAGGTTAATTTGAGTTGAATCTGAATAAATCTCTTATAAACGATGAAAAATAAAATTTTCACCGTCTTCTATAGAAAATTCGAACAAATAATTTGAAAACAAATTGAAAATAAAAATTTTATTTTTCCAAAAAAATTCTTTTTTTAATTTTAGGTGATACGAAATAAAGTTTAGCTGTAATTCTTTCATAAAGATAAATAGAAAATCTTTTGCTGCGTTTTAAAGGAAAGTTGCTTCATATTATTCCAGAATATTATCCTACAGCAAAGATAAGTGAATGAGAATGGAAAACATTTCATCAGTTGTATGTAGATTTTTTATGCAGCTCTTTTATTTGTTTATTTATAAATGCTTTTACACGAAAATCATTTTACTATGATTATTCGTAGGTTCAACTTAAATCTCATTTAAGGTGTTTAAACAGTTATGTTTTATGTATCAAAATGTTTCTTATAGCAAAAGAAATTCACAGTTATGTTTCTTATAGCAAAATTTAGCGAAGGAGAATGGAAAGCATTTCATCAGTTGAATGTAGATTTTTTATGGTCCTCTTTTATTTGTTTGTTTATAAATGCTTTTACACAAAAATCATGTTACCATGATTGTTCTTAGGTTCAGCTTAAATCTCGTTTATGCTGTTTAAACAGTTATGGTTTATATATCAAAATGTTTCTTATAGAAAAAGTAAATGAGTAAGAACGGAAAACATTTCAGCAGTTGTATGTAGATTTTTTATGGAGCTCTGTTATTTGTTTATTTATAAATGCTTTTACATAAAAATCCGTTTACCATTATTGTTCATAGATTCAGCTTAAAACTCAATAATGCTGTATTAACAGTTATGTTTTATACAAAAAGCTCCAATAACACCTAATAAAATTCATTTTACTGTACAGATAATATTCCTAATAAAATTCATTTTACTGTACAGATAATATTCTCTATATTTATTGTATATTTCCACACTGCTAAGAAATTCGACATTTTATATTTAGGTAATAGTGAAATTCCTGAGAAAGTCTATGGACTTTATAAAAATGTAGGGTTTCAATCTTACGTAAAAGGATTTTTCCTTAATAATATAATTCGATATACATTCTTCGAAGAGTCGATATGAAATATACTCTTATTTATTTAGGGTAATCTATTTTCGATAGCGTGACGAATGTAATATTTTATCCCTTAAAATTTGGCCCATTTCCCGGTTTATACAAAATAAAAAAGAGAGAAATCACCAATTTGCCGTTACCAAGTGAGGTAGGAAAGATATAACAAACGATAAATTGGAAATATAATTTCCGTCAGAATCAGTTTTTTTCTTTAATTTTTCATGCGAATGCATGAGAAGAATTGTTTTTATCTCACAAGCGAAATTGGATATTCTATGCTGACTTCTTCAAAGTCAAAAATTGTCGGAGAGTGTCCTAACAGTCATTTTTCTTTGGTCGAAACATGTCGCACGAAAGGGGCTAATACATGATGTACATGCATTTTAAATATCAAAAGATGTCACTGCATGTTGGATGGAAGAAATGGAGCAATTGCAAATGACTAGAGAATTTTTATTTACATGGAAAAAACCAATTATTACACGGTGGAAATTATTTTCGGAATCTTATTACTTAATACTTTGGAAGTTTCTGAATTCGGACACATTTCACTTGTTCATCGTCCGTTTCAAATGCGGGGTTCGTTAATGTCCCAGAGAGGTGATTTTCATGCAGATCGTCGTTTTGTTTTTCAGGATGGCCTCTGAAAAGAGAAAAAAGATATATTACATAATACAGTATCAAATCAGAATTTCCAATCCTATGATAAAGCTTATTTTATGATAAAGCAACGACGTTAGTCAATTTTTGCCTCACATTCGTGGAAAGACATAACTGATATCAGCTTGCAATTTATTTCAAAAGTTTACATTATAACACATTATGTAAGCACCTCAGGTAATTTAGAAAAAGGTAACAAAAAATAATTAAATAATAATTTTAATCAATTTGTATTAATTTATCTTACTAATATTATTTAGTAGTAATAATTCAAATATAATTGTTAACAAATTAATTTATTGTTATTTAAATTATATGAATGATTTTAGAAATTAAGTTAATTAAGTAATTTAAATTATTTTATTCAACCAATTAAATTTCAAATTTGTAGCGGGAAGCAGTTTCGGTATTCGTTATATATTAATCAAAACTATATGAAGTAAAAAATTTGTAATTCATACTCAGAATTGAATTTTGAAGTTTATATAATAAAATATTTGAAGCAAAATCAAACTGAAGTATAAAAGATAAAATAAGCTTCAAGTAAAATAAACTTGAGGTGCACTCGATACTGAAGACAATAATATGGCTTTTGGTGATGTATCAGTAAACAACATCTATCAAAGAAAAATTATTTTTAAATTATTGAGTTCAACTCCCTAGCCTGCCAGTAATTTAGTAATTTTAGTTAAAAACAAATTGTTATAAACTGTAAGATAGTGTTCTTTATATTCCTGAAGGGACTGCATTAAAAAGTCCTGCCAAGGAAGGCATTCTCTCACAACGCCGGAATGGCCATGTGGTCAGGACGCTGGGCTTCGAAGTTCAATGGCATAAGGTCGACCTGAGCTCTTGGCAGAAAAGCCTTACAATATAAGAGATTCCCTCGTAAGGTCAAGAGGTCATGACGCTGGTTGCAAATTCCAGAGGCGTGGGTTCGATCTCAACTCCTAGTAGACAATAATCACAGTGGCATTTAAAAGTAAAAAAAGAACATTGGTGAACCGTTTATATGCCAATTAGAAATTATCCCGGCCGAATAAAAAATCCGCAAGGCTGAAAATTAATAATTAAATAAATACGTGTTATCATTACAACGTTTTTGGTACAAAAAAAAAGGCGAACATCTTGAGTACGTGCTGGAATAGAAGGAGGGAATATATGCTAGCGGCGGCTCTCTAGGTAGGAAATTCTCTCCCGTATGATCAAGTGGTTAGGAAGTTCATTTCGTTATTCAGAGGAATGACTTGAATAGCTTTACCTCGCCTTTATTTCAAATAATACATAAATCATATCTGAGAACTAAGACGTAGAGGTAAATTTTTAAGTGATAGTCCAAAAAATTGAGACCCTAGTTTAAAAACATGGATTCCTTAAAATATTTTTAATAAAATGGTTAGGAAAATTGAACTCAAATTCAGTTTAAAATGGCGTTACATGTTGATAATGCTAGTATATACTTATTTTTAGAATGTGTAACAATTGATTTTTTTTTCTAACCGGCAAGAGACCCACCCAGGAACATCAATGCTTTGTTTAGAATTCAAACCCAGGACCACGTGGTGGTTGCGGTACTAACCGCCAAAGAATGTGTGTGAAGCACTTATTATATAATAATACATAAAAATTGATTATAACATTCAACGATAATCAATAACAAGTTTCTGTCTGAAGGAAGAGATATCTTCATTGATTTAAGTGGGAAATATACAAGGTGCGCCCATTAAGTAACCGGACAATTTTTTTATAAATAAGAAAAATATTACTCACCTTCAAATAAATTTGCCTCTTTCAAAATAACCGCCAAAGGAATCTGAACATTTTTTTCCAATGCTTCTTCTAGTCATTGAAGGGGGCTCACAACCTTTGAAACTTCAAAAAATCGATTTTTGGTTTTTGCTATATTCTGATTTTTGGGACATTTCTGAACAATATGCAAAAAACCGCATAAAACAATTTGCATTATTTCTCGAGTTATGAGAGTTTATGTAAAGCTCACTCTGTTGCCATAGCCATGTTATTCCAACTTTAACTTTAGTTTTCTCAAATATGGGAATTTTTGGATTGCGCGCACTGTTACTCACAAACTATGTGTGCTAGACACATAAAATTTTTATCAGATTTGTATTATAAGCTTCTTTACACACTAAAACCAGAAAAGTAAAAAAAAAATTGTAAAAAAGTTTTTTACACTTGAAAATGTTTTAAAATGTTGCTAAATTTTAAATTTTTTTTAATTTATGTAAATTTTTCAATTTAAACTATATTTTTTGTATATTTTTTGATTTTACATTAAACTTGAGTGTATTATTAATTTAATTTGACCAAAAAATAGTTTCTGTATGCATATTTCTTAATTTTATGATGCGCGAAACATCCAATGATTTTTTTCCCTTTTTAGTAATGTGTACATTTAAAAATAAAATCTAAAAATTATTTATGGCTTTAGAAGTTCTATTTTTGTATAAAATATAACTGAAGACTTGTAATTTTGATATGAAACAAAATATTATATATGTATATTAATATTATTGGAGTTTCAGTAGCTGAACTTTGATCATGTTTAGGGTCATTTCCCCGTAGTCAAAGGTTGTGAGCCCCCTGAAATGTTGTTTATAGGCGTTGGGACTAACCGTTCGCAAAATACGCGTAACGTTTGATTTAATATCCGAGACGTTTTCAAATCTCTGTCCTTTCATGGATTTTGTATTTTTTGATTACAAAGGACTTATTTACTACGAATTTTTTCCTGAAAATCAAACAATTAATCAGTATTTTTACAAGGAGGTGCTTTTTTGATTAAGAAACAGGATAAGGCGAATTAGGAAGGACATGTTTGATTCTGGGCAATGGTTTCTTTTACACGATAATGCCAGGTCCCGTACAGCAATTTCTGTACAACATTTTCTTGCTAAGCATTCAATTACAGTGATAAATAACCCACCATATTCTCCATACTTATCGCCAGCTGTTTTTTCCTTTTTTCCGAAGCTTAAGATGGCCATGAAAGGACAGAGATTTGAAATTGAGTATTTTGCGAACGGTTAGTTCCAACGCCTATAAACGTTGTTTGAAGACTTGAAGAAACGTTGGAAAAATTGTATAAATTCCTTTGGCGATTATTTTGAAGCAGATAAATTTATTTGAAGGTGAGTAATATTTTTCTTATTTATAAAAAATTGTCCGGTTATTTTATGGGCGCACCTTGTATAAAAACCTAGGAGAGTTTTTCTTGTTTCTATAGATATTCGAGAGAAAAGATTGGTATGCTAAATCCTAAATTAGCATACAATAGACAGAAATTAAAACATTCATTGAAAACTACTAATATAAAGAACGGTTAAAGTCAACACGAATTTTCTGCGAAAACAACTGTTTGTAACTACGAGTACATTAACCAAATGAGATAGCAAAGCCAAAGTGACACTTACCGAGTATAAGGGCACAGCCAAAAAGACTGATCCTTCCCAAAATTTTCTGCTTCCTCAATTGTTTGGGGTAACTGGTAGTGAGTCGTTTCAGGTAATGTTAGCATCGAGAGTCCTGCAATAACAGCTGCAATTCCAAATAAGACAAGAGGCAGGAGGGGGTCATTTTGTGCCTAGCATTGACAGAATACTATTAGATTATCAGGTATAATAAAAAGCATCTTCTTATAAGCTACAACAACGACTTTAATAGAATACCTTAACGGCTTAATCTACAAACACTTTTATCGAAAACTGTCTGTAGAAGATTTCTTAGATGTTACATTCTTAAGTGAAATGCATTCTGCACATTGATTTGTACAATTCAGAAACCTAAGCACTGAAAATTAGACTATATATATATATATATATATATATATATATCTGGGGCATTATGGCAGATGTTGATACGTCCTTTGTTCCTGTTTTTTGCAAATTAAAATAGTAACTTTTGTTGTGAAATATAAAATTTCTCTATTAAGTTTTTCAATTCAAATATTCTTTTGTTAGTACTCATATTCAACCTCAAGCATACGGCTGGTTTTCAATAAAAATTTTCAAATAGGGACTAAAATATTCAATTAGGGACCAAGTATTACCACTTTTATACATAACAGTATTTGCCATTATGAATAACTTAGTATTTTTTCATAATTCCACTATCAGCTTTTGCCACATTAAAGAACCAATTTTATGTGTGACATATCAATTTATAACATAAAACGGAATTTTTCAGACATATGAACATCTGCCATAACGCCACAGATATATATATATATATATATATATATATATATATATATATATATATATATATATATATATATATATATATATATATATAATGTAATAAGCCAAAGTTCAGAAGAAGTAAAAATTAAATATAAGAACGGTAAATGTAAGAATAACACAAACAGAATATCACAAACGGAATAACGTAAAATTCAAGAAAAGGCGAATGAAAAGACACCTAGAGTGATGATGAGCAAATTGTCTGTACGCTTGCGACGTACAGAGCTAAAGGGATTTTAAGTATACAACGCTCCTTTATCAAAAACATCCCCGATTTTATATCCAAGAGGGAGTTTTACGTCAGGATTCATTGAAAAAATACTTAAACGCTCTGGTGGGTTTACATGATCAATTATAAGAAAGAATCTACCTAATAAGTAATAAAACTTATGTCAAGAATTACCTATTTCCTTAATCTATCTGACTTCTAATGGCCAAGGGCCAGTGGTGAAAGGGCAAGCTATTCTGATAGTTGAATAAAAAATTAAAGATCATTAAGATATGGGGGTAAAAGGCAGAAGTGGACTTGGCTTACAAAAATATATTCTTCTATAAAGCCCACTCCCCTCCTTCTTCCAACATTCTTTCCTATCCGTATTCTTAAACTTGGCTCTGAGAGGCACTCCTTTTCACTGGTTCTAGTTTCTTGCAAGCTTGTTGCGCAATTAGAGGAAAAAACTCACACACAGTTCACACACATCTTGTCACCTATATAAGTAGCATGTATCATACAAACGTCACTCTTCCTAATTATCATTTAGCAAGCGACAGGATAGATTTGTAAAAGAATGGTTGTTAAAGGATTGCCCGTAGATTTGAGCAGGAAGGAATGTGAACTTAAGGGAACTGGTAAATGGATAATAATAACGTAATATCTTGCACTCGTTATCAGAGTTAATCAGGATGAAATTTCGTTCTTAAAAATCCTAATTGGGATATTTTTGTCAATTTATATAAGATTGAAAACACAAAAAAGCATTCTAAGTCAAATATTCATACTTCGTAACGCTGTGTTAAATAGGCTGTAGTGGAGTAGGTGATGAATGAATCATAAATATAATTAAATTCTTGTACAAATGCAGTTGAGGATATTTCTAGAGTCTTTTATTTAAGTAGAAGATATATTAAGTAATACATCCTGTCTTTAAAATTTATCTTATTTCTTTGTGTTAAATCTTTCTGCATCTAGAAACTGTAGAGAAAGGATCGAACGCTTCTGTGAAGCACATAAAGTCATCCATTTACTCTAACATATACTCTTACTTTAGGGAAATTTATTGCTTATAATTAAAAAATTAGACATTAACTTTAAAAGGCCGATTTTTACATCCTTAGGACCTGAAAAGCCTTACTTAACCTTGAAAATGTGCAAATACTTTTCAGTCATCGATAAAGTGGGATATGAATTGATAAAAGCTTTGAAATTTGATTTCTACAGACGGATTTATTTTGCGCATTTGGAAGAACAGAATCAAGAGAGTATTAAAATTTTATTTCTAGATTAAACACACATACGAACCAAGCTGACTACGAAAGGTGCTCCGGCACTGCCCAGTCCTCCGCAAATTCTGACGACTGATAATGCTCTGCCTCTAATTACAGTTGGTAAGAGCTCACTTGAGATGGAAAATATGATATCAAAAGCTGAAGCATAGCAGGTTCGCATGCCCATCACCAAAATTATGATAATAGATTCTGCTGTAAAATAAAGTTTTTATTAGAAATTGATTTCGAGAATTTTTTTGGGGTTCGTTTTTTGGAATATAAAGTCTCATGTTGTCAGTTTGTATCGTAATTCATGAACCAAATATGGATAAATGATACACACTTATAATCAGGAATATACAAAAAAACCTGACACGCGTATTGCGCAATTCCATCATCCAACTTTAGAATTTTTCGTCTAAGCGGTATGCTGACAATTAATGAATTCTTATTCAGTTTGACAAAACATGTCTAAAATCTGAAAGGAGCTATTGTAAATGCAAGGGTACTCATTTATTGCCTATTTGATTGCAGTTATAAACTTAGGTCATATTTTCGGGGGATTGGTTGTTAATGTACTCGATACAATGCCATAACGGATAAAAACACTGTAGGTGACGGAATTCCATATTTACCATATGCTTCCATAATTTAGACAAAGATGAGTCACATTCCAATCATTTTCCTTTTAAAGTATCTAACACAGTTTCTAGGGATAAAAAACATATGAGTTCAACTGAAAAGGAAATTCTTCTTTCAGAATCCTCATTTAAAGTAGAAACTAATGAACAAATCTGTCGATATTAGAACAATTATTAATGCATCTATATTAGATAATTACCCTTTGTATAATACTCTGTTAATTTCGTGGTAGTTTTCCTGGGTTTACCTTGTATCAAAGTACGTAATAGCTCTAAAAACATCGATTTTAAAACCCGCATAACTTAGTGTGTTTTCTCTCATATAATAAGGGTTTCTTGGGGCATACTGTTCCCATTTTAGTAGAAAAAATATTCTTTGGAACTTTGTTTTAAATTGAAGCGGCACTACTCGTACAGTGAGCATGCTGGAAGACATGTCTCTGTAATGTTGCAGCCCATCGCGATCTTTAAAATCTCAATTCTGAACACGCCAACCTATATTTAAGTCCCTTTAAGGTCGAACTGATTCTTCTTCATAATATCTCACGTGTATTACATCTATAGGAATGACTATTCATACTTAAAAATGTTACAAAAGATATAATAATGCTATAAAAGATAACATTTTCTTTGAAAGGCATTACCATATCTGCTTGTGTAGTAACGATGTTACAGTAGGACGACATTGAGTCCCCACGATGTGATGTCTAAGTAAGTGGCCTAAAATAGACAACATTGGTCGACACAGCAGAAAATTGTCTCGATGTTAGATAATACTATATTTTCATTATGCTACAATGCTCTACGGCAGGCCTGCACAACTCTAATTGTTATGAGGGCCATATTACTTTATGGAAAGTTGATAATAGATAGAATAGGATAGAGGGGAGAACGAAAAAAAAATTTCTAAGGTAATATAAATTACTTATTATTTTAAAAACTGAATAAACATTAATATTCATTGCTTATCTATTCCTTTCGTAATACTATAAATCTGAAAATAATATTCAGTGCGTTTTATATTAATAATATAATGCGTCGTTATACAAGGCTTCACGGGCCAAAGAGTAGGTGCTGGCGGGCAGCATTGGGCCCGCGGACCGTATGTTGTGCAGGTCTGCTCTACGGGATAGTTCACAAAACATTGAAAACTGCTATATTATTTTAAATGTATCAAGATTTGCTTTTGTTCTACATTTTTAATCAATAAATTTTGTTAAAAGTTTAAGAAAACTTCAACGAGAAGTTTAGGAAAAATGTAGATTTATCCAAGTTATAAATTTATAATTTTAATATCTATGATTGGAAGGGAAATTTTTTAACTATTTATAATCTGAAAATATGCAGGCATTGCAGGTGGTATCAAAAGGACAAAATCAAACAGAGGGGAGATGCATATGGATAAATTATTCGAATTGGAGCTACGGTCATTTTTTTTGCTACACGAGGGCTAATAAGAGATTTGAATTGGAAGTTCTCAGATTAATATATAGATATTTGAATTGGAAGTTCTCAGCTTAATATATAGTTATTTGAAAGTTTTCGCATAAAATATAGTTTACCGTTGCCGAAAAAAACCAAGAAGTAAAATCAAACGCATCAAAATAAAAGAAAATAATCTGTACTCAAAGTATTTCAAGTCATCCGGTAGGTAGTACTACTCAATTTGAAAGTAAATACTCGTACATGTGAAAACCAACATATTTTAATATAGTTATTTTTATCACCCTATCAAGAGCTGCAACTTTCGTGGTAAAATTGCAGTGTCAAGGCATAGGGGACAAATAAATGTTAAGCGTTATGTACTCTAGCATAATTATGTGAGTATTTTGTATTGAACTTACATGCGACGTATGCACAAAGTATTCCACAGATGCCACCAACGATAAAAAATCCAGCGTTTGTCCATCTTCGTCCAAATATGTCAAGCGTGAAAACAGTGAAGAGGTTGCCAGGTATTTCCACCAAAGCTCCGATTGAATAAGTTATGTACATATTAAAAGGCAAATTGTAAAGTTCTAAATTGCTACCATTGTAGCAAGAGCATATTACCATCCTATAAAAGAAGATATTTAAATTATAAAATCTTCATAGAAAAATTCTGAAAGTAGACTTAACCAAGATAAAGTTGGGAGATATATATATATATATATATATATATATATATATATATATATATATATATGTGTGTGTGTGTGTGTGTGTGTGTGTGTGTGTGTGTAGATTTTCTTGTCTACGTAACACGATGTCTAGAGGTTTTTAAAAACACTTCCTTCAAGGAAACAATCCCACTATTGATAACAATAACAGTTTAATTATGAAACAAACAGAAGAGATATGATGCCGGGAACCTACCCGCTCCGGTACAAAAAATAGATAACATATCCCGAACCGCCTTCTCGAGTCGGGGTCATAAACACCACTCCCTCTACAACGGAATGTTGTAGATGTATTAAAGAAAAAATATATACGTGATGAGAGGGGTAGATCACAGTGGGGTGGTACGCTTCTCTAATGGCGTGGATTACAAATACCGACCCCCCTACACACACACACGCACACACACACACACACACATACATACATACATATACACTCAAGAACCAAAACATTATGACCACCCCTACATTTTGCAATGAATTCGCCTGGATGACGTGAAAGGCACGTGATCAGGTGGAAGTGGTATTTAACTGCTGCTGGAGAGTCTGAAGAATCATTCTTTCACTTACTTCTGTGTGTGATGGGAAAGGCTGCGGATCTAAGCGACTTTGATAGAGGTCAAATTGTAATGGCTCGAAGGCTCGGAACAAGTATTTCCGAAACTGCACGAATCGTGGGTTGTTCGCAATCTACAGTTGTTAGTACTTATGCAAAGTGGATGAATGACGGTGAAACCAGCAGTAGACGACATGGTGTTGGACGTCCACACGCTATCAAAGAAAAAGGTCGTCGGAGACTGTCTCGCATGGTGAAGCAAAACCGGAGCCAGACAGTGGCTCAGCTGACAGCCCAATACAATGCAGGGCCAAGTAGAATAGTATCGCAGCACATTGTTCAGCGGACACTGTTGGATATGGGGCTACGCAGCAAACGTCCCACTCGTGTGCCTTTGCTGACCAAGCGTTATCGCCAACTGCGCCTGCGCTGGGCCCGGGAACATCGCGACTGGTCCATGGATCAGTGGGAGAGAGTTGCCTGGTCAGATGAATCACGGTTTGTCATTCATCACGCCGATGGCCGTGTCAGGATACGCCGTCTTCCAGGCGAACTGTTGCTTCCTCAATGTACAGTAGGTCATGAACAGGCCGGTGGTGGCGGTATTATGCTTTGGGGGACATTCTCTTGGGCGTCTCTGGGACCCGCCGTTGTGGTAGAGCAGACCACGAATGCTACAGGGTATCTGAACATCATTGCGGACCAGTTGCACCCTTACATGGCCTCTGTTTTCCCAGCTGGAAATGGAATGTTCCAACAGGACAACGCCCCGTGTCACAAGGCTAAAATTGTGTTGGAGTGCTTTCAGAACATGATGCTGAATTCCAGTTAATGTTCTGGCCGCCTAACTCACCGGATCTCAATCCGGTAGAACACATTTGGGATGTCATGGGACGGCAGCTCAGAGTTCAAAGACCACCAATTCGCAATATCTTGGATTTGCGTGACCGTTGCTTAAACATCTGGTACAATCTGTCTCCGGCCATCTACCAAGGACTTGTTGCATCCATGCCAAGGCGGGTTGAAGCTGTGTTGCGCGCCAAAGGTGGGCCAACTCGTTATTGACAGGTGGTCATAATGTTTTGGCTCTTGAGTGTATATATATATATATATATATATATCCTATTAAACAAACCTTTTCCAAACATCTACTGAATTGCGTATGGGCCTAACGAATGTATTGAGAAACATTTAAATGATTAACCTAATATTCTCTAAATTTGTTTATCTTGATGCATTTGGCCTAGTTTTCAATATTATATTGATCTCTTGAAAGGATTTTCTGACTTTGATTTTTTTAACCTAACTTCGTTACTACAAAATTATTAATCCTATTTAACATACCCCTATTAAATGTTCCCTTAAATGCATTTTTCTTAAGAAAATATTATGATAAAAATATTTTAATAATTAATCTCATATATTTTTAAATTTGTCTCTCTTTTGTATGACAGATTTAATGGCATAATGTTTATCTTCTTTATAGAACAATGATATTTGAAATAAAACGTCTTAGATAAAACCAATTATTTTAAACATGCCTCTCAACAAAAGCGTGTACTTAAACATGCATTATTTCAATCATATGTCATGCTAGAAATATTTAAGAAATAATTGGACCCATAATTTCATTTTTTTTTCTTTGCGCGTGAAGCAGTGTTTGTAACATACTGGTCTTCCTCGAAGAACAGTGATTTCATAAGTTGATGAAAGCAAAATTACGGCTGTGAGATTCATAGAGGACACGTTTTAATGGTGCAACTGGCAACATACATGTGCGGAAAGAGGTCCGGATTTTTAACGCGAGTCAGCTTAATTGTTTCAATGTGATAGAATAAATGACAGAATAAGTGACAGAAATAAGAGACAGGATCTTCATCACTAAAGTGGCAAACGAACCAAAAGATTATGTAATTTAACGAGGGGGGGGGGGACTGAACCGTAGGTTTGATTCAGTTGGCGAAAGTATAGAATTAGTTTAAAGGATCACGATTATCATCTAAAATTCAGCACTCGAGACTGCAGTAGTTCACGGATTAAATTCTCAAGACATTCGGGTTCATTTTTACTTGTAAATTTAAATATTAGTTTGTATGCAATGTCGTTCCATTTTTATGGCAGACCATAATTAGAGTATCTTTATATGGGGTTATTTGCATTCTGTCAAGTAGAAGAGAAAACGAGGTTTGTGAATGAAGATTATCACGTTTTTTTCCAGTATATTTGTACTACACAGGTGAGGAGATTAATATAGATTCCGAATTTCATTTAAGGTGTAATTAAAATCGAGACTGAAAACTTATGGTAGAGTCGACGGCGACGACTTTAAACGGCTGTTTCCTTTGTATACAAGCTCTTAATTTCTTTGTATTTGTGTTCATGACTGATTATTATTGATGCAATGGTACTGTATATACAAATGATTTTAGGAAGTTACATACTTTTTGAAATGTAAGAATGTAACGCTTTCCTGAAGAAAAATATAAAAGTAATTTTGCCTTACTTCTTGTTTGTCTTTTTTTTTTTGTATGTATTTAATCCAGAGTCAGATCAAGTTTCAGCAGTTTAAAAAGATCATTAATTGTTAAGCAAAGAGGTTAGTTATTCTACAGAAATTTCATTTCCCACATTTTGTAGAATTAAAAGTTGTTTTTCGGAAAATGTCCATGTTGTTATATCTTTCCTTGCTATATAAATGACTACTCAAAAACTGTTCAGCCGAAAAGAAAATTTTCAATGATAAGTTACATAAAGTAAGTATTTAAATGTAAAATTAATAGATTAATAATTTTTTGCATGCAGATAAAAAAAATTTAAATAGATTGTTCGAGATAAAAAAATTTTATCTTAATATATATTTATACCATGTTACCTTTAATTTTTCTACCATATTCATGAATTTACTATAGGAATAGCATTTTTATTCTGTTAAGATTCAGATCATATAAAATTTCGCTTTTTTCATTGGAGGCCATCTTTATGCTTTTTTACAGTATTGATATACTAGAATAATATGTTTCAGGTAATGCCTTCTATAGAGGATAATTTAAGAAAATTATCTATCATAGGTTAGGTTTCTGGACGCCAGCAAAGGGTCTTCTCTAAAACAACAACAGAAAAAAATCTGAACGGAAAGGAAATGACTGAAATGCCAATCGAAATATTCAGATTCACAGCAATAGATGTTGAAAGTTCAGAAATAGCAACCAAAAAGCTTCTTTCTCAAGAGTGACTACAAGAATTCTGAAGTAACAACACATTTCTTGCAAGTAGAACACTGGACTCGTTTTCATTTGATATACCTTTACATATTACAGATTTCCTCTTTTAACAGGATATGATTAACTAAGGATGTTATTCATGATATGTGATAAATTATTACATTAGCGATGAAATCAACTAGTAAAATAATACTGAGAATATCAATGAACCTGCGCTAAAATCATAAATTATTTTGTTCTTTAACAGCTTATTAAAAATAATAAAAGGAAGGGATATAAAGGTCACTTTTAAATGTTCAGTGATATTTTACTCGATTTATTAAAAAATAGTAGATGGTTGCAAAAGATGGTTGCAAAATTAAAGGTAATGTAAAAAATCCTTTGTTACTAATATCATAAATGAATATCCAATAAATACATTCATCGAGATGTATACTCATATTTACTTACCATATGAATCCAAGGCAAAGAATCCTTTTTCTCAAGTTTGGGGATTTTAGAACTGTTACTAAAGCTCTGTAAACCGACATCGAACTATTTTTGTTTTTGAGTCCTGATTTTTCATTGTTGCTGCTGTCTTTTTCCTTTCTTTCAGCATTCTGTACAAAATACAAAAAAAATTAAATATTAAACATGTAAAGTATGCATCTTAGAGAGTTCCAGTAAATACTATTAAACATAATAGTACTTGTTAGAGACTATGCGTTATGGTAACTTTGTAAAACTGATAGAATCCATTTTCTATACATAGTTTTTCGCAGGAATATACTAAATTACCTTAGACAATAAATAATAAAGTCAATAATTTTTTCTAGTAATTCAATATTTAAAATGCACTATATACCATACTGATGGGTTGTCACATATTAGAGAACTAAATTACACCCGTGTACCAGTTATACCAAGATAAAGCTTAAAAGATCCCCTTAGTAAGTCAAAAATTTAAAATACTCAATGCATTTTCTTGTCAAGATGTCAAAAATTAGAGAACTGAGTTATATCCAACTACAACAACAGTGCTAAACAACTTTTTAATTGCCGAAAAAAAAGGAATGCAACTCCGATAATGTTGGTTGAAAATCCTCATTCCAAAATTCTGAAATTCATATTTTTCAGCCTATTAGCTCACAAGGAATTAACTTGCAATGACGGATAAGGTAAGGTTACTTTGAGCTTACAAACTTCGATGAATCATGATTCAGTATACCGCCAAAGGCTGACGATGCCGCTTGCTTCTGAATTATTGATTAAATTGTCCTGTATACGATTAGAAATGATAAGTAGACGTGATAATGAAACCCCATGTAACAATATTCTTTTTACGGTGATCAAAAATTTATAAAAACATGAAGAAAAATTGTTAATTCTTTTCCTGGAAACAATTTTTAAAAAGAGGATGTAATTTATGCTACACTAATATGATAAAATATGGTGATTCGGCCTATGGGATCATTATGTAAATAAAAGGCGTAAGACAAAGTAAAATACTATAAAGTTAAACAGAAGGAGAAACAAACAGCTGAGAAATAATTGGCTGTTAAAATACAAAACTTAACAGATATCAAGTTCTCAGGATGAATAAATCGAAGAAAATATAAAAACAAACAGTAAGCGTAAGACAGTGGTCTCCAAAGTGGGGTACGCAGAAAATTCTAGGAGGTACGTCGCATTTCATGAACCATATACAAAAATAAATTAGAATTAGAACCAGATCTTCGAATTGTATTAACAGAGGGAATCAAGCCAAATTTTTTCGAAATTAGTCAAAAAATTCAATCTCATTGTTCCCATTAAATTATAATTTAAAATTTCTCTTGTAATTTATCAGTTGCATGTATATATATATTGTTTCATTTAAAATAAATAAATAAATAAATAACTTGATTTTTTGCATTTTTCCGTTCATTTTCTGAAAAAAAAAATTTTTTTGACACACACACACACACAATATATATACGTATATATAATTAGGGGGTACAATTTATGATTGTTTTCTTCATAAGGGTATGGGGTGAAAATTTGGGAGATAACTGGCGTAAGAGACATAAAGAAAAATTAAAACGACTTCAGTCGGAGAGAATGCTAAAACTATATATTTGTGGTTAAAGACTTCTAATGAAACTACAAAATTCCCACGCAATGAAGAAAACTTTCTAATGATACTAAATTTTGCGGTGTCTTTACACTTTTTTTGTGGCACCGTATCAATTATCGAATCAGATCATGTTACCAACCGAGCATGGTAGTTGCTGTGTTCAGCCTGCCGTATCCTTAGGTTCATTCCCAACCATTTTACTTTCCATTAGAGTACATCTACGCACGATCCTTGTCTTTCGATGTCAAGTGTTCTCAATGCTGCATACTTGGAATATCTCTTTGATGTTACATGGATTCATATAGATTATGATATTGTCAAAATGTCTCAAATTTCAAATACTGACACGATATCGACCATCGTCTAGCCTTGCCCGATAATGTTATAATATTGATACGGATACAGTTAAATCATAGAAGTGGAGATGCACCCTAACACGCATGTAAATAATATCAATATCAGAAAATTTTAACCAAGATATAGTTCTTTGAGTAGGATAAACTTAGCCAAGTTTTCGCTTTTACCACCATTTGTAAAAAGGTTATACAGTGTGTAGATAAATGAATATCCCAACTTTGCAGGGCTATTGAAAGAAAACTAAACAAACTTGCTGTTTATCGGAAATCAAAAATAGCAGTTGAAAGTTTAAATTCGACACAGTCGTAAGTGTTCAGTGTGAGCCCCTTTAGTAAGACGAAGGATATCGAGATGGTACAATAACTCATCCCACACTCTTTTCAGTATGTCTGGGTTTGAAAGGATGCAGATATGCGTGTCTTAAGTTAATCAACGTCATTTGGAACAAACATCTGATGTTTGATATAGCCCAAGAAAAAAAACAAGTTTGTGATTTGTTTAGTTTTCTTTCAATAGCCCTGAAAAGTTGGGATATTCCTTTATGTATACACTGCATTTCGAATTAAAATTTTAAGCATATGTTATGTGTGGATATATACCTTAATTTTACTTGATTTGCGATAGTAAATTTGAAAAGATAAAAACTTCATTCCAACTCTACTACTTAGAAAAACGCAGCCGTCAAAAATCTTTTAAATTAGGAGGTTTTTATTCATATGTAGTATCCATATTTAGTTAAAGAGAAGTAGAGAAAATACATAATCTAACAAAAATTCCATTGAGACCATTGATACAGAGTGGGATTCCGAGAAAAATTAATGCAGATCAAACAGGATATCGTTCAAATTTATATTCCTAAGCCCTTAAATTTTTTCACTGCATAACGAAAATGTATATCCCCTCCTGTATAGGGCAGGGGCTTTTTTCACCTATGTGATTTTTATGTTCTACCGTATACCTGATAACCCATGGTGGTTCAGAATGCCGTCTGATACAATTGTTTTTCTAATGGGGTTTTTTTAGGGGGAAGGAGAGGCAAAGTAGCAATTACAGAGTACTTAGAAACTTAACCCCATCTTAAAATTTATTCTGTTGATATCTGTTAAAGTAAGCTTAAAGCTGGAATTCGTGCTCCAAATCAAAAAAAATAATATTCTATCGTTATGATAATCACAATAATTTCTGATAATTCTAGAAAAATATTTTTGTAAAAGACATCACGAAATATTAAGTAGAATACCAATTCTGCAGTACTAAAATAATGGAGAGATCACATGCACCTCGTTAAACGTGTTTTTGTTGGAAGAACACATTGCGTGAAGCACGAATATAGCATTTCATGCTGTTGTATGCAAACAAAACTTCCGCATTTTTATTTCGTGAGATAAGTAGTTTTCCTTCGAACCCACGTGCGGGAACATATGGTGTGTCAATGTGTCGAGGATTTTCAGTATTTAAAAAAAAACTTCAGTAGCTATTAAATTTTTCCGCGTAATGTTGTTGTCGAAACACGTGTTGTACTTCGAATTAAGATTTATAGCATTACAATTATGTAGATAATAAAGTAATTAAGTAGGATTAGATAACATATTATATGCTTTCCTAGATGAAGTAAAATGGCCTACGTTAGTAAAAAGGATTTTTATTTAACTAGGGAAGCTAGTACAGTTAAAGTCGAAAATAATATAAATATATATATATATATATATATATATGTGTGTGTGTGTGTGTGTGTGTGTGTGTGTGTGTGTGTGTGTGTGTGTGTGTGTGTGTGTGTGTGTATGTGTGTGTGTTAAGAATTTATTAGAAAATAATAATTATTAGACAATTTAAAGGGGGCTTCAAAATAATATAATTTCTAGCATTACATCTCATTAATTATCGTATTTCGAAACGCGCCGCGATAAGTGAAATTCCCTTTTTGAACGAACAAAGAGCGAGTCTATTAATAGAATCAAATTTAACCACGCCCGAACCCCATCTTCGGTGTAAACGTCATAAGCATGCGCAATGATATTGGGAGCTTTTGAGACTATAGGTAAGTTAAGCAGACCGAGATGATTTTTCAATGACAGCAGACACACGTTAGGACCGCGTTTGAGTGGGGTTTTGCTCCGCGTTTTGCTCCGCGTTTGAGTGGGGCGGGCGCTACGATGTGCGCTTCTTTGGAACAGTGGTTGTTAATAGATAAAGAAATAAATATGGTTAAATCGAACTGATGTGTGTTCCCTGAGTATTGGACTGTCTTCCACTACGCCACCGGACCACCATTAACTGCAAAATCGTTTAATATAACGGGCGTGAAACGAAGCCTGTCATATATATATATATATATATATATATATATATATATATTCACTGAAGCGCCACTGAATTAGGGATAGCAAAGCCTATGAAAATTGTGTAGCGCTGCGCATCATGTATGCGCAAGTGAGGGCGCTGTGGTAACTGCATATATAGCGCGTACTGTGGTTGTTCTGAATTAGTTGTTGGAATTGCCAGTATGGGTAAACTGCCTGATTTAGACGCCTTCGATCGCGGACAAATCGCAGGTGCGTGACGCATGGGCCATTCAATTTCCGAAATCGTCAGACAGCTAGGATTTTCAAGGTCCACAGTGTCAAGAGTATACCAAGAATACATGGATGGTGGAAAAAAACTAGCGATCGGGCAAACTGCAAAAGACAATTAGCCTTGACAGTGCGTGGTGAGAGACGGCTCAGGCGTATTGTACGTAGCCAGCGAAGCCAAACATTAGCTCAAATTACCAGCCAGTTTAATGACGGTGCCAGTCGTACAGTCAGTAAACGGACTGTGCAACGCTCGCTTCACCGTATGGGTTTCGGGAGCCGTCGACCTACGAGAGTACCATTGCTCTATACTCGCCATCGGGCTGCACGTCTTGCCTGGGCAAGAGAGCACAGAGACTGGAGTGTAGAGGACTGGAAACGAGTAAGATGGAGTGATGAGTCTCGATTCCGACTACTTAACGCCGACGGGAGGCTGAGAATATGGCGTCAGGCTCATGAAGCCATGGATCCTGCATGCCTGGCTGGAACTGTACAAGGGCATGGTGGCTCAATCATGGTCTGGGGTGTTTTTTCGTGGCACAGTTTGGGATCTTTGGTGCGTGTACCAACCTCCCTCAATGCAATTCGGTACGTATAGTTGCTGGGTGATCACCTCCATCCGTTTATGCTGTTCTGTTATCCGAACGGTAATGGAGTTTTCCAGCAAGACAACTGTACCTCTCACAAGTCCCGGTTGGCTACTGGCTGGTTGGATGAGCATTCCTCTGACTTCTCTGTCATGAATTGGCCACCTAGAAGCCCAGACTTAAATCCTATTGAGCATCTTTGGGATGTTTTGGAACAAGGCGTGAAAGGCCACCACACAGCACCAAAGAACCTTACTGAATTATGGACAGCTTTAGCCAATATTTGGCAAGCCATTCCCGTGGAACGTTTCCAGAAACTTGTTGAATCTATGCCTCGTCGTGTGGCAGCCGTTATCAAGGCCAGATTAGGCCAAAATCGTTACTAGGTAGGTATCCCTAATTCAGTGGCACTTCAGTGTATATTAGTGCATAGCACCCATCGTAGAACGTCAAAATACTTATAACTTATCACTCTGTTTCATTTTCTCATAATTTATTGCACTTAAAAAACAACTGGACAACTCGAAAAACCTCCTTATTAATCATGAAAAATGACACATAAATCTATGGTTCTTTCTATAATAATAGGCTAATCTAAACCCTGAAAAGTAGTATCGCACCTTGAGACTGTTTCCCAGTCTTGCATCATCAGATATCATTGTTGGTATGATTCAGTTAGGAAATAACTTCCATAGTCCCACCTTTTGGCAACAGACGGACGATAACCGAATGGCTAGGACGGGGCGTTGGCATTTGGTAACAGAGTCTGTGGTTTCGGGTTTGGAACCCACCATTGGCATGGATGCTTGCAGCTTTTCGGAATCGACACTAAGCAGTAAGTCCCGGTAGAGTTAGCACTCGTGTAGCAAAATATTTTCGTAACACTATGAACAAAACAACCCTTTGGCAACCATTGAGCTAACGGGGTGGGAACCTTTGTTCGTTTGTCTGTATAATTAATATTCATTAGTTTATTGTCCAGAATATAGCAGCTTTTGTTTATGTTAATTAGTCAAAATGATCAGATCTTCAACCATTGCAACCTGTGGCAGGTATTTTTGCACTATGATTGCATTAACCAGAGCTTTGATTAATCTACAGCTATCTCCTGATGGTATCACCTTCGCGAGAACACTCCGTAGTGTTAAATTGATGGGTACTTTTGGACTTTTCTTGGCTCATTCCGAGTCATTTTTCATAACCGTATGATACCTCCAATTTTTCACATAGGATTAATCGGTTTCTCAGGAATCTCTCTACCGTCTAAAAATTTTCCTATGAATCATCATAGAATCATTCCAGATTGACCGTCAACTTACTCAGCTGAACCCTGTATCTTGAATAGTTACCTAAATGATCACGTGTTCAAAGCCCAGCATGCATATTTTACAAAGATATAAGAAGGAATAGCTACGCTATATACATATGTGTAGCCGATGTATATAAGTGTTGCATATGTAAATGCTATTTCTCGTCTGCTGCGGTAGTGTGCGGATATTGATTTTTAAACAGTGAATGTGTTCATGCTGTCAAAATGTTGAACACATTTTGTTAGCACTCAGTTGTTCAGAGGAATCTAATAGACAAATATTGGGATTTTTTAAAGCTTAAATACGGTACACTGACAATACAAAAATACCTAAAGGGTTGTTATAAGAGTTATAGTTGGTTTGATTTGGCTTGGAGCACTACGGTCAACATTTTGCTGCACGAGGGTTAATTAGACCGGGACCTACAGTTTAAAGCCGATTCCAAACGGCTACAAACAACCATACCAACAGTGGGACACGAACCCACAGGATCTAAACCAAGTGCCAGCGCCCTAGCCATTCGTCCACCACCTGGCCGAGATATAGTCGGAATAGAAGGATATTAAAAGATATTTTGCACAAAACAAAATTTTCAGGTACGTTAAAATATATTCAGAGTAAAATAATATGTTTGAAAAGAAAATGGGGTATATATAACCAAACAAGGCTATAATCTCTTATCATATTATTTGCATCTTAATTTATTATTGTTGCGCACTTTCTTACAAACTACAACAAATAGAAATTTGATTTTATTTCTAATTTTTTGTAAAATTAATGAGTAGACCGTCTTGCTTAGTTATTCCCTTTACTGCACTCAGCAGTGCCATAAATTACGAACGCTGATATAATAAAAAGGAAAAATTCGGAATCCCTCAGAGACCTATTTCTTTATCCCCTCTTTTTTTTTTACTCCTTTTTTTCATCAATCAAGAACTGGCGCTATCTGCTGCATCTCTCCGCAGTTTTAAAAATGCACATTGGAATTCCAAACTTTTATTAATGAAAACGCTGGTAAGAAAAAAAATGAACATCTATTTAAATAAATACGCAGTTATTAATCATCTTATTGCGTACTTAAATTGATCCTTATAAGAAATACGAAATATTTGTAAGCGGAATGCAAATTTTGTTAGCTCGTTACTATCATGCATGCAAAAGAAAATAAAGAAATGTGATAGGTATTTAAAACATTGGTAATATTTTGCTTTTGGCTTGAGGAAAATGCTTAGTGGTGTAATGGCACAGCACGTGTGTCCCTAGAGCAAGAGAATGCTGGCCAGTTCGATGAAGGGAAAATGTAAAATTTATACAAATATACAGTTCATCCCTAAAAAGTTTATATATTAATAAGTATTTTCTAGCCATATTAAGTATCTGTAATAAAATTAAACTTTGCACCATTACTCTTTTCATATCTTATTTATCCACTGGATTTTAATTTTAATCCCTTAAAAATTGGTGTTATTTCAGCCATTTTGCCTAAATCGGTTACAGTTTAATTGTGATGATTAGATATAATGTTAAAGTGTTAATTTCTTAACTCTTTTAATTTCTGGTTACTTGCCATGTTTTGTTTTAGTATCGGTGTTGTATAACGATAGTACACAAATTTAATTATGTACACAAATATAGGATGCAGTAATCTCCTTCTAAGTATTCGGTTCTACCGACGAGTTGATGGTGTAATTATAAATTAGTAATTGAATTATATACTTAGGATATAAACTCCAATTTATTGCAATTATTTCCCTTCGTTCATTAATTCAAACCTTGGGGAGTAAATAAGCATTAATCAGTTAGACTAAATTTATGTACACGATAGTACACAAATTTAGGATGTATACGTAACACGTAATAGTAACGATAATTATGTAACGATAGTAAATAAACATAGTAAGATTAAAAAAAATAATTTTAATCTTTAGTTTAAAGGAATCCCAAGTCAACCTGAAACTAGAATTCTTAAAAGTTCAGATGCCTTTCATTTAGAGTAAGCGATTAAATGTAATATGTAGTTTTTTCCATTTTAAGTAACTACTTAAATTGAACAACACGGATAGCTGAAAATTACTGCTTGTCACATTTATATTTCAATCATTTTCAACTAAATTATATCTAAAAATTTCAGAGACTGGTAGCAGCTGTCACTGTTTACCGTATGGAGATAACAATGGGTTTTATCTTTTATAGCTCATTTGCTGAGTTTTCCAAAAATATGACATTCACATGAGCAAGATGTCGCATGTCATATTTTTCCACGCCATTTATCTCTTAAAGTATCCGTCAGGAACTGATTTAAATAAAATTTTGATTAAATTACTATCACTAGTTGTAATATTTCAGCTGAAATCAATCATAATATAAACAAATCGAAGGTGGATATTATTTAACGAACCAATATAACACTTTTATTAATCTCCTCTAAATTATGTATAACTAGTGTATTTTCAATTGATTAGACAACTTTACTCTTAAAATTTACCTATTAATTTCATGGCATTTTTAAATTGTGATGACATAAATAGAATTGGAGCGCAATCTCCAAAACTTACAAGTTCCAGAAGGCATAGAATCTTCTCTTTGCTTATGGGCTTTCCGTTGACTTTACCCATTCTTTGGATAGATTCAACTGCATCATCTATACGCCCGTTTGTTATAAGCCAGCTTGGTGATTCTGGAAGAAAACTAACAATAGTTCCGTTAGTAACTGAATGAAATTACTAATATCTCTTAGCTTGAAAGGCCTTGTTTTAACAATAAGCAACTGTAAACATTCATGAAAAACCTCCGGAAAAGCTAGATAATGAACGGTTTTTGTTCCCTTTCATATACAGTGATTTCCGCTTATAAGAATCACGTTTGTTATTACTGTTTTTGATTCTTATAAGCGGTTGATTCTTATAACCGAAATTTAGGTTTTTGGACAGGAACACACACACACCTATATATACATATAATAGATAATTTACCATAAAATACTCTTTAATTTACATTAACTATCTTTTATTAAAATTATTTTTTATAGTTTTAAAAATACAACTTAATTTTTAGACCTATAAGTAGATACACATGATTATAATAAGAGAAGAAAAAAATACAATATTTGTTACAAGTTACAACATACCTGCTTAACAGTTTTAACATTTCAACTACAGGAAGGGAGCAAGAAAAAGTTTTCTACGGTAGTTTGACGTAATGAAGTTTTCAGGAGGCTGTTTATACCTCTTTCAATACTTATAGTCTCAGACGAAGATTTACTCGGACGGGTAAAGTTTCCCCCGGGTCAAGCTAATAGGACAGTGTTGTGGCAATTCCCCCTCCTCGAGGCGAGTAGGAAGACCATTAAAATCGTCGCTAGCCGTGAACCGATTCTAAAGAATGGCAGACCCCCCGAGCGAAAGAGGAGCCACAATAGACACCTCTTCGGGACGCATTCCTGGGATGAAAAGAGGAGACAGTCTGGCGCCATATTTTGACATTGGCCGACAATGACAGTTTACGCCCTGAAACGAGACCGCTAATGAGGGAGCGGGCGATGAAGATGAAATAATCGGCATCGTTTTTTTCGCACGGCTAGACGTTCAGCCTATCCGGAGCGAGCCAGAGAGAAGAGGCTGAAAAAGAATTCCGCCAGGGATCAAGCTTTTAAATAAGCCGACGAGGGCTTGAAGACCAGTTTTTTGTGCGGAGAGTTTTTTCTTAGAGAGTTTAGGAGTGATACCTGATCTCCTAGCTCCACGCACTTTTAAGTGATTTGTTTTTTGTGAGGCTCTGCCCTCTACGTGAGAAGACCCTTTTTCACCGAGAAAGGTCGGGGAAACCGATCGGAACTTGATCTCCCCAATTGTGTTATTTCGGAGAAGCTGCTAGCTTCCAGTGGACGAGTGCGGGCCCTTTTTTTTCTGTGACCTGACCAGCAGTTCGTCGCCTCGTTTTAGCGACAGTGTGCTCCATCCTTGAGAGACAGTTCCCGATTTCTACTCCAACTTCTACGGACTGCTTTGTATATCTATCATTCGAGATCGCGGCCTAACCGCGTATATTAAATAAATCTGAAATTCTCATTATCTTGAAAGTCTCTATTTTAGTAAGCTGTCTACCTAAGCTGTAACCTGTGACGCTACCTAAGTGTTTGCTTTTGACACAAATCGCAGGAATACGTTACAGTGTTGTGGTAAAGCGTTTAAGGGGAAACTATTATGTTATGTCTAATAAAGAAAGGGGAGAATTTTACGACTATATTCCATCCCATCTTATCAATCTTTCTTTAAAAAAATAAAGAAAGAACTTCGTGCCTTTTGAGTGTTTAAGGCTTTTTTGGAAAAATGAAAGGAAAGCGAAGAGTGCAAGCTGATTCTTAAAACCGGTGGATTGATTCTTTAAAGCGAAAATTTTTACATGGAAATAATTCATTTGTTTTTGTTTTCGCTATATTGATTCTTATAAACGGTTGATTCTTATAACCAGTGATCACTATAAGCGGTGGTTACTGTATAAAGAAAAATCTATCTAACCCTAGTGTACTAGCGTCCCTTTTCAGAACGTTAGTAGTCGCGTGTCGGTCATTTCCCCGCCGTTAGCAATGTGGGAAAAACATAGATACAAAAATAGTTTTCAATGGATCTTAACATAATTTTCGTTATCTAACAGATGATACTAACGATACAGTTTTATATATTTATAAATAAAGTGTAAATCAATAATACATTGCTGAAAAGTTAAGAGTTAATAGTTTGTTTGTTTTTAATTTAAGGAAAAAGAAAGAAGAAAAAGTAATGTACTTACCAAAAACTTCAGATGTATAAGCAAAACACACACTACCAAAAGAGAGTATTTACTTTTATTATTAATTTGCTAATCCTCATCAGAATCAATTTCTGAACACTTTACACATTTATTGCATACATATGAGCAACATTTCCGATGTGTTTGCTTCGTTTTCCTATTTTGTTTTGTTTTTCAATAGACACGTCGTTCTTCTTTGGGGGATCGTAGATCTATTTTGGGGGGTTATCCACAAAATTAATCAATTTTTCTTTTTAAGATAACTATTAGTAACACAGCACCAATAATCTTACTTTCACGTCTAATGAAGACTTACATTAACAGCTGTTGAAGATTTCGATTACCAGCTTATTTCTGATAAGGACACGTAATAACAGTTAATACCGCTGTTTCACTAACTTATTGCTTTGCTTTAAACATCGAAGGTGTCCACTATATAAAGCAATAATCTATTTCAGGAATTATCGGTTCCTATAGTCACAATTTGTAAATTTGGCGAATGGGGAATCTATTTTTTTGTCACTTTCATTACAATTTACACGTAAAATAGAAGAGATTATATTATACTTGTGAACATTTTAAATGGGTAGCAAATGGGAGGATTACCAGGGTATAAACAGAAGTAATTTAGGTGTGATAGTTGTAAGTGTTTAGCTGTAATATAAGTAATCTTTCAGCCAAGAATGCTACATATCTGTAGTTGTACAGTGACGAAACCCAAAATGGTACGAATTAATTAAATTTAAAAATGTTCTTAATATTTCACTCATCGTGGACAAGCAGTAAATCCTTTGTTTATTATAAATTCAATTCAAGCAGGTGTAACTGTACAAAAAAATATTATCTCCTTTAGAACGTCCACTTTTTCGTGTTCTTTTTTTCTTTAAATAATTTTCTACTTGTGTGTATTTTTTATATCAATATCAAGTCATTCCTTTCACCAATAATAATTTAAAAAATTGACAAAGAAGTCAAAACGGAAGGAAATAAATAAATTAGCCTTTCAAGTTTGTTTTGTGGCAGCAAGAACTCCTATACAGCCTACAGGAACTTGATTTGGTAGCTGATGTAATCCAGGCTTTTGGTTCTGTTTAAGACTTTTCTTCTGCATTATTCGTAGACACGACAACAATAAATAAATAAATATATATATATATATAGAGAGAGAGAGAGAGAACCACAGACTACATTGAATTTTTACATTAGTAAACGCGTAAATGTCCACTTACAAAGACATAATGATTACTCCTATTGTTGGTATCCAGGTGATCATTAGAATGTATCTCCAGTTATGTAAAGCGTACACCAGCCAAGTAATACCAGCTGATGCAAGTGCATAAGTGAAGGACCATGCAAATATATTTATCCGTCGTTTTCTTGGGATAGTGTGTTCTATAGCTATAAGAGAAAAACACTCATTTTTATTTAAATGACAAAACAGAAAATCAAGAGCAATTATTACAAAAACATGAAATATAGTACCCAATTTACGCTGCCCCAGAGTACGATTTTTACTTTTGAGAATCAAAGCAGGTTTATAATGTTATTAGCCGCCCAGTGGCTAAGTGGTTAAGTAATCAGCCTGGGGTGCGGATTCGATTTCCTTAGTTGTAATCTGGGGCATTAGTCTGTCCTCCTCCTGCAAAAGGAAGTGTCTGCTCCATCTGCGAAGAGGAGCTACAATCCACAGTCCATCACCGTTGTCATCATTTCTAAAATTAAAATATGTTCTGTGTTTGTCTGTTTGTTTCTGTTTCATATCTTGTCTTCATATGTACATCGGACTGGGGTCTCAGAAACGTGAGCCCCATGGACCTTAGTAACAATAACGTAATGTTGTTATCTCTCAACACTGTTGTTTGGTTCACCGCTTTTCACGAACCTGGCATTATGGTGATTTTCCTTGAGGTTATTACTATAAATATTAGAGACAGAATAAAACTGCTGAAGATGCAAAATTATCCCTTTAATAAAGAAAGTAGCTCCAGGTTATATAAGAACGGCCATGTATCGTATTTTCTCCTTTGTCTTATGAGCTTCATAAGACATACCATAAAATATTCTAGAGTTAAATAATGCATGTAGTATATTCTAAAAGTGGAATTAAAATAATGAGTTAAATTATTATTCGTCATTTACATTTCCTTTTATTGTTTTAGATTTTGAGTTAACATTCTTTAAAATAACCTACCCTATTTTCCCCCGGGAGTTACACTAGAGTTGAAAATAAATGTAGGAAAATTAAGTAGCGTGGCGAGAGCGGGAAACAAATCAACTCAAACGCAAATATAATCAAACGAGTCTGTAAATTCCTTCAAGCAGTAAGATCAGAGGCTTTGAATATTAAAGATGTTATTTCCGAGATCGATTTTAAAACCATGTCCATATCAAGCTAATTGAGTTCTTAGCTTTAGAAATTTGACATTGGATTCGCTGCAGTAATCTCCTTCTAAGTATTCCGTTCTACCGACGAGTTGATGGTGTAATTATAAATTAGTAATTGAATTATATACTTAGGATATAAACTCCAATTTATTGCTATTATTACCCTTCGTTCATTAATTCAAACCTTGGGGAGTAAATAAGCATTAATCAGTTAGACTAAATTATTAACACTCATATAATTTTTTTACTGCAAATTTATTCCCATCATTCTGGTTTTATTATTACTCTAAATATCATATGGTTGTATTTTATAATGCGTCCATTCAGATATTTACACGTGGACTTCTGTTGTACAGAAAAAAGTCATTATTATCTTCCCTTACCAAGAACGAACGCACTAGAAGCAATGTTCCCATCTCCGGCAGAAGATAAGAATCGAGCGATCAGAAAAGGAATATGTTGATCGCAAAAATAAGTTGCCACATCAGCTATTAAGGTTAAGATGACGGCCCCTTGGTAAGCTTTCTGGCGTCCATACCTGAAAATAGAATTTATCTCCTATGGATAGGGGTACGTAAATTTCGCATAAAAAATATCGAAATATCTCAAAACAAAATTATAATATATAAAATTTCGCATTTATTTGCAAAAAAACATATCTATATATATAAAACAGTTCCGTAACTGACTCATTCATTCACTGACTGACTGACTGACTGACATACAATGCACAGACCAAACAGCTGGACCTAAAGGGCTGAAATTTTGCATGGCGATTCTTCTAATAGTGTAGGGGTGCACTACGAAAGATTTTTTAAAAATTCTTCTTAGATTTTTTTAAATTAAATTTTTAAGCTGTTTTTTAAACTTTTTTTACGTTTGCATTTAAAATAATACATTGAGGGTTGTAAAATTTATATCACGAGAAAGATCATAAAAATTCCTTCAAAATGAAATTTTTTTCGAATTTTTACCTCCATTTTCTGATTTTTGGTGAATTTATAAAGATTAATTTTTAGAATTTAATTTATTAAATGCTGATCACGTGATTTCTTTTTCTGGTACTTTAAATAAATTTATCGTCACGTGCAAAAAAAAAATAGACAAAAAAATATTTTTTTCTTGCTAATGCGGCAGACGATTGGACTTTATTTTGTCTATAAAAATATCCCTTACGATTTTTTTATAAATATGTTTTTTTACATAAATTGTATACGTTGATCCTCGTATTTATTAAAATATATATATATTTATTTTTTTTGGGGAATTAATTGCATACATTGACCGTTGTATTTAATTTCAATGTACTCCGTAGCGAACCTCGGGTTTTCAGCTAGTATATATATATATATATATATATATATATATATATATATATATATATATATATACAGAGGCTGTTCGCACATTTTTTAGACGATTTTGGTAAGCGGTAATAAAAAATCGTTTGCTGCAAAAGAAATAATTGCAATTGTACTATGGTTTAAAAAGTCAAAATTATCGTCTGCGGCTTGAAAGTTTTTTTTTTATTCAAAATGACGTTTTTAACAAAGCAGTGGTTCGAAGGCTACATTTATGCTCTTTTCGAAGAGAAATATGCATACTCCGTTATCCAAAAACGATGTGAGAGTCATGGTTTTGTGATATCTAAAGCGTCGATAGGTAATATCGTCAACAAGAAAGGAAAAAAAGGGTCAAATTGGAGACTCAAGTGGGACAAAAATTAAAAACAAGTATCCAAGGAAAAAACGGACATCTTCGACTATTGCAAAGGTACGTTGTTTAATGTTAAAAGAAAATCCCTCTAGTCAAAGGACAGTTGCAAAATCATTAAAATGCTCGGTGTCCACTGAAAACAAAGTGATAAACGTTGATTTAAATCTTAAGAAAGCGAAAAAACGCAATGTGCAACGTCTTCTTCCAAATCATATCGCTGAACGCAGGACACGCTGCAGAATTCTATATGAGAAACACTTATCCAAAGAAAAATGGAAAACAATTGTCACAATAGATGAATCATAGGTGTATTTTAATGATTGCAATAAAAAAAGAGCCATTTATTATCATAAAAGGGGAGAAAAAAATTTAAGTACATGATTCAAAGAATCGAAAGAAAGTTTTTCTAAGGGATTCATGATTGTTGCTGCTTTTTCTTATAATGGGAAGTTAAAAAAATAGAGCGTAGAAAAAAATGTCAAGATTAACTCCAAATACTATCAGGAACACATTTTATCGCCAATTTTTCTGAATGAAATACCATCGCTTTACCCACAGTTTCATCAATCTGTGAGACTCCATCAGGACAAAGCGAGCAGTCACACATCAAAATCCACTGTAAATTTCCTAAAAGAAATGGAACAAAAAAACTGGTATCAAGGCCATACCCTTCACTGATATCCCTACTAAATCTCCCGATGTATCACCTATGGAGTTTTGTGCTTTTGGACTTTTAAAATCTGCATTATTCAAACGCCGTCCCAACATCCTTACAGGACTCTGGAAAGCTGTTCAGGACGAATGGGATAGAATACCTCTTCTGACACTTCAAAAGGCATTATTATCCTGGAAATTGCGGTGTCGAAAGATAGTTCAGAATAAGGGATGTCAAATAGAACATTTAAAATACAAGAATTTTATGTAATTTAGTTTTGTGAATACAATATACATCGTCTAAAAAATGTGTGAACAGCCTCTGTATATATATATATATATATATATATATATATATATATATATATATATATATACATATATATATATATATATATATATATATATATATATATATATATATATATATATGTATGTATATATATATATATATATATATATATATATATATATATATATATATATATATATATATATATGTATATATATATATTTATATATATATATATATATATTGTGATATCTTCAGACTCCGGGTAGCTAAAAATGTTCAGAGTCAGTCTACTAAATTAAAATACAGTTTTATTAAATTTTAGTCGGAAACTTTTTACACAGGTGTTGATCTATTACACTCTTTACACAGGTGTTGATCTACCTCTAGACATAGAGGGAACTGGCCTTCGTAATAACCAAATGATATCGATGATAAGATGCACGTACAGTCACAGCGGAACTAGAAGGTCGGTACACAGCCTCTAGAGCGTACAGCTCTGAAAATAGATAACGAAGCCTGTAGAGCAGGATGCTCTGAGATAGCTATACTTCAGGGTGAAGTATTCGTTGACGAGAGCTTCGAGCGGCTGCTCTGAAAATAAGTCAGGGTCAAGTCGGTCGCTCCAGGACAACGTAGACGATAGGTGCTCTCTAGATGAGAGTCTCGACCAAGTCTGTCCAAAAAACTGGATTTCTTCTGCGGCGTTGGCAACCGTGCTTCCGGTCACGTGACTACACAAGTTTTGGTTGGCTGGCACTATTTTGTGACATCATGTCCGTTGGCTGTGATTCGCCTGACCACGAGGCCATGTGTTCGGTTCCCACGATTCAGCTTATCTGAAAATCATTAGTTCACGTCGAAATAGTCATTAGTTTACGTCCTCCCAGGCCCGGCGGCTAGAAGCAACACCATTCTTTGTGTGCAGACACCTTGACGCTGAAAGATAGAACTGTTCGCTGTTCACCTGCTGTGGGAGGTCCGGCTGTCTGGGTGATTTATTCGGAAGGGTCGTAACAGATTCTTACAACCCCTCCCTCCTTGAAGGAGATTTTGGCATAATGGCAAAATCTGAAAATCACTTTTAGACACAGCTCACCTGATACATCATTAGAGGCAATGCATTTAATTTACTACACCATTAATACATTTATTCTAATACATTATGATTACTATGTTACCTAACACATTAATACACTAAGTTATTTACACAATTCATTAATTATTTTCACACTCTACATTAATTTATTTACAACATTACGCCTGAATTAAGGTTTCTATTCTGCCATGAAACGGCTTAGGCAATCGGCATGACATATCAATTTACCAGATTTGTGGACAATTTGATAATTGAAAGGCTGTAAGGCAAGAGCCCATCTCATAAGCCTTGGGTTATTTCCCGCATTCGTCTTAAGAAAAACGAGCGGATTATGATCCGTCTCGATGGTGAATCTCTGCGGTCTCTTTTGTGCCAAATTTATAGCGATACCAATGTCGGATGCATCGGTGTACAGGATAATTTCTTTGGCGAAGTCCGGAGCGTACAAAACAGGTTTCTCGGTCAGTTCCGTTTTCAATTCTCGAGCCGCTGTATTGCACTCCTCTGACCATTCAACTTTCTCCCTAATTTTAAACTCCCTTCTCACTGACCCTTTATCATGATTAGTTTTCCTGTTAAGTTTAATCTCCCGTTTAGTTTCGGAAGCGATGTTCTGATAGTTCCGTAGCCTAATCATGAACTTGAAAACATAATCTGTAACCACATTAGTCTCCGGCGAATTCCTACACCATTTTCCTAAAAGTAGTGTTTCCGGCACCCTTAAATTCTTCCTAAATATCAGTTCGGCGATGCTAAAAACCATAAACATATGAGTCATGTTTCCAAGTGCAAACATGGCTGAGGGTAACCCTACCTTCCAATTCTCTTTCGCCTTAAGGCAGATAACTTTTAAGAGTCGTTCAATGGTGCGGTGAAAGCTCTCGACGGGGTTTCTTTGCAGATGAAACATTGAGTTCCGCGTCACCTTAATATGAACTTCCTCCAGAAACGTGGTCGTTAATTTGCTTGTGAATTCGGTAAAATTATCTAATTGCAATTCCTTCGGAAGCCCTATCCGACTGAAATTTTCTAATAGAGTATTAGTCACATGTTCTAAGTTTAAAGTACTCAAAGTTATGGCTTCCGGATACTTCCACAAAGCGTTTAAAATATACCGGTTTCTTTTTGGTGGGGTTTGCATACGACCAATGATCTCTACGTAAATTCCCGTGAAAACCTCCGTAATTTCTGAGACTAATTTCAGCGGGGCTTTCTTCCGTTCTCTCGATCTCTCTACTCTATGACACAGGTCCCATGACCTAACATAGTCCTTACACTCTTTTATGCACTGGGGCCCAAAATAATACCTCACTAATTTGTATTTACTTTTTGACATTCCCATGAGCGATCCGATGCCATCATGGCATAAACTTAAAACTTTAGACTTGTACTTAGTTGGTACAATCAATTTTTTTCTTTCCTCCCCTCTGTGATCTCGGGGTTTCTTAGGAAGTAATTCATTTTCTCCCACAATTTCCAGGGTTTCCTGTGGCTTAACTTTTTCCCAAATAGGTGTAAGTTTAGGGCAATTTTTTTGTTCTAAAACGAGAGTGTCGGCACTCTCTTCCACTAACACATTTTTAGTCTCGACGACTATTGGAAATTCAAGTTCTTTCAATTCATCCGGCGAATTTACCTCGGGTTCCTGCGGCTCAGTTATTTGCTCGGCCGTTTCCCCGTTCTCTACTGTAATTCCCGTTTGAAATTCCTCCCGCATCCCTCGACTTTGGGTGACGACGGCATTTACGCTAGCTAGTTTTAATATTTGCGCCTCTATCAACTCCTGAGTGGAATTTCCCAGCAAGTAGTGGTTCATTTCCACACTCTTACCTACCACGGCGGCCTTTGCTATCACCTGGCCGAATTCGGGGCTCTCAAGGGTTACGCGAGCTAAAGGTAAACGTCTAAATTCATTTTCCAAGGGCTGTTTGAGCAAAACATTCTCTCCGGTGAAATCTCCGGGTTTAACTAATTTAACAGGGCACAAATCTACGCAACTCCCGCTATCACGCAATAATACGGTTTGGACCTGATTCACGCGAGCTTCGCTTAAGTAGGGCTTAAACGCAAGAGAAAAATCTTCCAACGTAACTAAGTTGTTTATGATTTCTCTGGATTTATTTAATTCTGGACAGTTCGGGCGGACATGTCCATTCTGATCACACTGAAAGCAGATGGGGCCACTTCGCTTCTCATACTCCCTGGTCCTCCAATCCTTATTATTTTTATTAGCAGCGTTGCGCCACTCTTTCGTACCTGATTCTTCTACTCCCGTTTCCGTCGTGGAACTAAATTTCTCTGACTGCTTGGGGCGGTCTACCTTTTTCTTTTCGGGCGATTTAATTTGCGTCGGTTTCTTTACGAATCGGCGGGTCGATTCATACGCGTCTAGCTTATTTACTAAAGTTATAGGATCATTTAGTGTTCCCCATACATCTACGAAATGATCTTTAATTTCCGCTGGTACGCGTCGCTTTATTTGGTCGGCTACCATAAGTTCTTTGAGTGACTCAAAATCTTTAATTTCAATTCCATCTAACCATCCCTCTAAATAGCTCCTTAATTCAAATATTAAATCTTTCCACAAATCACCGTTTTTCCGTTGATGGGTTTGGAACTTTGTACGGAAAGCTTCGGCACTGAGTCTAAACCTGTCTAGCAGTACCGACTTAACATATTCGTAATTATCATTTTTTTCTTCAGGTTCCCTGATGATAATTCCCGCTATTTCGCTCGGCAAAAGACTTAGTAACTCTGACACTAAATCACAATCATTAATGTGCAATTTCCTAGCTTGTCTCTCAAACAATTTTAAGAATAAAGCTATATCTATCTTTTCGGCATCATACCTCTGCATTACCGATTTAACATGCCTAGACGGGTTCCCGTTTTCTGAGTTCACGGAATTCACACTACTATTTTCCCCAATTAGAGTGATTTTAAGTTTTTCAAGCTCAAAAGCGCGTTGTGCTGCTTTCTCTTCAAGCTCAAAAGCGCGTTCTGCTGCTTTCTCTTCAAGCTCAAAAGCGCGTTCTGCTGTCTCGGCGTCTTTAATCTCCTGCAATTTTCTATCTTCTATAAGATTTACGAGAATATTTTTCGCGCTCTCTTCCTCGAAACCTTCACTTTCTGAAATTTTTCTTGCCAGGTCAATTATTCTATCTGATTCTTGAATTCCTACTTGCAGCTCCAAAGCCAAATTCTGCAAGTCAATTTTCTTGTATTTTGTTAAAAACGACATTTTGCCTCAATAACTATTTATCCACAACTTAACCTTACCGGAACCCTCGGAATTTTGACCTCAACACAACAAAAGAACTGGTTGTCCGCTTTTCTCACGCCTTTACAATAGAGCCCTCTCAATTCGGGGAATTCTAGTGCTACGTTCTTCCAAGAAAAAAGGGGGGGGGGGGTTACTCCGAAAGATTACAGTTTAACAGACTCGTTTGAAATCCTAACATGGCACATACAATTCAAAAATGTTTAAAATTTTTCAGACCAAATTTCACACACATAATAAATCAATGCTACTTCAATATAATCTTAAGCACTCTACACAAGTTCAATAACTGACTAAATTAATTTGCAATACACAGTTACTTAATTTCAATAATTGGCTAATTTAGTTTGCAATACACAATTTCTTAATTTCAATAATTGACTAAATTAGTTTGCAAAACACAATTACTTAATTTCAATAATTGGCTAATTTAATTTGCAATACACAATTTCTTAATTTCAATAATTGACTAAATTAGTTGGCAAAACACAGTTACTTAATTTCAATTTTGAATAAGTACTTAAATCAGATTATCCACAGTTCTAGTATTCATCTAACAAATATTTGTTCATTTACTTTCCTTTTAAAATTTTAAACACATTGCATACAATTCATTTTTACCTTATTCTTTTGCATAAACAATTCTAATACTTCATTAATTTACTTTTGACTCAATTAATTAATTTCTCACAGATAATTTACTTATTTCAATTCAATAGTTATTTCCCATGAAACATTAATTTACACATGTTAACATTTACACAGATTCTAATCAATTAATTTACTTTTAATTAATCAATCAATTACTTTTGCCTCTAATGAGAAAACAGGCTTACCTTGTCTAATTTTGAAGACTAGATTGTAGGCTCTCATTGAAGCTAGGCAGTCTTTCCAGGCTGGTTCTTGGGGGATTTCCTTATTTAATATGCAGCCCCAATACTTGATCGCTGCACAACTCCACTGTTGGTAGGTTGCTCGCTGCTATATACTGGTATCTGTGATGCACACACTTGGGACGGGACGTCCGCACAAAAAGTCCTAGATGGGCTTCCTACTCTAATTTCCTAATTCGAAGGGGTGGATTGCCAATTTTTAATTAATGGGACAATCCCAAACACGCTGCCACCAATTATTAGTAGACTGTGATATCTTCAGACTCCGGGTAGCTAAAAATGTTCAGAGTCAGTCTACTAAATTAAAATACAGTTTTATTAAATTTTAGTCGGAAACTTTTTACACAGGTGTTGATCTATTACACTCTTTACACAGGTGTTGATCTACCTCTAGACATAGACGGAACTGGCCTTCGTAATAACCAAATGATATCGATGATAAGATGCACGTACAGTCACAGCGGAACTAGAAGGTCGGTACACAGCCTCTAGAGCGTACAGCTCTGAAAATAGATAACGAAGCCTGTAGAGCAGGATGCTCTGAGATAGCTATACTTCAGGGTGAAGTATTCGTTGACGAGAGCTTCGAGCGGCTGCTCTGAAAATAAGTCAGGGTCAAGTCGGTCGCTCCAGGACAACGTAGACGATAGGTGCTCTCTAGATGAGAGTCTCGACCAAGTCTGTCCAAAAAACTGGATTTCTTCTGCGGCGTTGGCAACCGTGCTTCCGGTCACGTGACTACACAAGTTTTGGTTGGCTGGCACTATTTTGTGACATCATGTCCGTTGGCTGTGATTCGCCTGACCACGAGGCCATGTGTTCGGTTCCCATGATTCAGCTGATCTGAAAATCATTAGTTCACGTCGAAATAGTCATTAGTTTACGTCCTCCCAGGCCCGGCGGCTAGAAGCAACACCATTCTTTGTGTGCAGACACCTTGACGCTGAAAGATAGAACTGTTCGCTGTTCACCTGCTGTGGGAGGTCCGGCTGTCTGGGTGATTTATTCGGAAGGGTCGTAACAGATTCTTACAATATATATATATATATATATATATATATATATATATATATATATATATATATATATATATATATATATATATATATATATATACATACATATATATGTATATACACTCATGTCCATAAATTAAGGATAATGCTAGCTCCGACAAATAAAGGTTCAGAAACAAAACAAACGGGACTTATTCATAAAGCCCATTTATTAAACAAAAGATAAAGAACAAAAAAGATAGTGTATGTATGATACCATTCATAAAATCTACGATTTTTGCTCCCTGGAGCAATTGTGAAAAATATCTCCTATACAAAAACTTAATATTACATGGTTGGTATGATGGTTAATACATTATATGTCTCCCATGTGATGAAATACAGTCCGTGCAACGCCTAGGCATGCTGAGTATCAAATTATCGAGCTGATCTTGTTGAAGATTACTCCACTCAGCAAGCAATGGTCTCCCGAGTTCCGGTACACATGTAGGAGGTGGTTGACGGGCTGCAACTCGTCGGCCAAGCATGTCACACACATGCTCTATCGGATTCAAGACAGGTGAGAATTCCATACGGGTAATATCCTCAGATTGAAGGCATTCGTTTATGATGTTTGCTCGGTGAGGACTTGCGTTGTCATCCATAAACACAAATTCTGCGCCCATGGCACCCCTAAACAAACGTACATGTTGTTTCAGAATGATGTCCCGATAAATGTGGCCGTTCATGGTTCCGATTTGAACATGCAGATCTGTTTTGGAGCCCAGTATAATTCTATCCCAAACGAGCAATCCTGCACCACCGTAACGGTGCCGTTCAATGATGTTTTCTTGGTGGTAACGGGTACCTGGCGTTCTCCATATGAAAGTCCGACGTGAATCAGACTGCAAGCTAAACCTGGACTCGTCGTAAAACATCACATAAGCCCAATGTGACGATGTCCACATTGCATGTTCTCTACTCCAGGCTAATCGCTGCCGACAGTGAGTTGCCGTGAGCGGAACACATCTGACAGGCCTGCGAGCATATAGACCAATATTTCCCAAATGTCTGTACACGGTTTGCCTTGAATCTGTTGTACCCGTGGCTGCAGATAACTGACGAGACAGGTCGAATGCTGTGCTCCGTCTACTTCTTTTGGCAGTTACTGCCAAATACCGGTCTTCATTCGGCGTTGTAACTCGGGGGCGACCTCTACTCTAACGTCTACTGACATTTTCATCATCTTGTAATTGTTGCGAAAGCCTAGAGATGACACTTTGTGCAATTCCAAGTTCCTCAGATACTTCCATCTGAATACACCCACATTCCAGGCGGCCGATAATTCTACCGCGTAAAAAATCATCCACATGCGTCCTCTGTCTCATAACTATTCGGTTATGGCAATGAGCGGCTTACAGAACACTTGTGAACAATTTTACTTCTTTGCCACCATTCCTTATATACGCCTCTCTTACACTCTCGTCATTGTGACGTACTATCGGCTTCATCTGGTGGCTTCCTCTAATGTTCATATTATTCTTGAAGATGTGTGTGATAATTCTACGAATGAAATTTTTCTTTAGTTGTTCGATTTCCGTATGATTCTGAGTTATCCTTAATTTATGGACATGAGTGTGTGTGTGTATATATATATATATATATATATATATATATATATATATATATATATATATATATATATATAAATATATACATATATATACATGTATATATACATGTATATATATACATGTATGTATACATATATACACTGAAGTGCCACTGAATTAGGGATACCTACCTAGTAACGAGTTGGGCCTCCTCTGGCCTTGATAACGGCTGCCACACCAGGAGGCATAGATTCAACAAGTTTCTGGAAACGTTCCACGAGAATGGCTTGCCAAATATTGGCTAAAGCTGTCCATAATTCAGTAAGGATCTTTGGAGCTGTGTGATGGCCTTTCACGCCTTGTTCCAAAACATCCCAAAAATGTTCGATAGGATTTAAGTCTGGGCTTCTAGGTGGCCAATTCATGACAGAGAAGTCAGAGGAATGCTCATCCAACCAGCCAGTAGCGAACCGGGACTCGTGAGAGGTACAGTTGTCTTGCTGGATAACTCCATTACCGTGCGGATAACAGAACAGCATAAACGGATGGAGGTGATCACCCAGCAACTCTAAGTACCGAATTGCATTGAGGGAGGTTGGAACACGCACCAAAGATCTCAAACTGTGCCACGAAAAAACACCCCAGACCATGATTGAGCCACCATGCCCTTGTACAGTTCCAGCCAGGCATGCAGGATCCATGGCTTCATGAGCCTGACGCCATATTCTCAGCCTCCCGTCGGCGCTAAGTAGTCGGAATCGAGACTCATCACTCCATGCTACTCGTTTCCAGTCCTCTACACTCCTGTCTCTGTGCTCTCTTGCCCAGGCAAGACGTGCAGCCCGATGGCGACTATAGACCAATGGTACTCTCGTAGGTCGACGGTTCCCGAAACCCATACGTTGAAGCGAGCGTTGCACAGTCCGTTTACTGACTGTACGACTGGCACCGTCATTAAACTGGGTGGTAATTTGAGCTAATGTTTGGCTTCGCTGGCTACGTACAATACGCCTGACCCGTCTCTCAACACTCACTGTTAAGGCTAATTGTCCTTTGCAGTTTGTCCGATCGCTAGTTTTTTTTCCACCATCCATGTATTCTTGGTATACTCTTGACACTGTCGACCTTGAAAATCCTAGCTGTCTGACGATTTCGGAAATTGAATGGCCCATGCGTCGCGCACCTACGATTTGTCCGCGATCGAAGGCGTCTAAATAAGGCTGTTTACCCATACTGGCAATTCCAACAACTAATTCAGAACAACCACAGTACGCGCTATATATGTAGTTACCACAGCACCCTCACTTGCGCATACATGATGCGCAGCGCTACACAATTTGCATAGGCTTTGCTATCCCTAATTCAGTGGCACTTCAGTGTATATAAATATATATATATATATATATTCATTCAAAAATTTCGTATTTATTAGAAAGATCTCAATTTTACTTACTTGGTTAGATAAGTATAAAAGTTCTTAGTAAAAAGCTAACATTGTAGTAGTCTCCAATGTCATTCACTTTCTTAAGTCTTTAGCAATAAGTAATAAGTAAATTTCAAGAGCAAGATCTCTGAGTTAAAGACGTTGGATTTTGTTAAATGAGCAATTATGTTAATAAATTCTTACTATTATTATGTAATATCGCTTAAAAAGCCGTTTATCACCGAGTTTTCACTGAAAAGTAGCAAAAAAATAATTTTTGCATTTATTCGCTCATATCGGCAAATTTCCCATTTATTCGCATCTATTTCGTACATACAAAAATTACGTATTCGTAACTATGGCGTATCAAGTTTAGTTTGTGATTGCTATTTGCAAATTTTCTACTTGTACATTGAAGCTAAGTTTTTAAACAAAGGCTCTTCTATATAAATATTTTCTATGATTTTATAAATAATAAATAACAATAAAATTATCGATTACCTTAAATAAAACTTTTTAATCCGTCTGATGCAATCTTTATGGGAAATTGCAGGGTTATTATCTATTCTGAGAGACAAAATATAACCTGTTTTCTATATTTTGAATGACTAAGAAGCTGACAGAAAAAAGTGCATGAAACGAGAAATTTCAGATCTTCGAAGGTTCCATCCGGAGGTTGAATAAAAGCAGAAAATAAATTAATTGAAAATCATATACGCAGTGGACAATACTAGGGAAAATTAATGACTGGTGTCTCAAATGAGGAATACGTTTTTTCCGAGTAATATATCTTCTGACTGAATTCACTGACGTAAGTTATACCACAGTGTTATAGTTCCTTTACACGCTCATTATGTATATTTTAATTGCTTTTTTCTCTTAAAGTTTCTCTCGAAAAAGTTATATCATGAGTAAAGAATCTTAACAATTAATATAAATGAGTTTTTAAGATTTTGGTACTTCTGTTGCTCTTTCCTTCAACCGTGAGAGTCAGATTTCGAAAATTCACATCTCGGCTTTCTAATAGCTGAACAAATCTTCAGTTTACAGTCATATTGTGATGATATATTGCTGATACATTTCTCAATCAGCTATGAATGAGACTGTAGCTATATATTACATGCATGCATATTCGAGCGTTAATTCTCAAGAAAACATGACACTTCCCCTAGATAACCTCCTAGTAACAGAACCAAAGATCTGTAAAATTTTTAAGGCTTAAAAATTTTATGAGTAGTTATCTCCTCTTAATAAAATGACCAGCATTCTCACAAGGAAAACTTCTAAATAAATATGGAATATATTTCTTTAGAATCTTTCTATAAAGCAGATATTGATATTTCATTTTTTCATGTTTTCGGCAAATTAAAAAAGTAACATTTGCTGTGAAATATAAAATTGCTCAATTAAGTTTTTCAATCCAAATATTCTTTAGTTAATACTTATATTCAATCTCAAGCATATGGCTGGTCTTCAATAAAAATTTTCAATTATGGACTAAAATATTCAATTAGGGACCAAGTATTACTTCTTTTATACATAACAGTATTTGCCAATACGAATAACTTAGTATTATTTCATAATTCCACTATCAGCTTTTGCCACATTAAAAAAACAATTGTAAATGTGACATATCAACTTAAAACATAAAATTTTTTAGGACATATCAACATCTGCCTTAATGCCACAGATTTAAGTTTGAGTTTGAAAAAGGAAAAATTTCTAATCGTAATTTGCAAACTTACTTGTCATTTATGATCCCAAATAGTATTGTGCCAAAGATTTTTCCAATCCAGAAAGCAGTATGAGTGACATATACTTTCCATGAATTATCACATACAAGATCATGCTAGAAATTATAAAATTTTCATTATGTTCAATTGCTCTTTTATAATAGAATTAAATTATTTCCAGTAAATATCAATAGATAACTTTAGAGAATGCCGTATGCTCTCCGATGCTTATATTCGTGGTTGGTTACTTGATTTGAGTGATGCAGACATGTTTTGCAAAAGGAGAGCTAAATTTTCATGCATTATTGCACTCGGTTTCTAAAATCGATGATGTATAAAAATAATACATAGCCGCAAGGTTGTTTTATAAATAAATCTGGTTCTTCGGTTTTAAAAACCATTAAACTTAAGTGTACTTCTAGGAGTGTTCAATACTTGACAGGGCCGGTACCATAAGTTAAAATTAAAATAGGCGCCAAAATGATACAGAGTAAAAATACGAAATTTTTAATGAATAAATAAAAATATATAGAAAAAATATTAGTATTTAAATTTAATATTCTACGAAATTCGTAAAGACACTCAAATATAAGCGAGTATTTAGTTATTTTTTATAAATGACTGAATTTGATATTTTGAGACATAAATTTTGAACGCTTATTTTCAAATGTTGTTGCAGCTCTAAGAATCTTACTAACTATACCTATAATTGAGCACCGTTTCTCTAAGCTGAAAATTTTAAAGTGTTATCTACGAAAAACAACAAATTAAGAACGATTAAATGACAGCAATAATTTCTATACAAAAGAGGTGTCTAAAATTATAAATTATTGAGGTCAAATCGAGCAGTTTGATGCAACAATGGTTCAAAGAATGATTTAGTAATTATTTTTATTACATACCAAATTATAATCAAATTTGCTTAATTTTCTGCATTTTTTAAAATCTGTAATTTTAAATTTTTTTAAATAAATTAAGCTTATATTTCTATTTAACACATATTTTCCCAAAATGTCAATTATTCTATTAAGCAGACTATTTTTTTAATAGTGGTACATTCATTTCTTAAGAGTCTCTCTGAAAATTCAAAGAGACGCCTTTTTTAAAACTTGCAGCAAGCACCACGATGGATCGGCCGGCCCTGAACCTTGATCCTCTGATCCAGATATGGTTGATCCCTTTGTTTATCCCACTTCCCTCCTAACCTTGTGAGCAATGTTTCTTGTCTCTCCATCATTATTTACCGTGTTGTCTTCTCCAGATCATCGACATGGGATATAAGCAAACATAATTTACGAATTTTCAATTTTCAGCTTCAAATGTATCATATATTTTTAACAGTCAATTTCAATCATGGATTTCATTACGACGAAATTTTAACACTAGAAAGACGGGAATTTTTTTCTTACTAAAAAGATTGAATGCCATCATTTTCATGGTTAAAAATAAAATCAAGAATTTAAAATATTTAATGTTTTCTTTTAAATTGTTAAATACTTTAAATTTTGAACTATTTCGTACCAATATGTACAGAAGGTCGTTTGCACTTTATGGAAACGATTTTGCAATTTATTTTCGCTGTTTGCATTTTGACATAAAAATTTGGAAACTCCAGATTAATCGTCTGCTGCTGTTTTGTTTTCATTGGAATGTAAAATAAAAGATATATTTTGAAAATGGCTCCTAAAATTGATAGATGGCTCGAAGGTTACGTAAAACGTGCTTTCCGAGTTCCGAGGAGAAATATTCGTATCAACAAGTTATAAAGCGGTGTAAAAATCACGGTTATAGCATTTCAAAACCAGGAATTTATAATATATTAAATTTGAAAGGAAAAAAGTCTAACTGAATGTAAAAATGAAAACATGGCTGCGAAACCTCATCCTAAGACTGTCCTAACGTAGGTAAATATAAAAAAAGTGAAGTCTCTGATCCTAAAAGAAAATCCGCCGACTCAAATATCCATTGCATTGAAACTAGAAATTTCTTCTGGCACTGTAAGTAAAATTATTCATAATGATTTGAAGTTGAAAAAGATGTTTAAACCTAAAGTTCATCTGCTTTTGCCAAAGCATATTTCTGAAAGAAAAACAAATTGTATAAAATTATATGAAAAACACCTAGCTGCTAAAAAAGGAAAATTTGTGGTAGCACTCGATGGGGGCATGGGTGTATTTAAGTGACTGTAATAAAAAAAGATCAATTTTCTATTGCTCAACTGACTGGAATGACCGTACGAAATGGCTTCTTCAGCGCACAGAAAAATTCGCAAAGGGATTCATGATAGCTGCAGGATTTTGTTACAACGGCAAATTAAAAATCAAAAAAGTCTCAAGTAAAGCCTAATGGATTCACTCTACTATCAGCAGAATATTTTAGAACCAATTTCTGAAGAAGAAATTCCAGCGTTATATGGCAAGGACATTGATGAAGTTGAGCTTCATATGGACAAAGCCTCTAGTCCCACGTCTAAATCAACTGCCGCTTATTTAGCAAAGAAAGAATCAGAAACAGGAATAAATTGTATTCGATTTAATGAAATACCTGTAAAATCACCTGACGCTTCTCCTATGGACTTTTGCGCTTTCGGTTTACTAAAACAAGCCTTAGGAAAATGGCATCCAAGAACACTGAACGGACTGTGGAAAACGGTCCAAAAGGAATAGGGAAAATTGACATGACAGTACTAAGAAAAAGTTTACTTTCATGAAAAATTAGAGCTAGAGCTATTGTCAAGAACCATGGCTACCAGATAGAAGCAAATCGCCGCAAAAAATACGGCATTTCTACATAAAACTTAAGTATCAAAATTGTTTCCATAAAGTGCGAACGACCTTCTGTAATAAATTAGTACATATTTAGATATATTTTTATGCAGGTATGCCGAGTTGACAACCTGGTATGGTTTATCCGTAAAAATATATGCATGGTTTGTGCAATTCTTATTTTTCAACACCAATATTTCCGAAGAGCCAATATTTCTGTTATTTTCAAAAGGGGGAAGAGACGAAAAGTAACTAACATTTTTCCGGTATTGTTTTAAAGATTTTTGCCCGTCTTCTATATTGCAGTCAAATTGAGGGCTTTCAGTCTTAGTGTGTATACAACACATTTTCTCCCCCTCTTTGCTTTCGAATATAATTTTGTAAATGTGTGTGCATATTTCGCGCAAAATTAGAAAAAGTCATAAAATTTCAGAAGCCTGAGGAAATAAATACAGACATAGCGCTCAATAGTATGTCCGAAACCGTCAAAATTTCGGCAGCCGTTTTTCTAGAGTTAAACATCCTTGTTCAGCTGTACTAGCTTTGTCAAATGTGAAGTCTTTTTACGATTGTCTTTCTCTAGAATGCATAGAATACTTCCGAATGATTAAAAGTTTGAGGAGAACTGAAACGTCGAGATAATATGTGGTAGAATGATGAATTTAGATTCAATTGATTTTTTTATTAAATGTGTTGTTTTTGTGCAGACCTCAAAGATCACAATATAATTGAAAATGCCATTAAGCAATGGGGACATCACTTCTGTTTTCTGTAAATCAAAAATTTTTATAAAAAATTTATTTATTTGTTTAACTGAACCTTAAACTCTTTTGCTGAAAAAAAGTTTAGATAAATAGTTAAAGCGAGAATAAATTTTCCGGGATATATATGAAAAATTATATTGGTGTAACCGAAAGAGAATTTAACATACTTAATAAGTAAAAGCTTATGAAAATTACTTATTTTATTTCCTCTTTTTAAAAGATTTTTGACAACATAAACATATATTTAAAATCTGACTATTCTATTATAAACAATAAGCATTACGAATTATATTTTACATTCTTGCGAATCTAACGTCCAAAAATTACTCTGTTGTTTTATTCAATTTTAGATAGCTGTAAGTCAGTAATAAAATGAACAACTGTATAAAATTTGAAAGATTAAAAGCATTTAAGGTATTTTTCTCTATAATGTTTTTGACAATTTTTTCAAAAAATTTATTAAATAATTTTCTTTAATTTTTTACTAAACTATTTCAAGTTATTTTCATAATTGATTGTCATTGAGCAAAAGCTATATCAAATGCGTACTCGCTTCTTACCTCAGATGCATACGTTGGGTAATTTAGAGAAAAATCATATACCATCCCATATTTACAGTCTGTAAAGGTTCCATTTTTGTAGGTTATATGGCATTTGCCGATTTCCTGGGCATCTGTTTCATTGAAGTTCGTAATCCACTCTGTATCGTTAGGGAAAACTTTGCAACGATGGGGTGGGATCAGGAGAATAAACACCTGATTCCAGTAAGTAAAAGATACGACAAGAAGAGAAAACTGTAAGCATCCAAATGTCAAGAATTTTTGATACAAACCAAAACCACCAGTTTCTACTAAAATATCGTTGAACGACATACTGCTCTGCAAATGATTCACGGTGATGAGGATGGGTTTATCTCTTAGTTGTGTGACAGCTGTGGCTTAGCTTTATCGTGCACCTTTGGACAATCAAATGCTTAATCCGTATACTAAATCCTTCCACGCGAAGGAGTGTTTCACTCTTACCTTGTAAAAAGAGATACGTTTTCCAGAGGAATTACAGTCTAAAATGTGTCTGAGGGCATTAAAGTAACTGATATAAAGATGATTAGTGTACAAGAACTGCATTAGACTACCATATTATTCAGCCTATTATTTACACCTTTGCTAACATGCTTTGGGCGAAAATTCTGGACTTTGAGTATTCACAAATCTGAAAGAGATTTCAAATATGGAAGAATGCTTTATTATACCAATAAAAGTTCTTGTAGTAAAAAGAGTCATATTTTGGTTAACAGAATTTTTAAAGAAGAAAACTCATGTTTTATCTTATTTTGGTTTTTTTTATCTTTGCATTTGTAATGCCAGTTTCCATCAACATTTTTAGATTGTTCTTGTTCATCTTTTTCTGCAGTGTCTTTAACAATAGTATCATTATGTCTATGGTAATTCAAAAAGCTAAGGTTCCAATTTGTACGTAAATTGGTCTATTTCATATATAAAGTGTTTAAAAAATTTTCTGAAATAGTAAATAGTGGATAAGCTCTAATAGCAAAACGGTCACGGTTATAATTAAATCTTTAACGAAGCTAATGCAACCATCCGGTTAGCGTCGTGAGCTTCCATGACGAAGTTCACCACGACGGCTTGGGTTCGAATCCCGACTAAGGCTTGGACGTTCCTGTGATGTTACCTTATAGGAAGCAATGGCGTGTCACCTAAATGGGGCTCCTATTAGGAATTAGTCAACAAAATCGCGGCGTATGTGTGAGGGAATAGCACCGGACAAATATGCCTATACAGCAGTGGGAAATGAATATCTTTTCAAGTGAATATCTTTTCAAATCATTTAAATTTCACGAGTAGATTCCAAAAGACCTCTCTAAAAATAAAACGGTTTTTATACGAATCAATTACACTTTTAGGAATGATGACAGACCCTCAAAGACCAAAAAAGCTGAAAGATCAATGGTAATACCGTTGTTTTATGAATTCTAGAAAAAATAATCTAGGTAGATTTTTTTGAACTAGGTGATCACATGTGCTTATTATTAAGAATTTTTTTAAAAATTACAACTGCTTTGGAGAGCTAAAAGCAAAGAAGTTTTCCTCAAGTAGTTCTTTTTTCCATCACGAAAAAATACATAACTTCGTCTTCGAGGGTATCTAGAGTAGTTCTGTCATAATGCTGTTGAGATTACTTAACTCACCGCACCGGACAGCCGAGGTATTGACACATCATACTTATTATCATTTTCAAAATTTAAAGAGCAATTAAAAAGAACTTGATGTGTGCCTTTCGACCACACCCAGCTTCAAATATGCAAACTGAAAAGTGCACATAATGATTGGGTAAAAAATAAATAAGGTCTTCAGATATATAAAAACTAAGATGGGAGTTATGTTTCACTGATACGATTTTATTTATTAAGAGTTTCTATAATTCTGTAACAACATTTGCTTAATTATCTTGTACTTTAGAGGTTGAAATTTTGTCTTTTATTTAGGTATCATCGAACTAGTGATGCTCTTTTGAAACTAATAGACTGTTCTTTAAACAACAAAAAAGTTTAAGAGTTGCCCGCTCAAAATATTCCTGTTTAAGGGGGGAAATTCATAAAAGTAACTTTCAAGCAAATATTAAGCAAGTTAAAGTAAAAATAAAAACATATTTTAGTTTTTATATAATATGCTAATATCAGTGTCCTGCATAAAATCTTTTTTTTCACACACTGAATATTAAATTCAACTGATCTATAGGCTGTAGTTTTATAGTGCTCAGTTTAATGCCCCTTTTAATATAGTTACAATGTTTCGTAGAGCATGTTTTATAATTACACTGATACTACGCTTCAATATTCTGCGTATTGCATATATCATTTAAATGCACATTTTTTTCGGTTCTCCCCTGTTACTTTTTTATCAATCTTCTCTTCCGTCTTTTAAGCACTAATTCATATGATAAAATGCCCTTTTAATCAATCTTAAAGGTTTTATAAAGTGTAAAAGTCGATCGGAGAATTTGAGAGGATAGTCTTCTCTTCGCCAAGGCATAACTTTTCTCAAGAAATGCAAGACTTTTTAAAGATCTGATGAAATTTAAAGCAGTTTATTTTCGTGGAATATTTTGATGCAAAATAAGAAAACGATTGAAACATATTGTTTAGAAACTGGAATTATAATATTAAAATCAATAAAGTCAACTTAAATATTTCTAAAGAAGCTTCTAAATAAGATACATTTACAGAGGTAGCCAAAAGACATTAGCTTTAGCAACTATCTATTCGGAGTATCCAGAGAATTAACAGGTCCACATCGAAACAGATAGTTCCAAGTCAGACAATGTTGTGGATGTAAGAACTGGAATTTATTAGGATACTTTTCTCATTATATTCCTTTTTAAAACTCAAGAACGACTTTTGATGGTGAAGTGGAAGTTAAGCGTCTTGCTTATTAACAACTGTTCACCTTTTACCCCAAATTTGATAATACGGTCATTTCTTTGAAGGGTTGCTTCAGTCTATGAATCCTCAAAATCGAATGCGATTCTTAGCTGCCCCGTACACATCCCTAAACATCAAGTGAATCCAAATGAATTGCCCTTCGGTGGACATTGAGACACCATGGTGTTCATAAATTTGAGTTAGCTAACCTTCTTGAAAATAAATGATCTTGAAAGATTCAGAAAAACATCTCTGTAATACCTACGCGGTCCAACTTTTAATAGAATGTTCCTTTAATAAATTATATGTTTCGTATTTTGTCAGAATTCTGGGCAAAAGATTCCGTGGCTTTCTTATGCAACAAATCCTGCGGAAAAAAAAGAAATACGTCATTTTTTTGTTTCTAAAGTAAGTTCTAAAGATATTAAACCTCATTATTTGAATGAAGGTTTCTGCCGATAATGTTGAGAACATTCCCCCAAAGATTCTTCTGGAACCTATTTGTACGGGACAGTTTAATGGAAAGCAACAGAACTTCTAACAGCATTAAATATTTCGGTACTTGAAATATCTTTCTCAATGGACTTATTTTTTCAGCTACCAGAGAAGGGGATGAATGATTGAAAACCCTTGCACTCTTCAGGCTTTAAACGGGCATGATTGCTCTTGGCCTCCATCTTTTTCCTTTGGGAATTTTTCCGAGCCCTTGTTTCCTTATCTGGTCAAGAGCACTTTACTGAGTCATACATCGATAGAGGCACTTTATTGGGAAGCCAAAAATCTACTTATAAGGTAATGTCTAATGCTACACTGCATAGCTCTCTGTTATTTGTTTCAATGAAAATTTTGATATCTGAATGTCCTTGTATTTTGTCCTTGCTACTGGAAATTTTAAAAAAACAGTTGAGAACGTGCAGTTCTGTGACAATTGTTGAGATATAAAATAATCTCAAGAATTGATTGTATTTTGCGACATGTTTCGATACAAGAAAAAAAGGTATTAATATACATTTATGATTATAGTCAAATCTCTTTGTAAACGTTTCTAAAGATGTTTTGTTATTTCCAAGGCAAATGAAGCCTGAATGTTTATGGTAGACATGTTACTTGGATATATTGTTGAAAATATTGGTTTTGAGAAAAATATTAAAAACAAACTTCATTTAAAGTTCTTTAATCTTTGTCAAATAATGCAGGGTGAGTACTTAATATCCAATAATCAAAATCCTTCAAAATTTACACTGTTTAAAACACCGATATAACGTCCCAAGTGTACATTTTACACCTCACCTTACTTACTATTATAATTAAAATAGTAGGTCATTTTTTAGTGATAACTATCAGCGTTTGAGCATATATTAGAAAAGTTGCTGCATATAAGTACCATATAAATTTCGAGCTAGGAATGATGGTGATGCCAAACAAGCCCATGTTATCCCCATAGGCAGTTAAAGTTGTAACACCCTGTATTCCTGGTGCCTCAGCAAACAAAAACTTACTTCTGGCACAAATCTAGGACAAGAAAATTGCATAAATTATCTTCAGATTAGGAACAAGGAGTATATGAAGCAAAATGAATTTTATGTTTAAACGTGTGTCTCATTTCCCATTACGCATAAGAAATTGTTTATAAAATTATAGTTTCACCTAAAGTATAGTCAACATGTTTTAAATTAACCATAATTAGACTTTTAAGTAAGACTGAGTCACGCCACAAATAGTAATAGAAAGGTAAATCACTGGTATTCAATACTGTAAAGAGAAAAATAAATTCTATGACTTTTAAAGGTACATTAAGGTTGAACTCAGGAAAGTAAATTTACATTTTAGCTTGAATTTATTTTCTGAAATAAGAGTTAAAGGAAACTTTTATCCTGCACAATCATGTTAGCACATATGGTGCAATATAAAGTTGTAATGAAATCAATATGAAATCGTATTGGTGAGAGTAATTACTCGAAATATTTTACTCGTGTTTATAGGATCAAACTAAGTTTAAACGAAATATTAATAAGCATTATACAAAGCCAAAATGATGAAACAGTTATCTTTATTCTACATAAAAGGTATGAGTAATATACAAAATAAATAAGAGTGAGGTTATTTGTACAATATGTCATAGTTTTGCTGTAGTTTCTTTGGCGGTCAAGATGAAAACTCCATGAGTGCCTTCTGGAACATCTGCAGCTAAATTGTCCCGACCAAACTTGGCCCGTTTGTTCCAATCAGTATCGTTCGCCTCATCTCTTGAAAATAAACAAAAATACGTTCGAATCAGTATTAATTCATAAACAGTACTATTTCATGTTGCAGGTTTCATAGACATTTATTTTAAATTAATTTATAGAATTCTTGGTAATTTATAGACTTGTCTTATGTTTGTACAGACAACTCGCACAAATTCTGATTAACAATCCATATTTATTTCAATTTTTACAAACACCTTTTCAACATCTACTATAAATACCATTATATTACTGTCTGGTATAGTTAAAACCAACATAATTTATAGAACAGCAAAAATTGCAATCAGCTTTTTATTAAAAACCGTTGCCATTCTGCAAGCAAACGAGAATCAAAATTGATGCACGTTATATTAAATAAAGATATTCAACACAAATATAAATAACAAAAGATAGTTATTTAGTGCGCTACCTGCCGAGCCACTACATACTTATCGTTAATTTTTTGTTTTAGAGGTTTTCATTCGGTAATATAGTGCTAATACGCGAATATAGATTATTTCAGACTCATTAAAACACCGTGTGTTTGAATTAGAGAAAGGATTGTTCATTCGATATTGAAAAATATTTAATATTTATTTTTTCTGTTTTGGAATAAGAATAAGATATTTTTATTCTTTTATTTAACAAAAAATTTTTACACAGTTATCATAGAGAATGAAAAGAGCTTGAAGGGCAGAATTCTTTCTTTCAAGATGTCACTTTCTTTTCAGCCTGAAGAAATGCTATTACTTTCATATCAAGATAACGTTTCTTCATATCGAAGAAATGTTTAAACTCCTCAAAAAGTACATGGAAAATTGATTTTATAATGTGTAACACAGCAAAATTAATAAAAGACAAGATGTTACTAAATAGCTTGTTTTCAAAAGTTCTGTGTTTAAGATACGAAAGAAAAATTGAGTAGAAAGAACCTTTTTTTCACATATTCATGTGAAACTTCTCTATATTTAAAAGAAGATAATGCAAAATTGAGTACTTAAGTTTTCATAAAAAACAATATCCGAAACTTATTAACAGCATTATATACACCAATTAGAAAACCTATATAAAATAAAATTCTCTACTACTAATTCTGAAAAAGACGACAAACAAAATGAAAAAAAAATTCATATAATGGAATTAAAAAAAACAGTTTCCCAGCCAAAAATATTTTCATCAATAAATCATCAGATTTTCCTTATACAATATAATGTAAAACATAATGCATACATACTTAACACAAAATTGATGCAAACATAATACGTTATACAACATGGTGCAAATTCACAAAATTGTCATGATTTACTGCCTTAAATTTCCCATTTTGATAAAAACGAGTGATTTCCTAGCCACCATTTTGCTCAAACTGATTAAAATTGATAGGAAATATGATAATAGAGAATTTGAAAAACATAAGCATTCATTTCCAGTTCTGTTTTGTTGATGGTTATATAATAGGCACTAAACGAAAATATATAAATTTTGATAGGTCATGAAAGAAATCTTGGTCAAATTTTCGTATAATTTTGATTAACAAAACAAATTAAGTCAAAACAAATAACAAAAACCAATATTATGAAATGTATATTCAGAAGAATTTTAACGCCCGAAGAGTAAGTGAAAGCATTCAACAAGAAATGTTGATAAAGTTATAAAGAATTGCAAAATCAAAAGCTATTTAGTCTGTCTGTTTTGTCAAAGTTATGTATTTGGCATCCTTTGCAACTGAACTTGAATTGGCAGATATTTTCCTGACTTTTTCAAGGAAATCATTAGTTTATAATATAAATTCTAATGTGAGAGAAACATTATGTTAATGTATATCTTTCCTTCTTAACCGACGTTCACTTCACATGAAAGTAAATTGTTGAAATTTTATTCCAGTTTATTGTATTAATAAAAATAATTATAACGTTAATGAACATAATTAAATGATCAACGCTGGTTCTATTTTGAAATTTTAGAAGATATACACTTTTAAGAACTGCTATGTAAACGTATTTACCATTCAACTTTGAGTAAAGTTAAAAGTACCTGTTTCTAGATGAGAATATAGAACAAATACTTTCATGGGCTCCAAACTTTTCACCTTCTTCTAAGGTGTGAGGCAGTTGATGACCAGTGGTTTCAGGTAATATGAGTATTAATGAACCAGCAACTACAGATAAGCAGCCTAACACGAGCATGGGAAGCAACCGATCAATCTCTGCCTGTAATACAAGAAATAATGAAACAATATCTTCAAAATAAATAGAGTTTTACTATATATCCCTTCAAATATCACTTACAATATGTTTTTATATAAACTTTTGATGAAATTAAATCTTTGCTACAGTTAATATGCTGTTTATTATTTGAAAAAAAACCTAGTTTTTTAGAGAACCTATTTATTGAATTTTTATGAATAATGTTAAAATAAAATAAAGCTCTGGATCCCTAGCTGACATACGCAAGCCGGATGGTTTCATCAATTACTAGTATAAAATTAAAACAGTAGATTAAAAATTTATACTAACTGTATTCACTAACTTTCACTCTTCAATTTATACTAACTGTATTGTAATAGAGGATAAAAGAGTAAGACATAGCTTTCGTCTAAATTACATAAACTTAGACTTAACATAGCCGCAAAAGAGACAAAACATATTACAGTTTTTGAGAAAAAAATAAAGTAAATGAAATACACATTTTACATTCTCTTAATATGAGTTTAGAAATAAGTGAAAGAAACAAATTTAATTAATATTTATTCACTTTCATTAATTGACTAACAATTTTATTTAAATTTTTTGCAAATGTAATGCTAACAGTATTAATTTTATTATGGTATAGTTTTTATTTTATCGTCAGTAATTTGAAAAACAAATTTTGGACTCTATTTAAAGTAATAACCCCAAAATTTTTGACACATAAACCATAGTTATTCTTATACTACAACTTCTATCTCATATTTCTGAGGATATAATAGAACAGCAAAAAAAAATAACTTTGAGAGCTCTAAAAAAACTAAACTATAAGGAATATACAGGTTGTAAAAATTTTTTACGCTACAACCTGGATCGATACATGAAAAAATAATTCAGCTATTTTTTTATAAAGGATATAAAATGTTATTTAGCAGAAGACTCAACTGTAATACATAATCTCTACAAAAACTTTTCACTTTAAATCAGTCAAGAAAACTGAACTAATTTTTGAAATATGTTAAACAAAGACATCCGTAATAAAACTGGCAGAAGTAGTGGAACGCTGACCATAAAACGTCTAGGATAATGACCGATGGACATAATATGTCTAGGATGAACTTTCAACTTTGAAATTGAAGTTAGAGAGAAAAATTCGATTCTGATGTAACTTAAACACTTGTCTGATATATTTTTCTTTTAAATTTTTTTTTTCTCCACCAAAATTATACGATATAAAGCATTGTTAGAACTGAGTGTCACTTCGAAACGCAACCATTGGGAAGATCTTATTGAATTGCTCTTTCGTCAAATTTCGATACGAAAATTTTCTCGTCCTGTGGGAGTAGCATTAATTGCTTGTGTAATACCTTATTTTCCAAATACAAAATTATTAGCACGTATAATATTAAAATTTAGAGGAGCATATCAAAACAACAACAAAAGCAACAATTTTATGTTTACCGTCGTGTGTGTTAGTATGTCGCAGATAAATTTTCCAAAGTCTTTTAATATTTTTTTTGTGTTTACACATTAAAGGAGAAATACAAAAGATCTGAATACTAGTAGTTCAGGTTTGATAAGCTGAATTAACTTCAGCGAAAAAGAAACCGGTTTCTTTTTTCTTTAGTTTGTGGTTTTGAAGAATGTAATCTTAAAAAAAATAAACGTACTGTATTATGTTATTAATAACACATTTAAAAATAAGTTGCTGCATTATTCTAATCGCAAGACTTTTAATTGAAAGAAATCACCCTTGTATACCTGAAATGAAGAGATAAAATGCATGCAAATGTTTTTAGATTATGCCAACTTCTATCAATCAATTTATTTTTAAAACTGATTTGAAAATATCTACATCTTCTTAAATCCAGTTCTTATTATGTGCGTTCCTTACATTAATAAAGGGAATGTACCATTTACTTTATTTAGCAAATTGAAAGAAGAAAAGAAACAAATACATAGAAAAATATTTCTTTGAAAAATATACTCAACAAAACAATATAAATTCACATGGTGAAATTTGTGTAGAATCGGATTGCTATGGCTTATGTTAGGATTTTGAAAAATAAAATAATGCAAAACATGAACGTGAATAAGAAGTAATTAGGTTGGATCCTATTATCAGTTGTGAACGGATAGTGTGCAGACAAATGAATTCATTGCAGTCATATGAACTCTTCTACAAATAAAGGGCCTTTTGCATAAAGAAGAACATTGTTAATACGTTTCTCGATTACACGTTTATCTTGTGTAAACTTCCAAACATTTGGAACCCTTCAACTGAAATTAATTCCAAGTTACTTCACGTATATGTTACTAAATTTAGCAGTAATTTAATTTATAAGCTTTTTTCCACTCTATGTAAAGGGAGATATTTAATTTTCTAAATAATTAATGGTTTCGCTGGAGGATTCAGTGGGTTTTATCAACTGGAACAAAAAATGTTTACATTAACCCACGATGGTTTTACATTTCAAGAGTTAAATGCTACTCATAACTTTCGACATGTCCGCTGGTGACTTTTGTTGAAATTGCAGAGGCATCATTGAGCAGTCAAGGGAAGAAAAAAAATTATTTCGGTAAAAGTAGCCGAAAGTAGTAAATTTAATGGTCCAATTTTCTATTTCAACGATGAAAACCGGGATTTAAATAAAGATAATTTTCATAAGACTAAGAAAATGGTGCAAATAAGCACTAAACAGTGAAATTTTACTCCATAAATTTCCAGAAAACCAAGGAAACGAAATATCTTAAGACGGATAATTTTCAGGCTTTGAAAGCATGATTTTAGTCAAGATGTTAAAAATATTTTAACTAGATATTAATCTAGACATATACTAAAGTTTTAAAGGAAAATTAGTTTAAGTAATAAAGTTCAGAAAATTTATAAGAATCAAAAATAAACCATTTGAAACGTAATGTTCTTATTCAGTAGTAAATATTTCCTTTTGTAATATTTCAATATTCTCTTACAAAGAAAATACGATTTTTAGTTCCAGAATAAATTTCCTTTAAACACTGTTCACAGAATTACTATTTTTGGGGGCCCCTAAACATTGCAAAAATGGCGCTTCATTCTATCGAGAAAAGAAAACAATTAACAGAGATACCTATTATACCAATTATAAATTGTATTATATTTACATCTATATAATTCTGTACATAACTGCTTTAAATTTGGATCTCAACAGAGCATATAATGACCAGAGATAAATCATTAATTTAGATGCTATCTAATTATAGACACATCACAGAAAATTAAAAGGTGTTATTTGGATGATGTACGGAAAACTGGATGGGTGGTAATTGCCCTTCGTGCACTTTATATTGGGGAAATGGCACTCCCTGTTTTGAAAGTTGCCGCTATAAGCAGAACTTGAGACGAAAGAGAAAAAAGAAACTACAATATCCTAAGTTCGTAGGTTATGAGCTATCACTCAAAATAATGACTGAGCGATGATCCATGACGCTTACCAGAAAGACCACGGTGGGAGCCAAACAGCTGCCTATAGCGCCAAACATTCTTTGCAAGGACAGGCCTCGACCTCGAACTTCTGTGGGAAAGAGTTCTGCAGTGTACTGAAAGGTGATGTTTGTGCTAGCCGCAAACGTGATGCGGACGAGCATGGCCATGGCGAACACCTCGTGAACCGCAGCTAAAAGTTCAAAACACGGTAATTTATTAGCAAAGAAGCACTTTATTTAATGAAAATGTAACATATGTAGTACAGTAAAAGCAAATTTTAAAAGATCACATTTAAAAGTTAAATAATAAAAATACATTTATAAACTAAATTTTAAAAACATCATCTTAAAATCTACAACTAAAACTATAAAATGGCAAATGACTACTCAACTTATATATATATATATATATATATATATATATATATATAAGACAAAGTTGAAAGTGAAAAACCAGCATAAGCTCTATTACTACTAGCAGCCAGGAACTAAAAATATGCAAAGATAAGTATCAAAAAGGTTTTAGACAGCATCACTTCATCAGCGGTGCCGATACTGTCTAAAAACCAATGCATTGTTTCTGATAAGTATGATCTAACCAATAAACATACTTAGACACCGTACAATCCATACGAAACAGAAGAATTGATTAAAATGTTACTCAATCAAAAAACACCAAGCCTGGCTGTAGACAAAGTTGAAGTTAAGAGTAGGAAACCGCAAGAAGACTGACGTCACAAGCCTTGCAACCATGGAGTTAATGGATACACAGATGCAGACTTACTATGGAGACTGTGTTATAGGATATATAAACCTAAATTATGTATTATTATTATTACTAAGAGTGAAATATTATTATTTATTATTTATTATTATTATTATTTTTACTTATATATATATATATATATATATATATATATATATATATGTGTTGTTGTTGTTGTTGTTTCTATTGCCTCCCGGCTGAAAGTTCGAGACCAGGTTCATAAAGGCTTCGGGCTGAAGTTGCGGCCCGGTTTTAAATAGCATCACAAGGATCGGAGTCCGTCTTAGCTAGTTACCACCTCAATTTTGACCGAGCAACCCCCCAGGGGCGACATCTAGGGCGATCGTACCCTCTCCTACCCTCACTGACCTTCATAGAGAGACTCTCCGGTCTACAGATTAAACGTGCCTATATCTGGCCTAGACACGGATATATATTTAATTTGTACAAATGAAACTATAGCAAAGTTCCTGTCAAATCTACATATATATTTCTGTTCGTATTTGCAAATTAATTTAGGTATTTGCCCTGCTAAAGGCATAACCTCTACAAGAAAATTTAATACTTTACCCAGATTTAAAGATATTAAAGCATAATTCCTTGTTTCAATGTTATTATGCTGAATAATTGGTTTATAATGCTTGCAAACGCTTTTGGTTAACTACATATTATATTAATCATGTAAGACTCGATGCATATGCACGAAGCACGCATACTGTAATGTTATCTGAATAAGGTACTTACGTAAAACTCATCACATTGATTGTTATTGATAATTACATAAATCTTTATAAGAGAGAATTTGTGTGCATCTAAATGTGCTTTCATATAATCTGAACATTTTAATTATTTGCTAAGGGCAAATAGCTTAGATAAGCCAAAAAAGCCACAATCGGGTACATTATGCTGATCCCAATAACAGATGTACACTGAATATTTACAAAAGTTTACCACATATTCAATAGAAATTAGAATTGCTAGATGCATTTTGAAAACTTGCTTTTCAATGAAAATGCTTTATATAATTTCTATTTCTTTGCCTGTTAATTTTTAAAAATTTTATATAAATTATGAAACTATCGAAAAACAATGAATTATTCAGTTATAAATCAAACTTTAAAAAAAAAGTTATCTTTTTCTACAATAAAATGAAATATATGAATTCTCAGGTAAGATCTTTTCCACATTGGATTTGCGGTCGTTTGGCTCTATCGTACTATATTTTATTATTTCTACATTTCTGTTTCCGCAAAAATAAGTTTTATCAGAGTCAGAGCGAAAGATAGTCCTCATATCATAAAACACATCTCTTCCCCAAACAGGTTCTAAGTGCCGTCAAGATTACTTAAGTGAACACTGTTTTGTATATATTTATAGCTTGTAATATTTCATTTTAATAAAGAGATGAGTGATATTAGAGAGTGAAACGTTAATGCAAACGGGAAGGACAAATGACATTATCAGGAGGCAGTACTTAAAAATAAAATTTAAAAAAGTATGTATGAGAATTTTGAAATAGCTAGAATTATGTAATAGCTCGTCAGAGATTAGATAATTAGATTAAAATGTCGGAAAAAAATAGAAACATTAAATAGCGAGGAAACTAGTTTTTTAAAAAAGCTGGTTAGTAGCGTACAATAGATCAGTCGGTCTTTACATGCGTATATTTTATTTTTTTCTTTAGATGTCTGGTGGGGTAAGGAAAAAAATTAGGTTAATGCTTGCAGAATAAACATAAATATATACAAAAATATATATGTGATGTTTCACAGAAATTAAAAATTTTTAAATGCAAAAAAATAAGATAAAATTATTTTCTTGATATGATACAAGGCATTACATTAAGTGTTTTATTTAGCCAGTTTTCGTCTGGTGCAATTTTTCCAGTTGCCATTTCTTTGTAAAAGCTTTCTAAAATAGAAAAATACAGTGGAACGTTACTTTAATCATTATGTAATTCTCCGAACTTTGGATAGTGGACAAGTTCTATTTTGGTCAGCGTGTAACCATATTGTTTTCTCCACATCGAGTTTTAAATTACCATAGTTTTATCGTCAGTCTAAAACTAGATTGAAATGAACGAAGATACAAGAAAATTAGGAGAGAAAGCTACGTAGCACATGCTATAAGATCATACGTGCAGGAGAATCATATTTCCCATCTATGTACCTTCCTGTTTCTATGCACTAATTTTGATTCCATAAATTACGTTTAAACTACGTAGCCAATGCTTTATTTTTCTATTACGGTTATTCTGAAACAGAAAAATAAAGAATACTTACTCTCTTAATGTCTGCGTGATTGTAACATAGTCTAGAATTGCTTTTATGTTCTTTTCATTTGAATGAAACTCGTGCATCCCAGTTTTTTTTAAAGATTCAAAGTCAACATTTTAAAATGAATAACATGTATACATAAAAAGTTAATAAGGAACTTGTTTCAGTTATAGAAATAACTTTTCTTAAATCCTTCATATTGCTTTAAATTTAAACAAGTGAAGGGTAAAAATATGTGGACAATACGTAGAAAAAGAATGGGTCTAAAAAATTCTGTATTACTGTAGAAAAAAAAATCAGGTGATAAATGACTAACATAGTACAACAAAAGGTTAAAATCATGAAAGCTCAAAATCAGGAACACTTGATGACGTTATCCACATGCTCCCTACGACCATTAAATTATTCTCTCAGACGACGCTCTCCAGATGCTAGGGGTTTTTCCCCTGCTACACCTGCCATCTGTTTATTATGACAGCTATGGCATATTCGATCTATTTGAGGGCACTTACATGAATAACACATTTATTATCATGCGAATGTTTATTATCATGTGAACACATTTATTACTATGCGAAAGAACTGCCATCGTGCGGAGGTGTTTTTGTTCATTTTTTCATATTAAACTTTTAATTCAAAATTCCTTACCCCTTTAATGGAAATATACGATTCAATTATCCCGTTCAAAATATTGATAGATTTAGTGGATTTCTACCAGAGAAAACTAAGAGCAATGATCACTTATTTGATAGTTCTTGATAGTTCATCCCTTTATCTCATAGTTCCTAAGTTATGATTTTTATGTATGTACCTAATAAATAAATGAATAAAACAATAGATATAGGAGGATTTTACAGGTATGGTGATTTAAAATGCATGTAGTTTCTAATACTATAGTCGAACCCCTTTATAACGAACTTCAAGGGACCAAAGGTTTTGTTCGCTTTTTCCGGTGGTTTGCTATATCCGAACGGTTAAGAAAAACCTAGAATTTCAAAATGTATAACTCGTTAGTTGCAATGTGTATTGAATAATTATGTATTAAAAAAACGAATTGATTAAATTTATTACATTAAACTGACACAATGCTAATTCAATTACGTATAATAGGAAAACATCGGGACCAAAATTTTCGTTCGTTATATACCTGGTTCGCTATAACGGGGATCGACTGTACTTGGAGAGAATAATAGCAAGGAAAAAGCAAACGTATGAGGAAAAGTAAATAGTTATCAAATGGATCTTACTTCCCAAATAGCTATCCTAATTATTAGAAATGAAGAGAGAGTTTTAATTAACATTTTGGTGAATGAAATTGTTGGAAGATGCTGTTATAGATAAATTCAGAAATACAGTCGAACCCCATGATAACGAACTCAAGGGACAAAAGGTTTTGTTCTCTTTATCCAGTGGTTCGCTATATCCGAACCGTTAAGAAAAATGCTAGAGTTCACAGAATGTATAACTCATTAGTTGCAATGTGTATTCAATAATGATGTATTAAAAAAATTATAAAATCTATTAAAAATGATATTTAATGAATTAAATCGACTAAAACATATTTCATTAAACTGATACAAGGCTAATTCAATTACGTATGATAGGAAAACGACGGGACCAAAATTTTCGTTCGTTATATACCGGGTTCGCTATAACGCGGTTCGACTGTATTTGGAGAGAATAATAGCAAGGAAAAAACAAACGAATGAGGAAAACTAAATAGTTTGCAAATGGATCTTACTTCCCAAATCGCTATCCTAATGATTAGAAATGAAGAAAGATGTTTAAATTAACATTTTGGTGAATGAAAATGTTGGAAGATGCTGTTATAGATAAATTCAGAAATATCTGTAAAATTAGAGATCATCGATGTAATATTATCTGGATAACCGAAGAGAAACTAAAGAAACAAGAATGATTGATTCGTACTTTTCGACAGGCATCCACTAATGATGCCAAGTATTCCACCCACGTAGAGACAAATGACATCAGGCCACTTTCTTCCAAATCGGTCTAGTGACAGGATGCAAAACATGTTGACTGGAATCTCTAGAAAGGCTCCCACAGAGAAGGAGACATACGTGTTGAACGGTAAGTGACTCGTCTGCAAACTGTTCCCATTATAACATAGATGAATAATCAACCTGTAAAATGCACAAATTTTAATTAAACTCAATTACCTTGCAAGACAGAATACTAGTTTTCAACGACACTAATTAGAATCAATTAAGTTTATTTACTTCTTACTTCCAATTTGAATCAAGTCTTAAGGTTTTATAATTATCCAGGTAAGAATATTTTTATATATATTGCGCGTAACAAATAATAGATAAATTTACTTAAAGCAATGTGAAATGTTTGAAGACGCCTTCATGGAATTCCCTTAACAGTTCTGTCTTATAATAAAACCAAACACAGATTCCCATCCAACTTATGAAATAGTCTCATAAATATTAATCTACAACGATGAGCAAATTATGATAGGTGTTTAACTCTTTGAGTATTTCAGATTGATATGCTTGCCTGCATAAAAGATAAGAGATTCTAGATAAACTGTCAGTTCTTTTAAAGTCAAATGAGTTACAATGATGCTTAGCAGAAAGGTTCTAACGCTTTTATAGGTATTTAATAACAGTTTAAAATAGAAAAGCAAAAAAGAAATGGTGTGGAAACTTCATAGGAAAATAAGAATATTATCATCCTACGTGCATATGTTGTAACGTTGAAAATTCGTTAAATACTAAACATATACTCTAGAGAAAGTACATATGTTTAAAGTAGTAAGAGAATAAAAAATATTTGCTATTGTCTAAAACACGATCAGTATATAGTCTAGAGTATTGAGAGTTGAAAATCCCTTCAGTTGAATCAATAAGGATTTTCAACAAATTAATAGGAATTGCACATGTTACTAATCTAACAGGTAATATTAAATGTTAAAAAATATATAAAAATATTTTCCTGTATTTCATTTCATTGAGATAATTTCATTATGGAATGAATATAACGGAGGAGTTTATATCATTCCAAAATGAAATAATTTGTCTATATATATGATACAAGTATTTTTTTTTAATTATCACATACGAATTAAAATTGTAAGATCAAATAAAGTTCATGAATTAAAACAACTTCCTGGAGAATTTTCTCCAATGTCTACAAAACGTAAGAAGAAAAATCCAGGAAGTCCATAATAAGACTAATAAAAATATCTTCGATTAAAAAAAAATGTATCATAACTGAATATGTTTCCTCATTTTTAAGTTTGAATAATCAGAGGGAAAAAATTAATGCTTTTCTGTCCAATTAATAGAAAATATAAAATCGTTTTATAGCTTAAAAACAAAACAATCTTACCATGTTATGAGAAGTACAAGAGTCTTCTTTCGCATGTTGGGATATTTAATTAGACCTAACGAGGTGCGCACAAAGGACTCCTTCTTCTCAGGTTTGGTGTCATTCGACTCCATTGGAGAACTCCTCTAAAAAGATAACAGAAAACATTAATTGGGTAATCACGGATGTAAATTTTGAGAAATAAATTTAATCTTTCTAGTTTTTGAAGGACTATTTTAAAATTCTTATTAGAGTTTGACATCAAGTTTTTCACAATGGAAATACCTCTCATCCCGTATTTCCTTGATTAAATGAACGTTTTAAGGAATAATGGATAATCAAACTGATATTTTTGTCATAAAATGTCCCTTCAACTGTCTAAGATTTTTTGTGGTAATTAGTAAGAAAATTCATTTCAGTGAAGATATATGCTTCGGGATTTTTTTAGCACATAATTTAGCATACAAATCTGTGGCGTTATGGCAGATCTTGATGTCCGAAAAATTCAATTTTGTGTTTTCAGTTGATATGTCACACTTAAAATTGGTTCTTTAATGTGGCATAATCTGATAGTGGAATTATGAATTAATACTAAGTTATTCGTATTCGTAAATGCTGTTATGTATAAAATAGTAATACTTGGTCCCTAATTGAATATTTTAGTCCCTAATTGAAAACTGCCATTGAAGACCAGCCATAAGCTTGAGCATTAATATGAGTATTAACTAAAGAATATTTAGATTGAGAAACTTAATTGAGAGATTTTATATTTCACAACAAAAGTTACTTTTTTAATTTGCCGAAAACATGATAAAATGACACATCAACATCTTTCATAATGTCACAGAAATATTCATTGATTAAATTTTGAAATTTATTTATTAAATTCGATCATTAAAATTTCGAATTAAAACTCCATTTTCCAGTAATCAAAGTGTGATAGAGGAACAGAGTCTCGTATGTTGTGGGAATGTGCAAGAGATAGAGTAGTTTCTTGCATATTTACTCAAGCTGACTCATGATTTCAACCTCCGAAGTGAGAATAGTAAATATAGCACCGAAACTCGTGTCATAAGTCAGGAAAGAAAATGGTTGAAAGGTTCACGATTGACAAGAAAAAAACAATTTCATTCATGAACTTCGAAAACCGATACAAATTTCTTCACCAGGAGTTGAGCAAGAGGTCTATACTACAAGTGATGGCAGGTAAGTTGGTGAGCAAGAAGTGTTTCTGGTCGATAACAAAAAAAAAGAAATATGAAGAATGGAAACTGCCAACAGGAGAAACAATAAAGTTTAGAAAGCTTGGAATTATAAGTGAGTTTTTAAGTAATATATTCCTTCAACTAATGAATGTAATCGATAAGGTAATTATTGCATACTTAAAATCACTTTATATATTTATCTCTGGATTTTATTGTGGAATATTTTCAAAAAAATATCGAATGATATTTATTAAATGATTCTTAATTTTTACATTGTATTTATACGTTACAAAGGTTTTTTGATATTGTGCAGTAACCTAGAATAGTATGGATATTTCGTCAAGTTATATGTATTAAGAGAACGTAAACAAAACTTGAACGCTAGTTGAACTTCTTAAAACGCTTTTATCTTAGATAGTCCTGCACATAAAGAGTATTCTCCTTTCATGATGAGTCTTCCATAACGATTATTAGAAAAATTGGAATTCGTGCCCTCCCTTTTGCTTAACACTTTTCCTAATTTCCTATAAATAAGAATCATTAAATAAATCTTTCTCTCTGTTTCAGCTTTCCTGTGCACTTCCCTTTCACTTCATATGTTCCACCCTCCCACACACACACAGGCAGCATACAGATACTTCTAAGCATATTGGTGATAGAATATGAAAGAAATATTAGATACTATTCAACATTTAACATTTACGAAGAGTAAAATGTAAAAAAAAAAGTTGTTGTTGTTTGTAATGCCTCCTGGTTAAAAGTTCGGGACCAGGTCCATATAGGCTTCGAGCTGAAGTGTGCGGCTCCGATTTATATAGCACTACAAGGGTCGGAGTCCATCTTAGCTAGTTGCCACCTCAATTTCGACCGAGCACCCCAAGAGGCAACATCTGGGGGGATAGTACATTCTCCCACCCTCTCTGATCTCATAGAGGGACTTTCCGGTCTACTGATTTAAGGGGACTCACTATCCTTAAATCTTTAAAATATTCGATTTTTTGAAAAAAAATGTATGTTAATGCCGGATCATTTCTGAACAAAATAAAGCAAACCGCATGAAAATATTCCACTTAGTTCCGGAGATATTGATATTCTAAATATTTAATTACTGATCAAGTTTATGGTAAGAAAAATTTTAAACACATTTTCCTCAAAATGTAATTTTGCAACTGATATCTCAAAAACTATGAAACATAATTCCATGAAATTTTCATCACTGCATAATCATGTTATTTCATTGCGTCTGAACTAGAATTATTGCAATCACTGCACATTTTGCTATTTTTTTCAGGGGTAAATTAATGCAAAAATTTAAGGAAATGTTAAATATATTTTGAGCAGTTTTAAAAAATTGAAAAAATATTTTAATGTTGAATGTTTTATGTTCAATTGTATTTTGAATTATTTATTTTAAATATAAAACAGGAATTATACATTTAAGTGTAAAATTAATTTCATAGTTCTGCGCGCAAGCCAGTATACAATAAAAAATACTTAAAAAACAAGGTATATCTAAAGCAGTTTAAAAAAAGATTATTTAAAATTATTTTGAGAGTTGAATATTTGTTTATTAAAATGAATATATCAATTTATCATATACATAAAATTTGGAAAAATTGGGAGTAAATTGAAATAGTTACAAAGAGTCAAAAAGTATGAAAATATGCCTTATTTCCTCGACTTAAGGTTCGTGAGTCCCCTAAATGTACCCATTTCCGGCCTAGACTTAATGGCGTGCGTCAGGATTCGATCCGAGCATCCTCAACACTGAAAGCCAGCGCACTACCACAAGGCTACATCGACCAAGACGCTCCCACCTGATGGTGATACAGCAAGCTCAAACTGGAGACGGGCCGCCACGACAGCAACCCAGCTCCCAAAAATCCCCATACTATCAAATTTCCCTCTCACGCCCACCGGGAGAAACTCTCCGAAGTGAGCAGCCACCATGCCTTCATGTACCAAGACTTCCAATGCACGAAATGTGACCCGTCGTGACTTCGTAAAAGCCTTCCGGGTATGGATTCCCATCCGTAGGATTCGAGGCTCATCCCTAAGAAAATACATACTTTATTTCAAAAGATCCAAAAATAATTACAAGATAAAATGAACTTTTTATATACCATGTTTTTAAATTTTCTGTTGAATCATATAAACTTGGCAATTCTATGTATTAATAAATACTTAAAAAAAAAATGTTTGATGAATTATCCCATCAACTTGAAAGAAAATGAAAATAATTGGAAGTTAACTTCAGTTTAAGTTTTCGTTCCCATCCCGGGCGATAGATGGCTGCACCAGTCTATAAAACAAAATTAACTGAAAATAACTGAAAATGAATTTATCTGCTTAAAGATGGCGAAAAGTATTAAAATAATGCATTGTCATTGTGTTCTGAGCTATTCTAAAAGTTTCAATTGTCTAGCTAGTCGGGAAGTTAGTTAAAAATCGATTGCAAGATTTGTACGGGACAAACACACAAACAAACAAGCAAGAAAGCAAGTTAATAAAAACATGGTAAAAATTATAACTAACATATCAACTTTACAAGCAATTGCGGATGCAAAACTCAGCAAATACGTAATTCAAAAAATACATTGTATACATAAATACTCAACACTTTACAAAAACATGCACAATAAGAGACTGATATAACATGAGTACTATTTACAAATCTCTAAAACGAGTCACATTGCTTGCTCAATAACAATATTAGTACAAGTGGCAATTGTAAAACCTTTATACAAGACAAACAAACAGTGTGCGCAAATCGTGTACACGCTAATACTCGAGCATAAATATCAAATAAATATATTTATGTCTTCGACCACCTACATACAGAATCAAATGCTTCAAATCAAGAAATTAATCCAAAATCCTGTCGCAAAACCGGAAATACAAGGTGCTTTGAGTAACATCTTAAATCCCCTTTTAATGATTCAAGAAATGGGAGTAGTTTAATTGAACATGATGCGGAAAAGATGTTTAACCACCCATAGATCGTAAAAAAAAACATTTCCAATCTTTAATGACATATAAGTTCTTTTCTTTAATTACGGTTCGTTTAGCAGAAGAAATAAACTGATTGCTTATCTTTCTTCATCTGCGAATATACTACATTATTTCTGTAATGAATGATTGGGGGAGACTATTAGGCAATCAGTCATCAGACCAACTAGCAGAGAAGCGGGTGAAATCACAGAAAGGATATTGACATTCAGGATCCACCACACCTTAGCCCACACACAAGAATCATGAATCAAGAGAAGAGGCTAAGAGCTAGCTTTCTTTAATCATATATTTTCACGGAGAAGATTGGGAGAGATATGATATACTTGAGTCAAAGATATTTACTCCTTAAACACATATATACGATAGCTTCGCTGCAATGGCGCCCAAAGGTTAGGAGATATACAGATACTTCAGTTTTGAATATATAATAGCACCTAAATTTTATCGTTAAAATTCGTGATCGATGATTCCCTTTGATTATTCTAAAAGAAAAGAACTTGAAAGAGTCTTGTTGAAAAGCAGTAATTATAGCTTTGACGCTACAAGGGCAGTAATTTATAAAACATAATCCCCGTTGTATAAAAAATACAACCAAAAGCGATGTTAAAGTTAAAAGTTTGAAGTTTTATAGCTAGTTAATGGGTAGTTACGCACAGAATTTGCTGAAATTTCCTTCAAAATAAGTTCTGAATTCGAAATTTAATTAATTGCCGTTATAAAGAGAGCTGCAATTTAGATATCAAATTTTGACAGACTGAACTAGATAGCCCCTAATTAAAAATCCTTTTAGTCTCTTTCTGTTTTATTTAAATGAGAAAAATTGGTGATTTAGCAAACTAAAGGGACATAATAATAGTTTGATATAAATCTGAAATATCTATTTTAATACATACGGTGATACACCTACCTCACTGAAGCTTGTAATTCGTAGTCTATGAACGAGAAGCACATACATGTATATGAGTTTAATCAATCTGTGTGAGCGTAAAACATTTTAAACCAAAATTCCAATAAAATGTGTTGCATTTATTCAAAAAATTAGGATTTGCCTCTTCATGAGTTCGTTATTTAAAGACATTCAGCCAGCATTCATCAACCAGCTTTTATAGTTTATTAGACGAATAAAACTACTATACCACAGACTTTTATTAGAAGCTAAGACATCTAGAATTTCAACCAGTATTCATGTACATTAAACTATATAGTTTTGATCTTAATAAATTATCTTAGTATATTATTTTATCTCTGGAAAAAAGCATTTGCCCCCCCCCCAGATAATCGTCATGATCAATGCACAAAATTTTCTCCTACAGAAAATCTCACAAATCCCATTCCATTATGAAATAGCTCGGTAAGAATTTTTTTCTTCCATGCTCGGCGTCGGTGTTCGATGCATAAGATTTATGGTTTTTAGTCATAGTCAAGGGGCACAACTGAGCATCTATAGTCGGCAATATATATTCAATTACGAAAAAGTCAAATTTATTCTAGAGATGCTTTAATACATTAGTTTAGTGATTTTGTGTTACAAATTTTAAAAAAATTGCGAGGTTGTTTTAACCGTCATTATGCAAATATATCATAAAAAGAAATAAATGAAAGAAATAATGTAAGAAAAAACATATTAACACATTGTTGACCAGCAATTACTCATCGATCACACTCATTAGCTTCTACGCTAAACACGAGTTAACGCGAGTTAACTCGCTACTGATCATTTGTTTTTGTGCATGAAAACACGAGTTTACTGGTGACAGGTCAACAATGTGATCAACAGTCAAGAGTAAAGAAATTTCTCTCACCTTTATTAGGCATTTAATTACCCTCTATTATGGTGCTAATTCTTTCAATTTTTAAGAATAAAATACTTCGTTGTTACCATGGTAGACTAAATAAAGCATTTTTCAATATCAAATCGCGTATCATATACCACAAGAGTTCCCTTCTCTAACTGTAAGCGCTAGAACTTCTCAAAAGCCTTGGAGAGAAAAATTATTTGGTGTCTCTAAATGGCCAAGACATAAAATGGTGGCCGAGTTTAGACTACCCACTGGCCATGACTGTCTCCTGGAACATTTACATCGCTTCAACATTGTTCCTAGTCCTTTCTGCAGACTCTGTGACTTGGGACGGGTCATGAACTGTGACGATTCGTTTCATTGCCCGGCATTGACTAAACGTTCTCTCGTGGACCGTTATTGGGAGGACAGGGAACTTCTGGATTCATAGACTATTTGCTGCAGCTTTTTCTCTTTTTTGTGTGTTTCTTGTGTTGTGCTTTTTTTCTGGCTGTAGTTGTCTTTTAATTTGTGCCATCGGAAATTTTAAAAAAATACCACACGAGTTATTTTTTTCCATTTATGTCAAGAAAGATGTCCAAGTTCATTGCCCGGCATTGACCAAACGTTCTCTCGTGGACCGTTATTGGGAGGACAGGGAACTTCTGGATTCATAGACTATTTGCTGCAGCTTTTTCCCTTTTTTGTGTGTTTCTTGTGTTGTGCTTTTTTTCTGGCTGTAGTTGTCTTTTAATCTGTGCCATTGGAAATTTAAAAAGAATACCACACGAGTTATTTTTTTCCATTTATGTCAAGAAAGATGTCCAAGTTCATTGCGCAGCATAGACCAAACGTTCTCTCGTGGACCGTTATTGGGAGGACAAGGAACTTCTGGATTCATAGACTATTTGCTGCAGCTTTTTCCCTTTTTTGTGTGTTTCTTGTGTTGTGCTTTTTTTCTGGCTGTAGTTGTCTTTTAATCTGTGCCATTGGAAATTTCAAAAAAATACCACACGAGTTATTTTTTTTCCCATTTATGTCAAGAAAGATGTCCAAGAAAGAAAACACAAAAGGATAAATATGATTTGTGAGATTGAAAATGAAACTAATCATTACTCACACTGTGTTTATGCCTCTAATAATGACTTTATCCAGTATTTAGTGCTTACCAAAAGAAATTCTTTTCTGAGGTCAAACTATATTCACTATATATCTGATGAGATTATATCAAACAGTAGTTTATATAATCTCATCAGATCTCCTCCAACTTTGAAAACATAATTCCTGCTTTATTGCAAAATATGCAGGTAAAATTTTGAAACATAGCGTACAATTATCCCCTTTTACTCAAAATTATGCTATTACATTTCATTGAGTAAGAATTTAGCAAAGTTTTAGTCTCAAAAACGCATGTGACATACTCCGGCAGGAGGATGTTCATTTTACATGACAATCAAATAGTTTTTGTCCCAAGACCCAGTTTTCCCTTGACATTAAGCTGAAACTAGCGTGGACCATGTGACACGTTTACCCTTTTCTTTTAAAGTAGGGCTTCTATTCTTGTGAGATAGATTATAGATAACTCCAAATCACGCTTTACATTGGATAACCATCGACAGCAGTAGCAGATGATGGAGGTTCCAAATATCCCAACTACACGATAGGTAAAGGTCAAGTAGAGGCAGATAAGAAGTTTTCAAGAGGCTTACACTCATCCCACCCTAGCGAGCTTTTATCCTAAAGGTCCGACGACAGGGAAAGGTCAAGGGATCGCGAAAGACTCGCGCGTGACTGAGCTGAGCGTGTCACTGCATACTGATGACTTACACATAACCAGTTGCCGAAAAGGTTGCTTGTTACCTCTATTAGCAAACTTCCAGCAGCGAGTACGGAGCCGTCAAAATGGGGTGTTACTGGGGGCTTCATGCTAGTAGCAAGGGCCATAGAGGTAATAGTAAAATGTATAAAAGGATAAAGGTGCCTGGTTTAATCGCAAAATCGTGGCTAATTGAGTAGTGCACTATTTGCGTGATTCGCTGCAGCTCAATGGAAATATTTCGACCTTTTGGGAACTTCTTGTGCGATAAATGTTTTCATCGGTTATTTTTAGTGATATATGGCCGAACCGTGATGCTCATAAAGGAATGAGAGTTTGATTATTGTTTTTATTATGCTGAGAGCATCGAGTAAAACTATTATTTTTTTTCTTTTCATCGAAAGGTTCTTTACATTCACAGATGTAAACAAAATACTTCCTGTATTTTGTCCCAGGGATGGCAATATATTTATCTGAAGACAGAAGCTGCTACATATGTGTTAAGTATTAAATATTCTCTTACTTTTTGTCATCAATAATTAGAATATTAATGACAGAAATATGCAAGGAAAAATTAAAGTGTTAGACTATTTATATTCACTTACGTACATTTTAGCTGACATTAAGTATCTTAGCTATTTTCCTTATCAATGATTGACTCTTTAGAGTCTCCGGAATACATCTATGAATATTTTAACCGTTCCCCCTACATAAGTTTTCAATGATTTTTTTTTAATTTTTCGAAAGTATTCGAAATTAATCACTCTCAATATGTAGTTGAAACAATTCAGAAATTACAATTTCTATATTACAGTGTGCATATGTCTTCTAAAATCGCATAGTCAGTGCAAAATTATATTATAATTATTCGAGATATATTAAACTTGCAAATTATATTGGAATTATTCAGAGTTAAAAATTAAATAAGAAAACCTTTACTTCTTCTATCACATTTAATATAATCAATATGGGTTTTTCCATTAATTATTGATGTTTTTCATAATATACTGCAGTAACTAATATTTTTTTCACATTTCAATTTGTTCGCATTTCATAGAAATTAACTCAGATATTGACACTGAAATATCATATATCTTAATTTTAATTTGGAATAACCAATGTTGCGTCTATGTTAATTAACCTTCGAATGTAGGGAGAGATATAGGATTCTAATTAATGAACTTTAATAATGTTAAATAATTTTAGAAACCTTTATGAGCATTGCTTTTTAAAATTTCATTAGTTAATTATGACAAATATTCTTTTATATGTAATATAGAACGCAGATCTTACTTATATATAAGCAAGATCTACACAGATAACTTTTTTCTTTCAATTCTGAGGTATGATTATTGATAAAAAAAATACTGTTCCACGAAAAACAACATACCCTTTGAATACGATTAACTCGAAAAAAAGACATGATGTTGTTGAATAACGGCTCAGTCTTGTCATTGGGCACAATCTATTCTTTCTTTTGATTTTTTACAGAAAATTATGCCGTTTTTTCTATTTATTTGTCCGCTAGATGGCGTCAGATATCGAAGCTTAATGAGATAATAGAAATTAGATCTTATGAAACAGAAGTCACGCACTTGTTACAGGTCAAATATGACATTTATCTTATTTCCTTAATAATTATTTTGAACTCATTTATAGGACCTTAGACAAGCAAGGTAGTAGATTGTCTTGTTTTCTACACGCTATAAGCTTTTATGGTCAGACCAGGGATGAAAGAGGAGGATTGCCTTAACTCCAGTTCCATAAATCCACAAGGTCTCTAATAGTTTTATGAACCATGTTCTCTTGAAGATTTTAAATCGATGTAAAATATATATATATATAAACAAGATATAAAATATCCCAAACCAAACAGCGCAGTAAAAATTATAAAAACATGGAAAAATATTATATAAACATATTCAAGAAGAACCCATTGAGAAAAAAAATTATTTAAGTATAATTAAGACAATATCAAGTGTTTTCTTCCTCGACCAAAAATGGTCGTACAGTATAGAAGTATATTTGGACACCGAATTGTAAGTTCATAAAAGTGAGAAGAGTTCTCCAATTTTGTATTACCAAAAATTTCCTTGCACAATTTTTATTAAAACTGCTTCAACCAATAAAATTCGACTGGTTAAATGCAGATGAAATCAACTTACATATTTGTTTTGAGACATCAGCTGTAGTTTAGTGCTGTGTGTTTAATACCCTTCAGACAATGTTCAGTAAGACTATATATCTAGAAAACACAATCTAAATAACCTACATTAAGATTCAATAAAATTAATGATTGAAGATTTATCTTCAGAGAAATTCAATTGTATTTTTAAACGGAGTTTTAAAAGCTAACTTTGCGTAATTTTTATAAAGGGAGAGTTTTCATTTAAAATTTGTAAGCGAGTATGAGGCTGCCAAATAGGCGAGATGAAAGAAAACATTAAGCACCATTGCAAAAAAATAGCAATAAATTAAAATTTTCAGTGCGTATAGCTTCAGTCACGATGATGCAAAAATCCCTGTCAATTTTTTGCTTTATACACACACACACACGCATATATATATATATATATATATATATATATATATATATATATATATATATATATATATATATATATATATATATATATATATATATATATATATATATGTGTGTGTGTGTGTGTGTGTGTGTGATAATAACGGCCCACCATTATACATCTAATGCGTATTTAAAACTATCCTTGTTTCTTCTCAATAAAGTACAATCTCTTTCTTCAAATTGCGACCTAGGAATTAACGAACTAACCATCCAAATTACCCCTTAGTGCACGCGCGTTAAAGATATTTGTAAATATGAATCAGGACCACGTGATGTTTTCGCCTCGGTGCGCTTTTCGGAATACATACGGCCTTTATGTAATCAAGTCAGATGCCCAATTCTAGCAAATAAAGATTTCCCCGCGATCAGTACCCCTACACTTTATAACCTTCTGAAAAAGTTTACGGCGTGCTTTTTACTGTCTGTCGATGTCTTGTCCTATTTACGCGCTGCTCCGATGCTGTCCAATCTGATGTAAAATCTGCGTTCTGAATGCGCCCCGGCAGGGACTGGTGGCGTTGCTATTGTGTGTGTCCAATTGTCAAAAAACCTGTGTTTTCGAGCTGAACCAGCTGAATAAACCAGCTGAATAATATTTATCTACATTAGAATCCGGAATAAATTAATATGCATCCAATCTCTGTTCTGTGCGTCCCTTCAATGCCTAGCAACTCTGTGTGTTTTTCCTCCCCTATTTGCGGATTACACTATGTCTGACTTAGTGTTCCTCAAGTATCTTCTCATCCCTCTACCTCGACTACAAAAGTGTTGAATCACGCCCGCGAATCTTGGATGTATCGTCTCCTCCACTGCGTGATGTACGGAGTATTACACACACACACACACATATATATATATATATATATATATATATATATATATATATATATATATATATATATATATACTCTGTCACAAAAAATATATCCAGAAAATATATACAAAAAAATATACCCAAAAGAAATCGAGCTACTATCACGAAACTTGGCTGGAATGTAGTCTGGTAAGAGATATGCAAATGATTAAGATTTCCAAGCCAATGAGAGAAGGGTAAGCGCGCTATGCGCATATGAGATGCGCAGCTGGGAGAGTTTAAAAGCATGATTGCTCGTGCCATAGGGTTATTCAAACAAATCTGTCGACTTGGATGTACGGTATTGTGACTAGAGATGCCTCTGAGACGTAACCGGCGACAGTACGAAAATTTGTCGGACTTAAGAGAGGGGTCGTATAGTAGGCCTCAGAGAAGCAGGTTGGTCAAACAGGCGTATCGTCCGCCACCTCGATCGGAGCGATATGGTAGTTGCTCGGGGTTGGCAATATTGGATAACGGAAGGGATTGTCTACCATCGCGGAGGGTCAGGGTATCCCAGGAACTCAAATGCGCGCGAGGAGCGCGCAATCATAAGAGCAGCCACGTCCTCACCAACAACGTCGCTAGAATCGGTTTGACGCCATTTACCACCTTCCAGACATCCGGTGGTATCAAGGGAACCATTCGGAGACGACTGGCCGACGCAGGTATAAGGAACTGACGTCCATTAAAACGTCTACCACTGACCCCACATCATAGGCAGTGTCGATTGGATTTTTGCCGACCTTGGACATGCTGGAGTGCGACGGACTGGAGGCGGGTGATCTTCAGTGATGAATCCCTATTCAGTCACAATGCTGATGACTAGCACATACGCGTGTGGAGGAGGCCAGGCCACCGGTCCGATCCGGCATTTGTTGCCGAGAGGCAAAAGGCGATTACAGAAGGTGTGACAGTGTGGAGAGCGATTTGTTGGGACACACGATCAACTCTATTCGTCCTTCAACGCACTTTGACGGCACGCAGTTACGTGGACGAGATTTTAACGCCAGTTGTACTGCCTATGCTATCAAGTCGCCCAGGTGCCATTTATCAGCAAGACAACGCTCGTCCACATACTGCGCGACTCTCCCAACAACGTCTTTAAGGATATGACGTACTCCTATGGCCTGCCAGGTCACCAGACCTCTCGCCAATAGAGCACGTCTGGGACGTGCTTGGAAGGCAACTGCAGCCGTCCCGGAATACTGGTGAATTAACTGCCCAGTTGCAATGATCTTCCGCAGGAGGTCATAGGTGACCTCATGGATTCGATGCCACGCCGTGTTGCGGCTTGTATAGCTGCCAGAGGTGGATTTACTACTTACTGATTTTTAACCTTTTTCATGCCATATCTTCTTAATAAAACGGTCTGTGCTTCTGAATTTGTAATCATTTGCTTATCTCCTCATACACTACATACGTGTTAAGTTTCGTGATAGTAGCTCGTTTCCTTCTGGGTGCATATATTTTTTTGTGACAGAGTGTATATATACAGTGGAATCTCGATCGTTCCCCGAATTCTCGTTTTCCCGCATGTGTCGTTTATATTGCTTTGTTATGTTCCCGCATCTATCATTTTCCCTCATTTATCGTTCAGTTCAGTCGGTCCCTTAAAAAACGATAGATCGGGATTCCATTGTATATCTATATATATATATATATATATATATATATATATATATATATGTGTGTGTGTGTGTGTGTGTATAAAGAGAGAGAGAGACAGAGAGAGGTTGGGAAAAAAAACTTGTCATCAATTCCTTTCAAAACCGAAGCCAGCCTGAATTTATAATCATTCAATCGAATGCAACTTTGTACATTTCGCCTTTGAGTGATTAAAAGTTAACGGATTTCTTACTTTTGTTTCTTTTCGTTTTTCGAGAGTTAATTTGTTTCCTTTTTACACGATGTTTCAATTGCAATTAAAAGTAATTTTTCATCTTTCATTTAATTCCTTGTCTAGGAACAAGACCTCCGAATAACAATAATGCAAGCAAGAGAATGCCATCCGAGGATTCTCCAAAACAAATAATTAGAAGAAACAAACAACCCTAGAGATACATATGTACTAAAACATTTCTGCAACATTTTGTCAAACATCATTTGTAATAAGAAAAGTGAGTAATAACAGCCCAACAGTACAAGATGATTGAAGTAACAAGGGATTTTCTTCAGGACTCCACCCTTCCCGAAAGGGTTGATTCCAAAGATTACAGCTAGATAAAGCATCTATGTATTTCGTTGTTGAAACCTGATATCAAATAGGAGAACACACACGAAACCCCCCAAAGAGAATATTCTGAGGATCAAACACTTGCAAGCCTCGCATTTTTAAACTAAATGTCAATGTCTATCATTATCACAACTTGAAATACCTATCAGATATGCTTAAACTAATCAACTGCCACAAACTTATCCCCAACTTACATTCCCCCCCCCCCCCCTTAAGAGTTGTGATATCTAATCGATTTTTTTTTTCTAAGACTACACCCAAATACGTACTTTCATTTTTGTAAATTATAACGACCATGAATCGAACTCGGATTTTCATATCTGAGACGACTGCTCTACTAATCAAACAACAGTTGAGAAAAAGTGTCATTTTAGTTCACCTTTAGTCATTTTAGTTCACACGGGCCGTGGCGGTCTTGTGGTACAGCGCGCTGGTTTTCGGTGCTGAGGGTGCTGAGATCGAATCCTGGTGAAACGCCACTAAAATGCCTCCGTTTGTGTCGTCCCTTCATACGGGGCAAAGCTGGTCTGCCTATATGGCGCCCCCATAATAAAATGGCCAGCAAAACTGCAGTGAATTATAGACGAATGTCTTCGCGACAAGTGCCTCCACATTGAAAAAAAAAAAAAGTTCACCTTATGACACTTCCCCCCAGGACCAGTATTTAAACTTTCTAGTCTGCGGATGGGTACTTGAATCAATGACATGATCTGGATGCTAGTCACTTAATATATAAATATATATATATATATATATATATATGTCTTATTTTAAGGGATTTTCCCTGTAACCTGTGTTGCAATATCGCCCTTTTTTCCATAGGAAAACCACACAAAAAAAACGTACATGTGTGTTTCTTTCACAGATGATTTTCAAACTTTTCTACCATTTTTTGAGCCCATAACAGTAGATCAGGGGTCACTTCGAAAGGTAGAGGGCAACTCTAATAGCACGAAGACCGGAGATCGAAGCCAGATCTTCCTATCTCTACATAGATTCTCTACCAATCTATCTTTCTCCCTGTTATGAAGATTGTTTAATTTCGTTTCATATAAAATAAAATTGTTACATGAAAACAATGGGTGTAAGTACTTTTGGATGAAGATCTTAAAAAATAATCCTAGTATGAAAATAATAGTGGACATAATTACAAATCTGTATGTGTTGCCTGGATATTAATAGAACTTGAGACATTTAACATTTTTTTTAATTAATTGGTTAATTTTTGTTATAGTTTTCATAGAGAAAAACAAAATCTCAAAAATTGATTTTTAACTATACTTACGTATGAGATTAGTATCACAAGCAAACAATTGTAAATCTTGAAAAAAAAACATATAAGAAACTTTTTATTTATATTCATATTTTGTAGAAGTAGCTACATCAAATTGGTTTAAAGAAAAACTTTGCCCCGTATACATAGATTATGGAACATCATTCAACAGGATTAAATCTGCAGGACTTAAGTTCTCCATACGTATTTTTAAGCTAATATCACTATTGTTTTTTGTTTTTGATTTTGATTTTCCTTCTCTTGTTATCTGATTTTTATTATATATATATATATATATATATATATATATATATATATATACACGTGTGTATAAAGTGTGAATCAGGCAGTTTTTATACATGAAAAGAAGGCTTAAATCCTTTTATTCACGTATTACGAATTGAAACAATAGCATAAAACTGCAGTGAACATCCGCGAGCAGGTAAATTACCGACGACACATAATCTACTGGTATCTGTTCTTTCAAGCTGCAGACTTCGAAGCAATTTCTTGTGGTTACACGAGAGTCAAATGGAAGGATGTTTTCGGAGGATATAGGATTCTTTTTTAAGCTGTGTTTTGTCTACCAACAAAGTGTTCAAGAAAAATTGTTGAGCCTCCAGCTTATCAATATCTACTATCTTCAAAATTGCCCCAAGATAGTTTGGTTGTGGGTATTGCATCTTAAACAAACAATTTTTGTAAATGGAAATTTTTCATGGGAATAAAATATAAGGGGCATTATGCAAATGAAAAGGACTACAATTAAATAACAATATATGAGAGGAAATGTGGTGAAATTAACATTTATTTCAAGATGGAAAGGAGATTGGAAAGAGACTTTAAACGGCAGTTTAAAATTATATAACACGCAAATGTGTTTTTGCGGTGAAATACAATTACAATTATGCTGTAAAATATGCATTATTTAATTTCACTTTTTAAATCTTTAGTCGTTTAATTTTTTAAATAATAATTTTTTGGCAAAAAATTAAATTTTTTTTTTTGTGTGTGGGGTAAAAAACCTTAAATCACCAATTTAAGCTCAAGTTGGAAAAAAATGAAAGGTAAAATATGACGAACATACAGTTTTTATAATACATAGATGCATAATTTAAAGTTAATTTGCCCATTTTGATTGGTAGTTCACACATTATATCTTAGAATACTGATTTTTCACAGAATTACTGAGAGCAGCCTGAGATTTACAATCATTTAAATTACAGTCCATTATATTCAAAAGTTGTAATCATAAATAAGCTATCGATTACATCCAGATGGAAAAACACAATATGACTGGTTACTGCTAGGTTTAATGACTGGTGATACGAGACAAGACATGAGTTTACAGACGTTAATCAGTTCGAAAATGGACTTGATTTAAGAAGCTCACTTTCCTATTGTGAACTATTTTTAAACTTAGTCTCATAGGTGAATGACAGATGCGATTGCATGATAGCATATAGTTATGTATAACGGAGGGAAGAAAGTGACAAAAACGTTTAAAGTAAGTTGCACATGCAATACAAGATCACACGAAAAACTCTTTACAGAACTTCCTGGGCTATCACCCTCTGGCTAGTAGCAAATTCCTTTTTGAAGCTTGCCTCACACATAGAAAACAAGTTTGTAAGTGAAAGGAGATAATAAATAGTTGATCCTAGAATTTCTGCTACCAGAGTGTTTACGTGACAGTTAATAATTGAAAAAGGAATTTATAAATATGGAGAAGAAAAATGTTTTTTTTCTTAATGAAAATTTACGCAAGGGTTTTATAACTTCAGATATTTTTTATTTTTAAAATCTTTTGTTTTTTTCATTTATATTTTTGGGGGTTTTAATATTTTTTTTCCTGTTAGAAAATTTTTAAAAATATGAAGAAAAAAAGATGTTTTGTTCGTAAAGAAAAAAAAAATTACATTTTACTTTTATAACTTTTTACTTATCTATTTTGCTTTTTAGATCTTATTTAGCATTTAAGCATTTTTTAAAAATAATTTTCAATATTTTTTTAAGAAATTTATTTTTATTTTTTTAATAATTTTAAATTAAGTGTACTAATTTTTTTAAATAATGAAAATTAAAATAAACGAGTAGAAAATTATTTTAATATTAAAAAAATCTAATATTACTGACCCTGCTAGAGTTTAAAAAAATAAATAACTCATAAGGAATTTTAAGAACAGGTTGGATCTAAACCCACCTGCTCGGAATACGAATTCAAAGCTCTAGCGAGTATACCAATAATATTTTGCTCAGATCAAAATTGAAAGCTAATGGTAACTTCGATGCCTCAACGTCATCAGTTTAATCATCAAACTTTAAAATACTGCTAAGTCTCCGATGAAAGTCTCCTTGCTAGACGTGATTAATTGTTAGTCTCTACGAACTATTCTGATGCGGTATATTCGCAAAAGGCATTTGTTTGTAGAAGAGATTTGATGCCAAGAAAAGTTAGATGCTTTATCAGTGGAAAAGTAATTTTGTATTAATAAATTACACTCGTCAGGAAGGGATATTTCTGGTAATTCATAGGTCTAAAATCTGAACAGTAAATAAAGGGAATACGATTTAAGAAAGGTTGGAAAAATGAAATTTAAACCGGGAACAAAATCATATCTTAGAAGAGAACTTTTCATGTTACCAAGGGAACTTCAGTGTAAAATGCACTGTAATTCCTTCATAAAACCCCCCAACGAATATTTAAAATTATTTTTGAAGTATAACTATCTAGGTTCCGGGGACAAGTCTGCACACTGAATGACTAAATGGAGAGGAACTAGAAAGATACGCACAAATGCGCAGTTCACGAGAATATCACGATTCTCTAGGCTGGCTCAACTCATTAGCAGGCACTAGACGCCGATGGTAGAAAAACGTTATCGTCTAATTTACGGGACCCATTGAAACCTGTAATGAGGGCTTGAGTAGCCAAAAAAAAAAAAAACAATGCGGATGAAAGAATGTTAAACAGCTGAAGTAAATTAATAGAAACCAATTGGAAATAGCTATTGATATATCTCGCATATAACATTTCAGTATCTTACGAACTAATTTGTACGAATTATGCTTTAAAATAAAAGGTATAATACACATTAATATTACATTCTTTTGGGGACGGTCCCTCATACGTTCGTGTGCGTGTGGGTTTATTTTTTTTATCCTGCTGTTCAAATTGTTGGAAGTAATCAGCAGATTCTGAAACAACTTGATGCTTCCATCAGATTTATACAAGGAATAAATGACTGAAAGCAAGTCAACTGAAAATCAATTCAGTGTAATTTTTATTCGATATCCCTGACTAGTTTCGCTTATAAGGGTAAGGTTTCATATAAAAAACTTTTTATCCTATAAATGAGTTTCCACGTCGAATCCTCGATAAACAGGATGTATTTATCTATAACAATTATCTTGATTCTTTCCTGATTCACCTCCAGTTTTTTATTTGACAACAACCAAGCTTCATTCATTTTCTGACATAATAGCTTCATTAGGTTAGACGATGACTGAACGAAGATAAGTGGATTGTCATGTTACAGATACTCAGTGCGTTTTACTCATTGACTGAGCTAATAAAATTATAATTATGATCGCATAGCTACTGAATTTCAAACATTTTCCCTCACACCTGAAAAACAACTCATCAATGTCATTATATATATATATATATATATATAGTGATTTTTATTAAACTGACAGCACTCAGAGCCACACCTGTAGCTTAGTCTATCACCCGGAATTCTCCGAAAATTGATAGAGGGACTGGCAACATGGAAAGGAGTTTCTATGAAGAAAAAAAAATAGTTCCCAAAATCACCAATAGGGAAGGATATGGCGCTGTTGTTGTCGGCGCATCCGAGGATTTGTGTGTGTGTGTGACTTATTCCATCCGCTCTAGCCATACGCTAGTTCAGGCCCAAGAGGCCAAAAGTTAGAATGAAATCAAAAACAAGCAAAGGGTCTCTATAAATATCCTCCTTTGCAGTTTAAAATATGGTCAGGAGAGGCTTCAGCAGTATTGAAATTGGAGCCAAAAGGGTAAGATTTTTGCCCCTGATTGTAAACAAGACACTTTAGGTGCCCACTAGCAAATCTACTAATGGCGGTCTGTATCCTTCTGTCACTCTTGACAGTAAGGGCACCACCAGGAGATTTTTGGTCGTACCAGTGGTGCGCTGGTGAGGTCTTCCATAAATGCTGGTTTATAAGTTTTCTTCTTGAGTAAATTTCAAGATAAACCAAAGTATCTCGCGATTAAATAGGAAGAGAGGCTCCATCCTTAGCAAGAACATCAGCAGTCTCATTTTCAAAAAATCCTATATGAGACGACACCCATTGCAAATAAACCTCTTGTTGTTGAGAAAGATCTTTGAGGATCTCCAGTATCGAAGTGAAGCTTTATCTCCGACTCTTGTCCAGCTGCTCAGGGGCTGAATGGCACTGTGGCTGTCAGTTAGGATCCAAATATCACGGTGAGAGGTTTCAGTTTTAATAGTTTTCAATCCCTCTTCAATGGCGATAAGTTCTGATCTGAAAACTGAGCAGTAATCTGGATTCCTAAACTTGTAAGGATTTGAGTTAGTAGGGGTCTTGATAAAAACACCACGGCATTGTGTTCATCTTTACTGCCATCGGTATAAATCTGAATAGCAGTATGAGGGATTTGATGTATGATAAGAGCAAGCTGATGCAAGTATTCTGGTAAGTCGTATTTTTTATTTGAGGGGGACGAGAGTTCTGTTTGGAAATGAACTCTAGGCAGACCCTCCAGAAGGTTTACAATTGGACTCAAGGAGTGCCTTTCAACATTTTGGTCCAATAAACCTATTAACTCCATCTCTGAAAAAGGACTATTTCTCCTTAGTCTTGGGTTGTTTCACCAACTTCTGAGGAATGAGGATGTTCGATTATGATCATCAAAACTGTAAAGTTTGTTGAAATATTTTGCAAGCCCTGCGATTCTTCTTAAACTCAAAGGCTGCAGATCATTCTCATAAAGAACCAGTTCAGCAGAACAACTATTTCGCATGCCGGTGATAATTCGAGCAGCACTTATATGAACTCTCTCTAATTTTAAAATGTTAGTGGATGACACACAAAATTAAATTTGAGAACCGTATTCTAATATGGGCCTAATTAGAGATATATAGGTTGTCCTCAGGGTATTGGCATCAGCACCCCAATCTCTTCCAGAGATGTATTTCAGGATGTTAAATCTCCTCTTGCTCTTTTCCACCATGTTCTCTATATATTTATTGCTCGAGATCTCAGGATCTAAGCTATAACCTAGGTATTTGATGTGTTTTTCACAGAGAATCGCCATCCATTGTGATGTTAGGCTGATAGCTGTACAAATAAAGTTGAGGATTTCTATAAAACGCAAGTAAAACATCAAAATGCAAATTCATGACTACGTAGTCGACAGAAGCTCCAGTGTTTTGGGCTACAAAGATCGGTGTGGAATCTGTCTTCTTTACAGAAGAAAGGATCATCAGTAGTTTTTTTTTTCCACTTACATGGCCACTTCACTCTCCGGAACAAACCCATGTGACTTCTTTCTGTGGGCGTATTTAAAGTCCAAGGTCTATCTTGGAGGAGTCTCTAACTTGGTGACCCTAAAGGAAAATATATCCCGGACTGTGATAAACATTCCTGGTGACATGTTGCGCTTGGCCGTTGAGAACGTAGTGTTCAGGATGCAATGCGTCGTCCACCAGGACGGTGGTCACATTGAAGGAGGGAGAGTGAATTTGCTACATAAAGGGGTGTTGCAGTGAATTTATTTTTGTTATTCATTTGTCTGCTTATTCCAACTTTTTCGATTTTCACCCCTTATCATTATAGCCTGAAATACTGGCACTGCTGTCGACTACGTTGTCGTGAATTTGCATTTTGATGTTTTACTTGCGTTTTATGCAAATTCTCGGGTGCGCCGACAACAGTGCTATATCTTCACCTATCGGCGACTTTTAGAACTTTTTCTATGGAATATCTTTCCCATGTCGTCCTTAGTCCCTCTATCAATTTTTTTGGAATTCCGCTTGATAGATCGCGCTACAGATGGCGCACTACAGATAGTGTCAGTTTAAAAATAATCACCCTGTACACGTACACACACACACACACACACACACACACACACATATATATATATATATATATATATATATATATATATATATATATATATATATATATATATATATATATAGATAGATCGATAGATAGATCGATAGATAGATAGATATATAGATATATATATATATATATATATATATATATATATATATATATATATATATATATATATATATATGGATGTCAAAAATGAATGAAAGAGCATACGAATTGGCCTTCGTTGACCGTGTGAAGAAGAACACAAAGAGAGTCCATGTTCCATTAGTTTATTACGATATTCCGTGCATGATGACGGAGATAAGCAACAGAGTTGCAGCAGTGTTACTTTATATGGTTGCTTAGGCTAAGAGAGAAAGAAGGCCGGTTTCTTCCTTTCAGGTGTATATAACACAGTTATTTCCTTTATTCACCACCAGGGTTTACAATTTTTCAGTTAGTTAGGTCTCATCATAGTATCTCTCGGCAGTTCATTGGATTAGGGTTGTGAGGGGAGAGTTACGTCAGTTAATGCCCACTTGATTCTAAGTTTTTAAACTGTCATATCTGAAATATGCAAGATTTTCGGGAAGGAGTGAGATCTGGCAGTTCGTTAGTTGATAGCTAGCTATAAACAGGGCTTGTTTATTACCACTTTAGTTAATGGGGCCTCTTTATAGCATTTTTATATGGGTTACACTGTTTTGATCACTATGTAGTCTATGATTATTGCGATCATTGAGTGAGGGTTTAAGGAATGTCTGGTGCTTGGAAAATAAGGTCCTGTTTTGAACTGAGCAATGTTTTTATTGAGCTACATATTTTAGCTTTTTACTGAACAAAGTTCGTGTTGAGTTCAATTTTTGCCATGTAGACGTTTTTGTTCCGCTCATTTTTCTACTAAGCAAATGTTTTTACTGAGCTTTTCTCTCATAAATCAATGGAGTCTTAGATGTTCGAGATTGTTCAGTAAAGTGTCTAAGCTGACAAAATAAGTATCAAGCTTTAATGTTAAAGGAAATTAAATTTTAGCAGTAAGAAAATCAGTTGCGTCGCTGCTTATCAACTAAAGTTTTGGTGATCATATGCAAAAGGTATGCAATTACTGAACTTTTCCATTATTCATGCTTACTGATTAACTCCATTATAGATAGTGCATACAGATATGAAAATAAAAAATCAATAAATTGAATACATTTCCTAGCCACAGAAAAGTCATAAAATGGCTCATCTCTCTTTTATAGTCAATCCAATTACTCTCTGAATTCGTATTAAAAATTATTTTTCGTTCCACAAGATTGCCAAGGTCTTTTGAAGACTTGAATGTATTTTCACTCTAAAGAAGTGTCGAAACACGTGACATAAGAAATAAAGTAAAATTCAACACTACATGCATTCAATGATTGAATATATAATTTGTGCAGAATATTAAGTAGAAGTGCAGGCATACAATTAGAAACACATATGTATACATAGAACGAAACACAATTAGTTTTGACATTTTGTCATTTAATGGGACACTAACTTCTGACTTTTTAAAATAATTTATTAGCATTATAAGGAAAAATGGAAGATGTATCGGACGTATTATCAGAAAACGTTCCGATGTAAAGTTGAAAAATAAAGGGGTTTAAAACAACTTACATTGCAGAAAACAAGCTGCAGTGATTTAAATTAGAGCTTAGTTAAAATAATAATGAAGCTTACATAGTTTTTCTTCTAAAAATAGTATGCCATATTCCTCTATTATAAGCTCCGCTGACATTCTGTATACTAATTAATACTTTATTTCTAAACATTATCTTTCATGCTGAGTAGATAATCTGCAAAAATGATTTGTCTACTTAAGAAAAATCGATCAATCGATTATCAATAAAATTGAATTAATAATAATCGTTTTAGAAATAATATTTTGTTTATTCTTTACAATCTATTAGATCTAATAAGAATTATATACCACCATTGTATTTCAGTTTGATTCAGTTGTCTTTACACCTTATCTTTACACCTTATGGGCGAAACCTATTTTAGACTCTGTCGCACAAAATGAAAAATTAAAAACATAAAATATACCAAAAATATAAAAAAATTTAAGTTGTGTGATTTAAAATGTTTCCTTAATAGGTCATATTTTTTTTCTTTTCGGTTATCAGTGCTTCTAAAAAAGTGAAGCGACACTGTGGTAAAAAATTATATATTTATGGAAGACATCTTAAAAGATAGTTGCTACTAGATAAAAATAAAGTACAATTTAAATAAAACTTATTTCAGTCATTTGACCCACATTCAGCATCTTTTTAATTTACATATCTCTTACAAGTTTTCAGAACATATTTTAATTTCTGGGCGAAATTTTTACAAAAAAGTAAATGAATACTTATTTCAATGTATATATCAAGGTACCTTGCAGTCGCACATCACTGATTAGAAGCTCGACCATTTCAAAGCTGCTATGAAGTTTCAGATCATGATATCAAGAAATGCATTGAAAGAAGCTAAATGCCTTACCATTAACCATTTTTTATGCATGAATTTTGTCTCGTTATTTAACGGACGCATTGTGCACGTTCCTTTCAGAATTTACTGCTTGCACTCTGACTTTTTCAGCACGTGCGTTCGATATTTATTATATTTAGAGGCACGGAGAAAGCAAGATGAGCGAAGCTGCCGATTCTGTGGCTAATGACGGGGAGACGAAAACGGGTTTCTCTAACTGCCAAATGAATCCACAAAAGAGGTTCCAGAACCACGGATACAAATTGCAGGGATCCACGTTCTCCCATTCGATACTTCTGTGATAGAAACGTTGGCCATTAGCGTCAAGGTCGCACGGATTAGAAACTTTCCTTAACAGCTAGTGATTAGTGTAATTATTTATTTGCCGTCCATTCACTTTCAGTTAATTTAGATCCGCTATTCTGAAGCATGCCTTCACAAACTGAGATTTTTGAATGCCGCCTGTTTTGAGTTATTGCCGATTCTCTGCTGAATTAGATTTAATGTCAATTAAATTGTTTCCCGTTAATCATGATCCAAAATTATTTTTTTCTTATCGGAGGAGCTAAATTTGATAAACCATTCAAAGCCCTAATCAAAGGAAAATTCCCAATCATTTACTTACATTTGGTGGCTAATTTATGCAACTAACCAAGATCATTCAATGCTGTCTGTTTTGACTTAGTGCCTTTTACCTACTCAGTTAGACTTGATATCAATTAAATTGTATCAATTTAGTTGCTTCATCTCGGGGTTAGTTGTCTTAAAGTTTTTTTTTTCTGCATAGGCTGTACATTTTTCGTAACTTTTCAAAGTCTAATCCATTGGTTCTTAACATCTTTTTATGTTGTGGATTCCTTTTACAATGTGAGAAAAGTTATGGACCCCTCCTTCTGATAACAAACACTCATATAACGAATACTTTCAAACAAAAAATTTGGAAATGTTATGAAGCAGCAAATTGTTTTAAAATGGAATTATATTTGATTACATTCGAATTTTGAAATGGAAAGGATATGCATAAAATAAAATACAAAGTATTGCAAAATATATCATTATATTACAAAAACAAGTTTGTGGTCTTATAATTTTCTTATACTTTAATGATGCACTATTTACACTGCCCAGCTGTACATCTGATTGAATTCAAATTCAAAGGCTTTTAAGTGTTTATTTTTTTAAGTTTTCAAATGTAACGCATGCATCCATTTTAATTTCAATCAAAAAGTTTGAAATTTGTATCGCGGGAGGGATTTTCTGGATTAGAATTCTCCACCAAGTCGGTGGACACCCTAAAATTGTTTCACGTACCCCCAGGTGGTCCATGGAGAACAGGTTAAGAAATCATGCCTTAATCAGATGAAAATATCTATTCATTAACATATGGAATGTTGTTCGCCAATACAATTAGATTGCTTCATGTTTATTGTGATTACTTTTTTTTTCCGCATAGGTAAGGTAGGTGTCCCAAATATCGCCTACTCTAACTTTTTTTCGACATTTCATCCACTTTTTAGTTTCTAATTAGGCTGGAAACTCAAACAACATCCCTAAGAACTATTTCCTTTGATATCCTGAGATCAACCAGCTCCAAAACCAGTGCCAGTTTAAGTTATATAGCTAAATTGGAAAAATTAAAATTTCCAATGAACTCCAGAGCGGTTTCTAATATCGCCTACTTCTGTTCCTCTTACCACCTACCAGGCAAAATTAGGAGCACCTGTTAAAAGGCGTTGCTAGCAAAGTTTCTGTTTAGTGTACTTTCAAATGGTATAAGCAAATTTAGATTTTGGATGCACCTACCTGGTCATTAACTGGATTCTGATTCTTTGGAGCCAAAGTTTACGAAGACAACAGCCAAAACAACTTCAAACGCCCTATGGTTACTGTTGTTAGTGATAAGAGTGTTGTCGCTATCGCCGCTGTTAGTACAAACCCAGAACTAAGAAGTTACTGCATTTTGTCATACATAGTGCGAATCATACTTTAGAAACACGAGTAGGCGATATTAGGCACAGGGGCGATATTTGGGACACTCACCCTATATGTTATTGTAACGATTAAAAGTCCTGATAAAACAAAAAATACATTTCATTTATATATGCTATGCAGTTCATTAAATCAATCAAATTGCTTCCCGTTTATCGTGATCTTAAGTTTTCTCTGCAAAGTCTCTGAATTTTGATAATTATTTAAAGTCCGGAACCTCTTTTTGTTAATATATACTGTGCAGTTCGTCGAAAATATATATTATAAGGCCAGATGGATTTGCTGTCTGAACTTCTGTCCTGAGAGCAGGACGTCTGGGTTCGATACCACAGACCACCGAGTTATCTTAAGTCCAAAGAAAATTACGAGTAGGATATGAGGCAAAGTCATTGAGGTATATTTTTAAAATAAAGTGAAAGCATACTATCCTGATTACTTTTCTAATACTGTACTATATTTATATTGATTAAAATCTTTCAAATATAATTTAAAAGATATCTCCAGTCCATGAAAAGGTTTTAAAGAGAAAGAGGATAAATGTAATAACATTCTTAACATACAAAGAGTTTAAAAAATTTGTTAGCTAAAATTATTATCAAAGATGGAAATCACAATTATTATAACTACCTCTAAATTAGGTGCACATTCTTCAAAAAGAAAGATAAATAATTGTAAAAGTCGTTTCAAATTGCACTGTTCAACCTTCATCTCCTTAAGCTCTAATTTTTGTTCATCTATCTATCTATCTATCTATATATATATATATATATATATATATATATATATATATATATATATATATATATATATATATATATATATATATATATATATATATATATATATATATATATTAACATACATGTATATGCAATATAGTGTGTGTGTGTGCACTCACAAGTTTCTCAAAACTAATATCTCGATGCCTTTAAATAGAAGATCCAGTTACCATAACGGTTTTTCTCATTTCGTTATATAACAAGTGCCTTTTTTCAGCTTTAAATGGCTTACATCACTGCACGAAACCCATTTTCTTTTATCTCGTAATATTACTGAATAGAACATATCATCTTCACTAAGATTCAATAGTACCAAGGACTAGTCGCTAAAGATTATTGTTAGATTTTGGCTATATTATTAAAGTTTGTACTAGTATATAAATTTTAGTTATTCTCTTGTCCTGAAAATTGTATGAATTTAAATGAATTTGTATAAGGAAAAATATATTGCTAGCAGCTGTTGATGTGCAGAATGCAGTTATTTATTGAAATAATTTTCCATTATTCTATATTTCCCCTAAACCTTGTTCAGTGACATTTAAGTACATACTTCAATTTCTTTTTTATTTAAAAAATCTTTTATCTTTTACGTTTATGCAATCATAAATATTTTTATATACTTAACCCGAGATTTAGGTTTGAGACTTTATTCATGTAAGTTTTCCTTCATACTATGTTGAATTAGCTTACAGAACCTTCAAATTCGATTTAGCATTAGTATTTGGGAAAATGTGATCAACTGTTACAAAAAAAAAGTTGCAAGGAAACATCACTCTAAAAAAATGAAGTATTTCAACCTATAAGAGTCTTCTTTATAAAAAACTTTTGTTTCGCGTTCATCATCGCTATCTTCAACCATTATTAAATCATATCTCTTAGAACAATAGTTAAAGCTATTTAGTGTGTTTAGTATGCATTGTGGTTTTGTTTGTTGAAAAAATTCCTTGCAGTAAAACGTGGTGAAGAATCCATTTCTCTTTCTCATCAACTAAATCAGCTAGAGGTAATAAAATTTTTCTTAGTATGACCCTATATAAAGGCTTCCTAATGAATGCTGTTGGAAGTATGTATTAAAAGGCAAATGAAATTGAAGAAAATATGAAATGCACGAAAGGAACATTATGTTAAACTTCAAAACTATCTGTCATGTTTATGTTCATTTTTTATTGTTTCAATTAGACGTTTCATTCCTGCATATCATCATTTATGCATAGTTCTTGAACTATCCCAAAGAAAAAGCTATGTGAAGGGTTAAAAGCTATATTTTAAGCAGCAAATGATTATTCCATGTGGTCAACGGATACACAGTATTTTGCATGAAGTAAGTACCTTCTCAGTATGTTCTTTATGTAAGCTCTTAAAAAAGATAATCTCATTTAAATGAACATTTTAAAAATGCATCAATAGATACTTGAAAAAAGGATCAATAATTATTTTTAAGTAGAAAAAATAGCTAAACAAACTTTAGCCATTTAAGAAATTACAATAAATTTTTTACATAACTTCAATTAGCTCTAGGTACAACTTTCAATGTCATTGACAGCTCTCGGCTTATAAAATGTCACATTGAGATGGGAACAATTATCAGACGACACTCACTGATATAAGAAGATATGTGATTGAAAAAAAAAAATCACAGATATTAATCTTCTATATTACTTGTCATTCTAGTGATAATTTGAAAGGAATGCACGCACTAAGATTGAGGAAGAATAGACATGCTTGCTTAATGAAACGTCTCTCATTAAATTCCATTTTATGTTTCTGTCACACCGCTGTCTTTCGCTATAGGGCAGAGCTAAACAGATTCACAAGTTGCCCATCATAGCTTTTAAATCAAGCTTTACGGATTGCCACCCGCACTGTAAATTACACATCAAGATATATCAAGATTGTGAGGCAGATCTGTTCGTGCTCCAATCACAAGAATCTTTTGCTTTTCAAACAAGCATGTAGATGGAATGAGACAGAAGATTAGATAGATGTTGTAAAAAGATAGAAATATAGTTAGACATCAGATGCCTTGCGGGATAACCGAAAAAAATTTCTAGGAAAGACACTGATAGGTCTTGCATCTCCAGCAGTGAACCAGCTTATATGCCTTATCACGTAATTAAACAATAATCTCACAATTCAAACCTGCTAATGACCCTTTTTTTTAGGTTGAAAATATGCCTGTTGGGAAAATAGTGACAAAAGAATTTATCATGCCAATCAAAACACGTAAAATACAACGGAATAAAGTATGTGGTATCTCAATACAGAGTAAAATTGAAAAGCTCTCCGGGTTGCGGTAATTTCACAAATTTTTTACGGACTTCCTCAGCACATTGAGACTTAATTTGAAACTATAAAAAGAATGATTCTTCTTTATTAAAACTTATTATCTTGTCGTATCCGAGTTCAAAATATTGAATAGAAATTTCATTTTCTATAGAAAATGTAATAAAGCTGATCTTGAAAGGAAACTATACAAGAAATCACAACAATTAAGTTTTTAGGCATATGCAGGCAGTTGTTGAAAGATGCGTAATTCTTTAGGTTGTTATTCAACAAATCATTCACGCTGTCATTTTTGGTGTAATTGATTACATTTCATAGATAGAATGGTAATATGATAAAAAGAGAAAAGTAAAGTGATGAAAAGATTTTTTCTACGTTTTTGTGCATTCGAACTTTATAGAGCATTATAAACTAATTATTTCTTTGGAGTTATGTCTTCCTTTCAGGATGTTAAAAGTATTTTTAGTATGAAAGCGAAAGCGTAAAGAATTATAATTGTTAATTAAGGTCTTTAAGCTTGATAACATTATTATGTGAATAAGTAAGGAAAGGGAAATTTTTGCGGATATTTTTCAATACCACAATCAAATATGTATGATGCGACTTGTATCTTCAGAAGCTACTACTCTTTAAATATTTACTTTCAATTGATGTACATTGTTTTCTACTCATAAAATGTATCTATTTTCAAAAGTGTTAGGGTTATCAAATAAACAATAATATTTTATCAATCTTAAAAGAATCCTCATAAGGAGTGAAAATCAAAATACTAGCAGAATATTATCAAAATAAACTCTTTAATAATTTTCTTATTCATTAGTATCGTGATTATTATCAAAAATTCTTAATTTGTTCTTATTCATTTTTTTTAGGTGACAAGAAACTTCAATGAACTGTTTTTTTCATGGACAAGTGAGCAAGAGGGAGATATCACACATCTAAGACAAAATAGCCCTAAATAGAGCTAATTTACATCATAAATTGAGGAACTCATGCAGTTACCTTTTATCTTCAACATCTCCTTATCTTCTTAATCTAACACGAAACGTATGATGGTAGAAATTGAATTGTATTTCATAAATGCAAGTAAATGATGAGAAAGATGCTTATATATATATATATATATATATATATAAAATAAGACGGCGATCCATTTTTCTCCCTTCATACTTAACCAAAATCGATAAATGAGGTTCCATTTTTAAAGATTAAGTTCTCCGCTTCTGACGAATTGTTAATTTAGAATTGCACATTGTATTATTTATTTAAATATCGAAATATAAACATTAAAAATATTTGTCCTTCCGCTAGATGGCATGCGCTCGCATTTTTTACCAACGTTAACAATCGCTCTGCATTTTTATATTTTAAAATCTTTTGCTTTTATTATCATTCTGTGAATTAATAAGTTTTTTCTTTATTGACAATATCCGAGTAGGTGTACATCATTCTTTGTGCTTGGCAAAACAATTTGTTTGGACTAAAATCTATCTTTTTCCCCCGAAGAACATTTTATGAGTGATATTTGTCTTTGGTATGCCTTTTTAGACTTTAGTTTTATATACACAATTGAATTGCATATGACAAAATTCTTCCAAGCTATCAAGGGAAATTTTATTTGTCTCATAATTAAAGGATAATCTATATATTACTTGTATAAGTTTTTTTTTTTTTATTTTACATGGAGAACTATTTTGAGTGAGCGACTGAACGTAAAAATATGATTGGGGCATCACAATAAAGGCCTTACCGTGTAGTACGCTAGTTGAAGAGAAAAGGGCATTTGGGGCAAGGGTTCGGGTTTGGCGGATCGGCAAAGTTACCATGTAAAGTCTACGGGGAAAGCGTGCGCGCGCGTTTCTTTGTTTACATTTACTTTTATTGCTCGCACACCGAACTTTTAAATTTTAAAAACACACTATTTGTAATACATTTTTATTTGTCATTGCCCTTATCCATAATCCTTATATAAAAGAGCTCGTCTGTTTGTTTGTCCGCTATAGAATCATAGACTGTTTCACCCACCGGGACCAAATTCGGCACAGTTAATGTTTAGGACCCGAGAAATTTAAATCAGGAAAAACGAAATTTGGGGCTCAATTAGTTTTTAAAAATTCAATTTTAATGATTTTTGTGCCTCTAAGAGGTGCGCGACCACCTGTGGAGCCCCTTCACCACAACCAGCAGCGTTAAGAGAGATGGTTTGGGGGGTGACGGGGGGGTCAAATTCCAATGCGCAGTAGGAAGAGGGTTGGGAATGACCTTTGGCCCTGGCTCCCCAAATAAACACAACTGGCCAGATGAACATGAAGAGCGGGGGTGCAGCCCAGTATTTTTTTGATGGAATGCATGAAAAATTTTATATCTATATATCTACCCTGGCAACGCTGGGAAATAATGCTAGTATATATATATATATATATATATATTAGTGGTAGTTATGGGTGGATGTGATTCCACCCTTAATTTACTCGAGTGTTTAAAGTGCTTACAGTGGTTGCTTAGCGAAGAAAGTTTTAATTGTTATTCGCAATTAATGAAAAGATTAATATCATTATTCCACGATATAAGTATATGTAAATATTTTTAAATCCAAAATACTTTTAGTCTCAAGCATTTCTGGTAGGGGATAATTATCCTATAGGATATACATACTGAAAAAGTATAATGTCTGAAAAAAATAAATTTACTAACCAATCGATCATAGAAGTACTGGGAATTAAGGTCTTTCCCATTAACTTGAGCCACCCGCTGAAGTAACTCTGCTGCTCTAGCAACTTGCCCTTTGGTCATCAGCCAACTAGCTGACTCAGGTACCCACCTAGAAAGAAAACATTATTTGATACTGAATTCCATATATTTATTATAATGTAATAATTAAGAGTATCAAGAAAGAGGAAATTCAAGATTTATTTATCTTATGTCCAACTTTTGCAACATTGTGATACTAAGGAAATATCATTTAGAGATACTTTTTTGGAATTCATGAAGCAATTATTAGAAAACAAAACGATGTTCGAAAAAATATTAAGATATTTTACTGAAACTTCAAAGTTCATCAAAATTATTAAGAACTGTATATTTTGTCTGTGATTTGATCGATTCTGTACCTGCTTACCAATTTAAAATGATGTTATAATGGTTTAAAACACCTGGTGCCTTTCCAAGATAAACATTGCAGCTAAATTCTGTTCAACTTTGAGCGATCATCGGGCGAAAGATATGATCTCATCCACATTAATTCTGTGAACATCAGGAAGTTTATACACCATCAGGAAAATCTAATCTTTACGTAATGTATTATTCATGATTTTTAACATCCTATTTAACAACAAATATTTATACAAATTGCAACCTGCGTGGGATAGTTAAAGAAAATGACTCGATAATTTACAAAAAAATTTCCTTTATCATAATCTTTTATCTTAGTGAAAATTTTTCCAGGGGGATAAAATAATTTCCTTGCATGTTAAGTGGCTTACAATTCCCTCGCCTTCAAATATGATAAAACTATTATAAACTAGAAACTATCCTGCAGCATTATTTAATCACAACCCTTAGTATTTTAAATCTTCGATAACTTTCTATGAGCAACAAAAAGAAAATATTTGCATATCAGGTGTTATACAAAAATAATTTTTCCACTTTGGAAAATTGGGAGCTAACAGGTTTCCATGCTATCAACTATTTTGGTGTTCAGTCAGAAAACAACTTTTAGACAGGATTTCTTCATACATTATTTTAAATTTTAGGTATTTTAAAATGACTCTGAAAAAATTTAGTAACACCCAGCACCAAAAAGATGAATAATATACGTTATCATTTGATGGGCTTATGGGTAATTTTGTCTCCACATGAATTAATAATAAAATGTAAATCATAAATTATCTATTCATTTAATTTTTATAAATCTATCTTCGCATAACTAGCATAAATCATATGCAATATTTGATACAAAATAAGTAGCTAAAACCAGATTTTTAACAAAAATATCCAATTGAAAGTAACAATGCAAAATACTACATATGTTATGTACAACGGGAATTTGTACTTTCTTTTTTATAGAGCGGTAAATCTTGACTTTTGAAGGCATTATTAAAGAGAAATTTCATTTTGCTTCTTCTAAATTAGGCTAAAAATATGTGACATTTCGCTTCGTTTTATCTTTATTTCCCTTTCAAAATGAACAGAAAATAAATACAGAAGCTGTAAGGGAAAAGTAGTAGAAAATTCAAAACAAAAACTTAACAAATGCTGTCTTTGTCAATTTTACCAAATCAATTATTTGGTTTTACTAAGACTGCTTTTGTTAGAAAGCAGAAGTGTACTAAAGAATATATTGTTATTGAATACCGCAAAGCAAATATATTATACTGTCTGAGGGTCGTTTTGGGTTACATAATTGCATAGGAAAATAATTTTGTTTTAGCTTTCTAACAAAGGAAAGTTAAGTCTATTTCTGACTTTAAATATAAATGAAAGCCTCAGCCTCTCTCCTCTCTGAATAAAATGTCATTAAAAAACATTTAATGATTCTATTAAATGAATTATATCTAATATTAAATCATATAAAAAAATTTGCATTAAGCCTAATTTATACAAGAAATATAGTTTATAATTATAATTATCGAATTTGTAGAAAAATATAAGGCTGTCTCAGTTTACTAGTTAATTGAAAATATTTTACAGACTGCTTAATAACTAGTAAAAAACATTGAAGTTCAAAAATTTCTCAACACTTTTTAATATTAAAAAACAGCATGACTATAATTAAGATGTTCTAAACTGGGGAAAAGTTCTTAAATTCTATAGAAACTACCGGATGGCGTTTGCCATTCTTCTGTTTACTTATTAGAGTCTTTCACTTATATAGGTCTTTCACTTTTACTTATTAAGGTCTTTATTAAGGTGCACATTTATTGTATCATCATAAAGAAATCTGTTTGATCTCCAATGATGTTCAAAGAATTCCCATAGTATTTTTTCCCTTTTTCATCATATTGTTCCATGATTCTTTTAAATAACTTACAGTTAATTCTCTTTTTATTCCTCACCTTAACCGAGAAGATTTTTTATGGATTTTTTGTAGACAGGATGTGTCATCTTCATTTCGTTGAAGGGGACGCATTGAGAATTCTTTTGTGAGCACATTTTTATCCCATTCTAAAGTTTCCAGGTATCCGCCTTTTACAGACAAGATCTTCATAAAAAGTAGGCAGATTTTACGTTTTCTGTTTGTACAGAAGAGATAAAAATGTCTTTGTTCAACCCGGTGGTAATAAATATCAGTTACATTTTTCATTTCTTTTGTGTCTGAGAAAGGGTTTAAGGCTATAGCTACTGCTTTCATGCTTTATTCATTGCCCGTTAACTAATATATTATTCTAAAAATGAAGTCTTAAAGAATGTCAGACGACACAAAATGTCTAAATGCAAGATAACTTAATTATATAAGGACAACATTTTTAAAACTACTTTTTTTTTTCAATGGAAATCAATTTTGAAAATTTTGAATTCTTATAATTTTATGTAATTTTACGCATTAAAAAATTTTAAATGATAAATACAGGGATTAATTTTTCCCATAAAAGGGACAATATTTTAGAACGTTAGCGTCATGGATTACTAAAAAATCACTATATTCGTATGATGGCAGTTTTTGATCTTTACATAATTTTTTTTATGCGAAATACTTATTACGATTATAAATTCCATTATCATGGTACCAATATTGCAACTAAAAACTATCAATAATCATTCACACCGGAAATTGTCCAGCGTAAATCCTTTGGACTAAAACTCTTCTGAAACCAAAAGAAAATTTAAAAATTTAGGCATTACGTGAATGCATTATTGTTGCTTCTACGCTTTGACGCTGTCTGCTTCTACGCTTTCTGTTTCTTGAACGCTTTAAAAACTGAATGCTCTTAAAATAGCAATTAATTAAGTTATTTATACTTGCCTAACATGGAGTTAAAAAGTGCATTTCTACGAAATGACCATATAAAACTAATTGAACACGTTTCAAAGCAGGTGTTGAAGGATGAAAAAACGTTTGGTTGTAAAAAATATGGGAATAAATCTCTGAATGAGAACAAATATTTCGCAGTGATGCTGTTTATCTCTCTTTTCAAAGGCATGGCTTTATTTAGTCTATTTGTAGTCCCTTTTATTGATAGAGCGGTGCATCAAAGATAAATCCTCCTTTTGTTATCTCGACAGAATATTATTTGTCCTTAAATGCAATATTCCTAGGTTAGCTTTGCACAACATTGCGTGTTATCGTAAAAAAATCCCATTAAAAATTCTTCCGCACACAAATATCTTTTGAAAGCTGCTGTACTTTCGGTCATTCATCTAAAACAAAATACATACAATCAAGTAATTGCGGTTATGATGGATGCGTAAGCATGTTGTTGGACAGGTCTTGACGATTTACTTAGCTTGTCGCAATCAATCGATTTTTGCAGCATATTCTCGAAAGGGTTACTTAAGAGTTATCTGCTCTGTATGTGCCCCAATAAAAAATATTTTAGAAGTTTTTCGAAATAATCCATTGCAAGTTTCTTCTGTAGGTCATTAACTCAGGCTTGTTAGGCACATCATCTGAACGATGACATTCTTCCAAAATACAGATTATAAGATCGCCTCCAGAGAACGGTGTCTTGCTTTACAGTTTGATAAACTATATAATGCTGAGGAGGAAATTTTAATCAAAAGAATCTTGATGGCTGCCTGAAGTTTTAACAATCTCCATTCTATGATTAGAATTACAGTCAAACCCTGTTATTGCGAACCCGGTATATAATGAACTAACGGATATAACGAACGAAAATTTTGGTCCGACCATTTTCCATTTGTACGTAATTTAATTAGTATCGTGTCAGTTTAATGTAATCGATTTTAGTCGATTTAATTCATTAATGATCATTTTAAATAGATTTTACCATTTTTTAATACATCATTATTGAATACACATTACAACTAATGAATTAAACATTTTGGGAACTCTAGCATTTTTCTTAACGGTTCGGATATAGCGAACCACCGCATAAAGCGAACAAAAACTTTGGTCCCTTGAAGTTCGTTATAACGGGGTTCGACTGTAAATATTTTATTTATTTATGGACGATTGCATGCAGAGCAAGAGGTTACTAAATATAAAATCTGAGCTCTTGACTGAGTAAAATATAATACATATTAAAGACTTTCATTTTACATGATTCTGTAAATTGTGAATAACAGATATCAGCTACTTTCTATACAATCGAATCCCGTTATAACGAACTTCAAGGGACCAAAGATTTTGTTCGCTTTATACGGTGGTTCGCTATATCCAAACCGTTAAGAAAAATGATAGAGTTCACAAAATGTATTACTCATTAGGTGCAATATGTATTCAATAATGACGTATTAACAAATGATAAAATCTATTTAAAATGATCATTAATGAATTAAATCGACTAAAATCGATTGCATTAAACTGACACAATACTAATTAAATTACGTACAATAGGAAAATGGCAGGACCGAAATTTTCGTTCGTTACATCCGTGAGTTCGTTATATATCGAGTTTGCTATAACAGGGTTCGACTGCATGTGAATGTCTAAGTATTTAGAGCTAGAGATTAGTGAGTCATTTGTACTTTCTCTGAAAAGAAAATCTCAGATGAAATAAAAAGTTTTCTAAGACATAAGGAAGTTTGTTTAAAGTATAAGAGAAAACAATGGGCTCCAAAATAACAAAGATTATGAAATACGCATGTAAAATTTTTATCGTTTATTTAAGCTTTATTACATTTATCTGCAAAATCTTCATAACAGTTGGCAGAAACTGCAATGTATTATTCTTTGAATTCTCGTATCTAATCCTATGCTCAGCTGGTAAATCCAGACAATGAATATGAATTCGTGGTATACACCCAAAGTCTAGGAAATAATACATATTTTCATATCCACGCATACTATTTTAACAAAAGACGTAAACAGAACTTTAGAAGATGACAAACTAATATACTTTTGCTTCTCTTAAAAAAGTCTGCTGTTGAGGGCATCTATGGGAACGTTACAATACAATAGGCATCAAAGTTGAGAAAATTCAGCGCAATAACTCTATAAAAGAAGAAACTATGAAGTAATATTTTATTACAAATTTGTATACTGTCACAGAGTACTTCAAATATTTACATTTTGCCATTATACCTAATTATCTCGGGTTTACATCAAGCAGAGCATAAATTTTCCCACTATTTTAGCTGTAACTGTTGGCAAAACTGCTGAGAAATAAAGCTGGAAACAAATATGTGAACATGATGGAACATTGAGTTCTCAAAGGCGTGTAAACTTGCAAAATGCCATTTGACATGCAACCTGTAGGGGTAATGGCGTGCTGTTTCGCTTTGACGGATAAATGTTTAGGTTTTGATCTCGCTTCTTAGATTAGAACTGAACATTTTCGGTAAAAAATTTACATTTCATGCAGCGAAATAGACCTAAAATATCTTGATAAAATTTCCTTAAAAGCTGAAAACAAATTTAAAAAATAAAGCAGTTATTAAACTCCTGACTATTGTTGGTTGGTATCATTATGAACTTCAAGCTATTTAAGGAAATTGGCTTGAACGTATAACAGAGATTAAAGCTTAAATCAATGCAAAAGTAATACATTATATTTTTAGAAAAATGGGGAAAAGCTTGACTCTGCTCCTTGAGAGGTATGTTTCAGATTACACCTCTCACCTCCCCCACACCATTTCGACGAGCTTGCCTTGAAGATATTAGCCTCTATACACCGCGTGAGATTTTGTTCAGTTCTTTATTACGGGGGCACTACACCACAAATTAGTGAACTATTATCGCTCCATATGAGAAGACAGCACAGGAACAAGCATGCGTTTGCCGGGATTCGAAACGAAGCCTACAATGTTGAAGGTCCGGAAGTAAACTACTAAGCGATGTAGGCGGTGGATTACCTTTATACCATCATATTCAGGACTTGAGTATAGTATTAGGTATTACGCATAACAAACAGTCGAGCCTTGATTAATAAGTCGAAGAAAATTTCTTTAAATATACTAAGGGATGTGATTTAACAAAAATCCCAATAAATTTAAACTGGTAGCCAATTCGTTTATTTTTCTACACTTTTATTAAGTTATATAACTAGGATAATTTTCTCTACAGCAATTCCCTTAAATATAGATGAAATCTCGGGCGTCAAACTGTGATTGAATTTTATTCAAACGAAAGAGCTTCTTTATAAAATTTTATTCTAAACACCAGATGACGTATGAGTTATTAAAACTTTTTCCGTGAAAAAGTATCTAAACTTTCATAAGAAACAGTTCAATTTCCTTATCTATATTTTTTATTAATATTTTACAACTTGAAACATTTTCTCAATTATTGAACTGCTTCTTTTTGTTTAGTTTTTCATTCATCTAGATAATGACATCTACACCTGACTCATCCTTTTATTACAATAATCATAAGGGACTTGATATACTAACCTGATAACTCAACTGACCGTCTGGGAAATGCCAATTAAAAGCATCAATTTGGTTGGTTGGTTGAACACGTTACGTTAACCTTTCGCCACTCGAGGTATCATTGAGCAGGGCCCTACATCTTAAAGCCGATTCCGAACCTCTAAAGGCATTTGTGCCAAAAGTGGGGCCGAACCCAAGGATTTTCTTACCGAATACAACGCCTTAGCTTTTCATCCATCGTCCGGTAATGAAAGCTTTTTACTCAACAAACAGAAAGTGTAAAGGTTCTGCCTGAATGCCTTGCCAGAGAAGATGATATCAGCATTGGCAGAAAGGTAAATTGCTCGAAGTATATAACGAAATAATATATTTTTATATAATATTTATTTGACTCGATATTTTTAGAACGTTATTTCGAATTTGCATTTCCAATTATTTATTCATTACTTTTCATTGCGTACAACTGTGCATTCGCACTTACATAAAAATCATACATCTATAATGACATTCAGGGGGCTGTATACATACTTGACCCAAGTATATACAAGGAAAACTCTTTACATTCTGTGGGCAGAATCCCATATATGACAACCGAATAAGGAAATCCAAATGTGCAGCCAAAATAATGTATATTGAACTATTGAATATTCTTACTAATTAATGCACGAATGTACATGAAAAAAAAAGGATAACACAGAGATCTAAAGCTGACCCTGTTTACCTTTAAAAATGAGCTACTTGGAATTTTTATATGGGTAGCATTCACCGTCTTACATAGAAGTTAAATCTTATGACATTATCAGTTTATCCTCTGTAAAATCTCCTGCAGATTTTTTTTTCAGTTTGGTAGCCATGTCGGCGCCCTTTCCAACAATTTGAATTTATCAGTATTTTTTACGGGAGGCTGTATTATGAAAAGTGCCTTACACGGATATTTCACTATAAGATAATTGAGGGCTCAATAACTCATCTTTAATATTGCAGTTAATAAAAATATATGTAAAAGCTTATATGAGTTTATAGAATCACAACGGCATTCGTATTTTCAAATAAGAAGGGTTATTTTAAAACTGAACCAAGTTTTCTTTGTTCTAAAATTTTTCAATTGATCTGATATGTTTGGTACTAAATCTTAATTATAGGCATGTGCTATTGAGGACAGGTTTTACATTCTTATACGAGGACTTCAGTTTAATGTCAACCTGAGAAAAATCCTACTTAAAACATACGCGGGAATAAGAAATGTAAACGGATATTCTAGGTTATAAAATGATTTTCAGCAGCGTGACTGAAATATTCTGTTAGGATCCCATATCGGTTTATGATCCATAAAGTCTATTTAAAGGTTGTAATCTGAATGAAATTTAGCATACATTTTAAAATATTGGAACGTGATTCAAGACAGAGTTAGTTTGAACTTTACTGGAATTCAGCATAACATTGAGGTGACATTAGTTGTTTTATGTACAACAAACTTTGTGAGTTCTAACTCAGTTTTTTCCCTGAAATTCGACAGTTTTATCACAATCTCCTTAAAATAAAAAGTTAACAGTATTGAAATGATATGGGTGGTATAAGAGAAGCCTGGTACGTGGCACAATATTTGTATGAATGGGGAGAAAAAAAACACACGTGGTAATTTCGTTTCTCAACTCCGACCCAAGCAAGTACTCGTAAATTTCGAGCGGCAGTTTAACGACTATACCCTGATAATTAATGACCTATACCATCCAATAAATCGCCATATTTATTTTTTTCTGCAAACGTAGTTGGTTCATTACCTGTCGTTAAAGCTCAAAGAAGAAGGTAAAATAGTCTTCAAACAATTGTAAAAGGACCTCATAAATCTGCATAATCTTTTGTACATACAGAAGCCTGAAACATATATTTTTTATTTTTTTGTATTCACATATTTAATCCTATAAAATACCAGTGAATCGATATAATGACGATGAATTAAACCATATGTACTTGACAGAGATTAAATTTAGTTGAAATAGAGTTATCGCTTAGATTACCGTTCCTTATATCATATATATTTTAGTTGTATCTACAATCTGACCCTTTCTATGAACTGATTTTGCATTTACACGAGATTGGCGATTTACAGAGAGCTAGGCATCTTTTCTGCTTTTCCTTCTCGATTCACTCCTTACGAATAAGTCCTACATGTGTAAAATTCGCTGTTAAAAATATCTTTTATTGGGAAAAATAGCAGGAATTAAAATACAGTGTGCCGGAATGTGCCTTTCAAAAACTTTGAAAATGTTCAGTAATTTTGGATTACATTAGTATATGCCCTTTTAGAATACTTATTATCAAAACATTTTCTCCCGTGTAAATGAGATTTACTTGCAACATATCTAGATTAAAAATATTAGACTCCTAACTCACAATTTTTTCATTAATCCAGGTTATATCAATATAGTTAACCTTTTATAGACGTTCTATAATTTCATTCAATCCCAAGAACTCCGTAAAAAGGTTTAAAAGTTTTTTCGCCTTCTTATCTAATCCAGGAAATAAAAGGCTTGATTTCGTAAGACACTTTCCTTTGTCTAGAAAGCTTTTCCATAATAAAATTCAGCCATAAGTACTTTTTGATATAAATAACTCAGCGAAGCTAAAAATAAGTTTTCATAATGGACATATTTCGATTCTTGTCAAAAATAGGTGCTCTTTTGACATTTCACATGCAAAAAAATATATATATATATTAATATATAAGGGGAATCCGTAAATCATCTGTTTCATCACCAGTACATGTATGAGAATTACAAAACATAATATCGAAACAAGTATCGTTCAATTTCTTTTCTTCAGTTTTAGGCACAGTAGTACTATTTATATAGTATAGCTCGCCTTATTGTTTTTTTACTTTGAATGGCGAAGATGGGGAAATATCTAAACAGATCTTCTACCATCAAATATAAGAACTAGTTTTAATTAAAAACTTATATTTGACTTAATTTTTTTTTTACCAAAAGTTGATTTACTCGTGCATCTTTTGACCAAAAACTACTTATGTTCTCAACTCCAAAATATAAAAGCTTGTGAAGTAGTTCATTGTTTCCTGAAGTTTGTTTTCCTTTCGCATTCCTTTGCAACCTTTTTCGTAACATCTCACACAGTCTCCTCCCCCACACTTGTGTTTTAAAAAAAATCCATTATTTGTTTAGTTAGTCAAATTTCCATAAACGGTTAGTTCCTGCAGCGTCATTTAAAAAAGGAGGAAGACGTTTTTCTAAAAGACACAACCCTGAATTCAAGATTCTGAACCCCGTCGATAACTAATTAGTTAAGTTGGCGAAAATTTATAAATTGGAATTTAGGGTAAGGATGTGGTGTGATCTCTCTGTATGTATCAGTTGCGACGATGAGTTGCTAGTTCAAGTCTTATGTTATTAACTGTAAAATACGTTTCTTCTGTTATAATCTACAGTCGAGCACTGAAAAATTCTTAGTACTTAAAAATTCAGTTTTGTTACCTATAATATTTACGAGAATTCAAGAAATTAGTTACTTCTTAAGGTAAAAGCATCTTAAAATGATTTATTATTATAAATTAGTTGCTCTACTTCAACGGCGAAAAAGGAGCTACCATTTGTTACTAACAAAAATAATAAAAAAATTAAAGCTATATCTCATAGCAACAATCAGATAATTTTTCGACTGAATTGTTATGCATAGTTTTTCACCTATTATAAAAAGTACACACGAATTATTCTACTTGAATATGATCTTAAGATAAATGGAAGGTTATGCCCTTTAGGGTGAGTGCACTTTATGTTATGCATGTATGTCATCTTATGTTTATGCTGCTTATGGTATGCATTATGTACTCTAGACTGAGTACGCACCTTATTATGTTTTTATTACCTACTTAGATCCTCTTTATATCATTACTAAATTTGAAAGTTAGAAAGGACAACACATGAAATTATGATAAGCGTGCATTGTGCATCAATTTCAGGATAAAAGCAGCTTGAAACTTGGGACAAGAGGCTAAAATTAGAAATGAGTCACAAATATTTCCAAGGCTTATTTGTTTCCTATATACTAACATTCTGTAATGAAATAAAATCTACCGCTGGGTCAACATGCTGTGGTCTTTATTTTCAGACCTGAGGTTAAGTGGAAAGTCAATAGAAATAAGACTTTTTCTCGTCTACAGAGTTAATTATTAGAGAAACCCTCGGCAGATCGAAAGGTCCACAGTTGGTCCCAGGTATGGCAGAAAATCTCAAAAGGGCACCCGACATTTTAAATGATAGTAAATCATAATATAGAAATGATAAATTCCCAGTGAAAACTCAACATTGTGAGAAAAGACTTAAAAATGAAAGGAAATTTTCAGCGATAGTAACTACTAATTAAAATTTTTTCATCTCGTCAGTGAATGATATTTTGGGGGATATTAGGAACAATAGAATTGCAAGCTAGTCAAAAGGGCTGGTTTTAACATATGTAAAAATGGATATATCTTTATTGTCGGTAGTTCTTATGTTAAACGAAGATGAACTATTTTAAAAGCACGCGGAACATATAATAATTACAAGATAAAAAGAACTTTTTATATACCCTGTTTTTAAATTTTCTGTTGAATCATATAAACTTTACAATTCTATGTATTAATAAATACTTTTTTAAATTTTTTTGATGAATTATCCCATCAATTTGAAAGAAAATGAAGTTTTGGGAGTTAACTTGCATTTAACTTTTCGTTCCCGTTCCGGCCGATAGATGGCTGCACCAGTCTACGAACAAAATTAACTGAAAATAACTGAAAATTAATTTAATTCTGCTTAAAGATGGCTAAAATTATTAAAAAATGCATTTTCATCATGTTCTGAGCTATTCTAAAAGTTTCAAATGTCTAGCTAGTCGGAAAGTTAGTTAAAAATCGATTGCGAGACTTGTACTTGACAAACACACACTCAAACACACAAACAAGAAAGCAAGTTAATAAAAACATAGTTGTTGTTGTAGCTGATGCCCCTTGACCGACATGTGACATCAGGTCAAGTCCCGAAGGCTATGGGCGATGAAGGTGCGGCTCCGGTTTTTAATAGCATCGCAAGGGTCGGAGTCCGACTTGGCTAAATGACCGGTCCCGTAATTTTGAACCGAGCCAAGTGACGAGACCGGAACACTTGACCCCGCACCTCCAGAGGTAAATTTGAGAACATGGAGGACATTGTAGCCACGCCCTATTTTACGTGCCCCAGCCACCATTAGTGAACACGGCGGTAGATTTGCAGCGACGAGCCTCGAACCAGGAACGTTCAGATCACTGGCCCGCTGCTCTTAGCCAACCGGGCTACCGCGCCCATAAAAACATAGTAAAAATTAAAATCAAAATACCGATATATTTAATCTGGAAAAATATTGTAAGACACAGAGCGTTTCGACTATTTTAACACAAAAATAAAGTTTTCAGATAAGGGGAAATAAAAGTAAAATCCTGTTAAAAGTAAGAGTTGCTTACCAAGATACGAGCAACAGTACTGATGCTGGAAAGAAAGGTACACACAGCAGAAGCCTCCAGTTTCTTAGCAAATAAGCTATCCAAGGTAATACGGCAGCACAAGATGTCCAAGAAGCTGCCCAGGTACACAAAACTATAGTACGATTTGACGGTCCCGTATATTCCATCACTAGAATAAAAGAGTTCGAGATAATAATTTTTCTCTTACATATCCCATGTTTTCATTTTAAAATCAAATATAAAGTTCTCTCGTCTTACGTATTCAGCAATTCATGCATTTGTAAATTAAAACAAAATCATTGAATAAAAGTTTAGAATTATTAGATAGAAATGAAATCAATTATAATTAAGGAATTCAGAAATGCCCTTAAGGGGACAGTGGACCTTCAAACCTAACTTTTTTTGTTTCGAATGAATTTTCTTGAAATTTGAATATGTGATTAGTACCATAGATGTGTAAAAGTGGTTAAAATTTAATGATGAAATATTAATAATTTATGAATTGTGAATTATTTATTATATCAAAATTGACCTAATTAAAAATGTTCAGTGCGTATTTCTTTTGCATATAATATGGTAATATTTATTTACAGGATACCTTATAGAACTAACAATGAAACTTATTGCTTATTTTAAGCATTCATTAAAAATATAAAGAGAAAAAAATAATAAAAGTGAAAACACCCTTTTTATTACGCAAAATACCTGTAAATCATCTTTTCAAGTACAAAACTTAGAAATTCTGAGCTACGAAGCAAAATTATTTTCAATAAGATTTATTTGATATACAGTTAAGTATATAAAACTTAAATTTCAAAGCAATACGATAATTAGAAATGCGCCTGGAGTAGATTGAATATTCGTATGACATGAAAATTTTTATTTTGAGAAAAACACATTTAAAGTTATTGCTATTAGTAACCACACAATATCTAAATTAAATACAAATGCCTATAACTAGGAAAGTAATCACAGAAATTAAAAATTATTTTTGCAACACATTCCTACTCGTCCGTAGTTTCACAATTCGATAAAATAAAAAATCGAATTTTTGGACAAATTTCACAATTTTAAAAGTCCACTGTCCCCTTAAACATCTTGAACTAAAAAATTTCGTACATACACTATACTATAAAATTCAAGAGACAGCAATTCTTCCTTTGAAAACATTTAAATTTTTAAATATAAAGAAAGACATCAATCATTAAAATATCTTCCTACATTGATTATATTAAAATACTATATTTTTGTTTATCTTTTTAGGTTGATCTATTTCGTTTTATCTTTTTAGGTTGATCTATTTCAAAATTCAGTTTTTTCCTAAAATGTAAAATTAGAAAAGAACAAATTAATTTTTTTCTTTGATATAATGTTAAATGTTTTGTCAAAGTTACTTCAATCACACAATAGAATATTTCTTTACTTTTCACAATAACATTGCAGAATATATAGCTGATAATACTTTCATAGGTATAAAGTACTCCAAAAGTGAAAGCAACAATAATATTTAAGCGTGTAATTTTGAAATTCTACGACCATAGAACTAGTGCTACCTCTATAATGCTATTCCAAATCGTACATATATTATGATTTTCTCTTGATCCATATTTAAATATGCTTATTTGTTGGAAAATTTAGGCAAATTACAACCATTAAATTTATTATGGTCTAAAACCATCCAAATGATGTTCTGGACTCAATTATCAATTTTCCGTATGATTATTGAACAACTGATTCCAGTGAGATACTCAGTGGTCGTGAGTATCGAAAACCGTGTGTATCGAAATAACAGCTAATTAGCACTCGAATAAATATATAAAGATTCAGCAACTACTCAACAATTTAGGGTAACAAAGAGTAAGTTGTCTTTATTATCATTTTGATACTTAATGGACATAATCGACCTGAACTAATAACTGTAGAGTAGGGAGAAGTGAAAAATTTACAACAGGTTTTCCGCACAATTTGCATTACACTCGGGGAGTTCCTTTTCGAGGAAGCATTTCTAGACCTATGCAAACTATGATGATAACATGAGAATAAAGGTTTTCAAATAAATCTAACGATAAATGTTTTAATTTTTAGAGGAATTTTGTTGACCGTAAGTTTCTATCGGATTCCTTGAAACAAGGCATAAGTTCTTTAACAATATTTGCAATTTTCTTAATATATATTTTTTAGTCAAAAGATATAAATTATGTGTTCGCAATCCGATAAATAATAATAATAATAATAATAGCTGCCAAATACGACGTAAAAGTGGCCCGCTGGCAAACACACACACATGCACTGTGCCATAATAATTATGACGTCATATACTTAATTATGACAGTTTTTAATAAAATTTTTCTTGCGCTTTCACATAAAAGTTCCTAAACAGTTACAAATGGATTACCAACTTGTGTGTTGTGGCTTATCCCTCAAGGTCTGGCGGAAGGCTAGACCAAGTCCAAGAAGTCGTTGATTTTCAAAAAGTCATAAAGTTCCTAAACAGTTACTAATGGATTACCAATTTGTGTGTTGTGGCTTATTCCTCAAGGTATGTCCAAGGGCTAGACCAAGAGGTCGTGGATTTTCAAAAAGTCATACATGAGAAGTGGCGTATTAAATAGGTCCTCATGCAGCAGCCCCACGCAGTTCAACAGGTGGGCAGGGGAGGCCGGTGTTGAAGCACATTTTGTGCAACTTCATTTTGTGCAAGTTTTCTGTCCATTGATAAAAGTAAGGCTCGCGATATGTTCACTCATGAGCCTGCCGATGGTGACCTCGACTGCCCTGTCCCCTTTAATTGGGATTACCAATTATCATGTTGAAGAAGTTTTACTCTATACATGTATTATGGCATCTGAATTTTTAAACGATGTTACAATTCATGCCGATTTGGTGTTTAGAAACATTAATTTCGAAAGTTCAATTACGCATCACATGGAAAAAAGGAGGATTTATTTATCATTATACTTTTTTTTTTTTTGACTCTGCCTGAAACGTTCCACTAAGAGGTGAGTAAATCTTAAGTTCGAATCTAGAGAAACCACCAATGACTTAATAACGTTACATCCATTCGACCGCAACGTTTTTCTACAAACTCCGATCATTAACACACTTGCAACCTGTGGAGAGCCTCGCCAATTCACGCGTTCAGCGACGATAACTACTCAGACAATGATTATCTTACTATGAAAATAATTTGAGAAGGGGTTTGTCGGGCTGATATCCTATTGTAATTCGTGTTGACGAACACCAAAACCGGTCTCAGTTTGCATCGTTGGTAAGAAATGATGGGGAATCCTTGATCCCCCCCACTGAGAAAATAAAACCACAATATCCCACCTCGGGAGCTATGTCTGCTCTCTCAGTGAGAGCTTTGTATGGGAACAGGGGTGCTAGAATACGTCCTGAATGAGAGCAATCATGAGCTTTGAGTGAGTACTTAGCCAATGATCGCGGATCGTTTCTCTGAACAAAAGGTAGCTTCATTGAAGTGTTTTTCGCTGGATATATTATACGCTTAGGAAGGAAACTAACGCTTGCATTATATCTATAAAAATCGCAGAAAGTCAAGTTCGCTCAGCACATATGTGGGTGTTAAGGTTAGTGCCCTCATTTTGTCATTCAAAACTGCACAAGCTCCTAGGTTATATCAGCCATCACACTGGTTGTATTACTATTCTTCTTAGACACTTCTTAGAAAGAGATAGAAAAGACTCCAGGCTTAATTTTTTTTTTCTAACCGTCAAATATCAGATCCTTTGTCACATAATAACATTATAAAATGCTTTCTGTGTATTAATTGCTCATTATGTGTCCCTTAAGTTCCCATCGATTAGTTATTTTACCTCATGAATTCAAACAAACAAACATTTCTAGATGTAAGCAAGGAGCTGAAGAATGCAGTATAAAGTTTTCTACACATTAAAGCGTGTCAAACTTATCCTAGTAACAAATACAACCCCATCTAAATAATATGAAGTAACTGCTATCAATTTATATGTTGATGAAGTTATTAACATTATCTATGAATATAGATCACACAACGTTCACACCTTGCTAAAATAGTATTGCTAAGGGAAACCAAAATTAAAATGAAAATGCAGTGAGATATCGTTGCCTTGAGTATAGTTCCAGGCTTCATATCATTTCTCATGAAATAGTGCCAGCGCGTGAGCGGGTATTTCTGTGTTTTATCAAGCATATCCTACAAACACTGCACACTTCTTAAAACTTTCTGCACGGAAGGCATTCTTACCGTTTTTCTGATTAACCCATCTGATACTTTGACGTGTTTGAATCCTCCTACTTTCTTTCCCTGAAGCTAAGCCATTTATGTCATTTTCTGTGTGTTAAGGATTATACGCTTTTTCTAAACTCGTTGAGAATAACTGAGATTTAGATCGTTTTGAAACTATTAGAATTCATTTTATAATTTTAACAATTAAATTATAAATTTTATGGGATAATGACACTAGCTTTTTTGTACCACTAGTATTTCATTTCTCAATGATTATAAATTAGGTAATCTTTTTTTTTATTTGAATAAGAATTTTATCATAAGGAGTACTCTATCGGGAAATTCTGTGGCAACTAAACTTTAAGATTTTGAGTTATGATTCATATTTTATTTCCTTCCAAGGATACTTAAATGAGTTTTTTTTTTTATTTAAAAAAAAGAAAAAGACTACCAAATTTGTACATTTTCTTCAGCCATTAGGAAAAAAATATTCGAAAAATAAATTTGAATATTTCTTATGTACATTTGGGCAAGAAATAATGAGATAAAGTCCAAGTTCAACAGTTGGCACTATAGTCATCTATACTGCACGAGGTGACTTCAAGGATAGCTCTCATAGGTTATGATTAACTTATTTTACCCTCAAAACATTTGAATATTACAGTAGAACTAAAAAATAAATTATGCTGTTTTATGACACTGAAATTTAAAATAGTTTACTTTAAGACGCCTTTTGACCAAGTCTAAAGAGTAATTAGAAATTAACTCTCCCTGGAAGACCAGTCCAATGCTTCCAATATACCAGACAGGTCCCACTATACCAAGTACTTGCTTCCGGCATTAGATCTCAACCAGTGAATGTGCTGTCACCACAATTTAGACCGATCAGCCTCAGGGTCGACGTTGGGTGGGGAGGGAGGGGAATTTTGCCCTCCTCGCTTGTGGGGCTTGTCGGGATTCGAATCAAAAAACCCCAGTACCAGATCCTGACGTACTAACCACTGGTGTGCTGCGGGTCTCTCAAAGAAGACTATTAAGAACTGCTACATAAGTATTAAGAAGATTTTTTGAAAAGTTACCTTAAACGCCTGGTACGTTCAGATGTCGAGGTTTCATATTTCTAAAGTAGTATGATACAAAATTTCATGCAATATAACGTACTAAAATAATAAACTACGAGGTCTTGAAACTTTGATTTTTAGTCATGGTCATTGCTTTTTGGAAAAACGAAATCTGAGCCAGCTTATTACTGAGAGGTGGGAGTAAAAGTTAGAAAAAATTGTACAGGTAAACGCCATTGAGAATTATCACAGCATTCTCCAATCACTTGTAAAGTATACACAAGATTCGATTCACAAGAATCGAAGTGAATGAATTAAAGAAGTGGAGGAATTAAAGAACTTTTGAGTGAATGAATTAAAGAAGCTGCTTGAGATATGCTAATTTCGGCATACGCGCTTGGTATAAATACCAAGCAGCTTGATTAAAAAAGAAGGTTGTTAAAGTTGATAGATAAGCGTAAGGGAGCTACGAGGAAAGCAGCTCCAGGTGCTATCCTGCGCCAGTGCTTAGGGGGCCCAAAGTTTACGTGGCAGTACTGCTGGTTTGACTCTCTGCTGCTTTGTGAGTATTTGCAATGTGTATTTTTATTGAATGATAATATATATTCCGTACAAGTAGTACGTATGCTTATTGCTGTAAAAGCAAATTCTATATGTGCAACGAATTCAATAAACATTGTTTCATGTATAAACTGTGTTTGTATCAAATTCATTTAGAGTGCCACTTCAAATTATATACACCCAAGTCTGGGTAGAAGTGAGTTATTTTCTCTACACACTCTCTCCGAAAGTTTGCTTAAACGTCTGGTGGGTTCAGATCTGAGAGTCAAAAAGTTTAAATATGAGGTAACAACTTTATTTGATTAAGCATTGTGAACCAGAATCTTACAAACAAGTATTATAATATAATATTCACACTTCTTTAGAACTGCACGCAGAATATGGTGGATAAGACTGTAAAGTAAAAACAAACTTACCAATCATAAAAGAGGTAGTTGAAATAGTAGATATTCCAAACGCTGTTAAGAAGCGAGCTGCTGTAAATGTTATGTGATCAGGTGCAACAATGGTCGCCATGTTTGATAAAACTGAAAGGAGCACAACCCACCAAAAGGTTTTCTTCCTTCCAAACCTAAAACCAAAAACCAAAATTTGTTAATTTTGACATTTGTTGCATAACACATTCATGTCAGAAAAAAATTTTTAATGATGGAAAAATTTATAACAAATATTTTAGCTTTAAAAAAATATAAATTTGTATAGATACAGATAAATCTCTATTAGTATGGCCATTACATTAACTAATTTTTTTTTCATATACTCAAGTATTTCTCAAAATCATTTAGGGCGTTATATGTTATTCATTACTCATATACATTTAAAATGAAATAGAACACTTCTTATTTCTTTCCTTTAAAGGTTTCACTGATCATAAAAAGTTAACACAGAAAATGTATCAGTTTTATGCAATTTTAATCGTCAAAATCGAATATTATTTTTCATTGGTCTTCAGTTCATATTGATGGTAGAACCCTTCTCACAAACATAAAAGAAATTTGGAACCCTCATAGTTTTTACTTGATTATAAATGACACAAAAAGTCAAACGACATTGCTGGAAATACAAGAAAATAGATAAATATTGAAAGAGAAAATAATATTTATCTACACGGGTAATTCATTTGAATTATTAATTTTCTTAATAACCAACAACTAAATGCTAATATCAAGACTGATATTTAGTTGTTTTTGTCACTGTGTAACAAAAAATTGCTATACTAAATTCATCAACTATATTTCCTTTGTGCACAAATTTGGTTATATTTTTAAGTCATCAAAACATCAAATTGTCCATTAGATTTACTTTTTATTGTATTGTTGAGTGGTAGTTTGTGGTTTTTGTATCCTTTTTTTTCCCTCGCAATGAAAATACAGTGATCCTTTTACGAGCAATCTTTATCACTTTTCAATTCAACTTATGCATTTAAAAGTTTGCTTTTTCCAAAATAAAATCATCCAAAGCTGAAAATAGATAAATCTTGCTCATAATTGTTTTTCAAAAGTAATAATTCTGTATCGTAACTTTCGTAATAACGATCACGATTTATCATTTCCATTGAAAAATTGTGCACTTTCCTTTGAAGGGCGTTGTAAATACCATTCAATTTTGCGTGAATATATCCTCTAAATAAGAAATTTTTGAAAAAAAAACTGCTAATATAAATTTTAACGGAATATTAATCTCTTTCAACGGAATATTAATTTTTTTTCAAACTTCATTAAAAAGAACTTTTCTTCTAAATTTCAATCTATTATTTAAAAGAATAATAACTAAATAAACGTTCGAAAACAAATTTTTTTAGGAAACCCCAAATTTAAGAATTTTAAGAATTCCATGAAGCACTAGTTTAGAATTCCGGGTTTATATGTTCGATATACATATGTGGTTCATTTTAAATGCATCAGTCATTGGCTTACATTTTATCAGTAACCTGTCTTGTCCTGAGCTTACGTAATAATGGTGTATCTTGCATGGCTGCGTTGAAAACTCGTAAATCTCTTTCATTGATACCTTTCGTTCAAAATAGTCATAATATTCAATTTTTATTATATATTATATAGTTAGTCGAAGGAAGATGATATACTTCTGTGTGAAGGAATATAAATTCTGGTGAGAAAAATTCTTATCTAGAATTTCCTTCAAAGGAAATTCTAGAGAAGAAATTTTTTGTGTCATGTTAGATATGTAACGCCAAAACGCTTTCAGTACTATTTGACTGCTATGGTAGGAGAGGAAATACTCGCCTGTTTCACATCTAAATCCCTGCAAGTTATTTATCTATTCTGTTGTCACGTGATTCATGTAGCTCTGCACACAGAGAATTACGGCTCATAATAAGTCATTAGTTCAAGACCCGCAGCTGTAACAAGATTCTTGTTCTAGGTTCATCATAATTTTCCTTACAAATAACACAAATACAATACGTTTCTTCTATGACGGTTTTTCTTGGAAGACATTCCAAAATTCCATTACAAAGATTGGCCGCAATTTCGCTTTTAATTAGCTCTAGAATTTCAAGAAAAAGTATAAATGACGTAATTATTAATTTAGTTTGTTTATCTTTCTCATCCTGGCTATACATTCCTTAGAAAACTGATTATATTAGAATTTGACTGTAACCAAAAATTGAATAATTCAATTAAATTTACCCTAGATGAATTCGGTTTTTTATTTGTAGTGATACTTAAATATTACTAAAATTTAATTAAAATAGAAATATGTCTAAATAGTTTAGAAATTATTTTATGAAAGCAAGAAAGTTCATTTTTGTTCTTTTTAATAGATGTTTGGATTAGTAAATCTCAAAAATGTCATTAAAAATTTCCATAAAATTGACAAAGAGTAAAATTCACTTACGCGAGTAAGTAATCCGGAAATTGAACTAAATCCAAACTGAGATATAGGCAATAAATTTTATAATCATGAACTAATCATCAGTTTCAGAAACAAAATTTGAGGAATAGTAAAAAAGAACAAGTTTTCTCTTTATAACTTATAAAATTATGCCGGGTCGTTCGTATATTTACTTCGGGTTCTCAGTTATGGTCTTATGAACCTAGAGTAGCTTTTTCTGGCTTATGTCAGATTATCCATAAACGGCTAAAACAACAACATACATAGCTTATCAAATTGGGTTTATTACCAGTGTTTTAGCTAACCTATTTTATTAAATTTTTACACAGTTTTATTTAAAACTCAACATTTATGTATTTCGGAGTAAATAGAAATGTATATAGTTTGTGATATTTCAAAATTTTATTTTTCATTAATCTTCGTACAATTATTTTTAGATTATTATTTTGACAGTTATTTTTGGATTGTCATCTAATCATCAGCTTTTGCCACAAAAATTGAATAATAATCGATGAAAAATTTGTCAGCTTATGACAAATAAAATCAGTTTTTTTGCATAACTGATTAAATAAATGTTATTAGCAATGTATTAGTGAAAGTCTTTAATCCTTGAATATTCAGCCGTTTAAAAATAAAGTTTCCCCATTAGTTTAAATGAGTTGGACTCTCTTCTAATGCGTTTCCTCGTGAGAAATTTTAAAGCCTTTTATCAGTTCTCACATTCCCTCTGCCTGCAGTATTTTGTCTGCGTGATAAGTGCTATTTTTTCCATAACATTTCAGTGAAAGTGGAAAGAATGACTTAAGAAAGCACGCACAATTTTTCACGCTTCATGAGAAAGCAACACGGCATTCATGATGATCACACCGGTATCAACAGTTGATGTACTACAGCGATAACATTCTATGAATTTAGCTTCGTAAACAAACACGAAGGACCACTCATTCATTTTCTATAATAACTTTCGTATATTCACCTCATACATTTTTTCGCGTCCTGCATTATAAAAGCAATAGAATACAAAAGTAATATCCTTAATTTTCAAGTTAATTAAGGCTCTGAAATAACATTGTATTTTCTTTCACGATTTCACTTTATTTTTACGACCATGGTATAATAGTGTTTTCTTTCAATTAAAAAATTAAATATTTTCCATTTTTTTAATTTTTTGTCTCATTTATATTCTTCTTTAAATTCTACTAGAAATACGAGAGTATTTGTATAGTATTATCTCAAAATATTTCAATATGGTAAGATTTATATGCAGTGAAACGTCTCTACAGCGACTAGTAATGGTTCCAAAAAAAAACCGTTTTGAGAGATGGCCGTCAAATAGGGGAGGATTTCTCTATGGAGGTCAGTAATGGTTCCCGAAAATAAAAGGTGCCGTTTTGAGGGGTGGCCGTCGAATAGGCAGTGGCCGGCTACAGAAATTTCACTTAATTCAGTCATCTAATCAATTATTTTCAGTAACATTTACTTTGTGTCTCCACTTTCTCATTCATTTATAAGAAATATTATGATGAAAAATATAAACTTTACTTTTGTATTTGTCCTTTGGTAACAGAATTTTAGTTCGCTTTTTACTTCAGCCATATATATGAGACTTTAAATATTTAGATTTCATTATTTTAGAAATTTTTCTGTATGTAATGTGTATACTCAATTTTTCATGCAAGATATAAAAGCGTCGTGTATAGTCATATCGTAGAGCTTTTCAAATCTTTTAATGACTGATTATATGAAATTCACTCCATGCTTAGAACGTAATGCAAATACTCTAAAATACTCTAAAAAGCCAATGTCTATATTATTATAATGTTTAATTCGGGGTGAAATAAGCATACTTTATTTTTATTTATTCTCAGGATTTTACGATTTTGATTTACTACAATAAAGACTTTGCCTGATTGGATCCTTTCTTGTGATGTATAAAGAAGTCTAAATTCACTCGTGTAAAAGGAGGAGAGGAGATAAAGGTAGATAATTCAGATACATTTTCAGAGCAAAATAAAAATTGCTGTATTATTAAAACATTTAAAACAACCAATATAAATAATTAAAACCTTTAATATGTGATGTCGTAAGCATTCTTTTTTTCATTTATTCTTTAGCTTTTAATTTACTTTAGTTTATGCTGATGCTATCGTTTCGCTTGACTGGCTGCTTTCTGTGATGAGTTATGATGCTTAAACGTTCCACCATTCTTCCAGCAGCTTTACTGATTCACAGTTAAACGGTGCAGTTAATTTATCAAGTGGAGGTATCGCATTTAGGTAGAAGTTCGATGAGAGAGTAATTGAGGTTTGTAGATACAAACGTTTCTGTGTTGGCCTAATAAACTCTTTTATAATTGTTTAAGCCCTGAACCTATTCTTAGAGGATAATCGTGAATTTCAAGGTAGCATTATGAGATTTCACTGGCAAGGCCAAAATTTTTAAGTTTTACATTAATGTTTATTTGCATCAAACCTCTCCTCAGCTTCATTCCCATCACTGCAATGAGAAATTACAGTCATTATGTCTCGATTTCGGTATCTTCAGCTGTCCTAAAAAAATCGGCAATGTTCTCTTAATTGTCTCCAATTAAGAGAATGCGTACTTTTTATAAAAATAATTTTCTAAAATACTCTCATAGGAACATGGAGTTCACAAAAGAGTTACTAGTTTGCAATATAGAGTTAAAGCAATTTATCAGAGACATAAGTTTTATTTTGAAATTCCACTTATCACTTATCCTAAAATGTTTGTACAAACTATATTATACCTTTTGGTTTATTGCTATCTATAAAGTAACTATATGGAAGCAAAAAAGGTTTTTCGTATATTTCTGCCCGGTGCGTAACTTTCATATTCTAATAATGGTTCCCACGCTGGTCTTATAATGGAAAGGACTTTAATTACTAGCTAACTGGGTGGAGCAGGTATTGCAAATTCGACGCGGTTATCGCCTGCCTACACAATTCATGCAAATTTGGAAGGGGAGAATCTAAGCAGTAGCCTAATGGAACCTGCTAATGAATTGCATGCGGAACCAAATACTGCCGAAAGGCCACCCGAATCAGAGGTCTTTCACCGAAGAAAGTCTGCTAGCCATCCGGATTATTGTGATTAGAATAATATCACAGGGGGTGAATAACATTATAGTGTTAAAAATTAATTCAGATAATACAAAATTCCCTGTAAAAATTCTGAACAGATATGAAAGTGTAGATTTATTGATTAATTGTTCAAGATTCCATTATATGGAGCAAAATACAATTAAGATTTTAAAGATTTATAGTGAAATCATTAATAATATTTTTTTTACTTTTATTATGAGCTGAAAAATATTATAATGGCTGTTTTAGATGCATTAAATGGATAACTCAAGCACTGTGATCATCCATTATTATTTAAAAGAACGTGATATGCAAAATCTTGAACACATGAGCAAATCACGTATTTAGCATCAAAAAAATTAAAATTATTTACAATAGATTAGACGTAAAAAAAGATGGTGTAGTAAAGATATCTTCGTTTACTTTGTTTACTACATTTTTTTCTAACTTTTAGTTTCCAGGAGGTTGTTCCGTACCGTAATTACTACTGATAAAAGCTCAGATTCTATTAAAAAGGGTTATTAAAATGCTTACTTTTGTATAAAAGGGGTATTTTCATATTTATCCACAAAGTATTTCACTATTTAATTATCTGATTCGAACAAATCAACTTTTTATGTAAGCTGACAAACCTAACCCCTTTAACTAATTACTTTTAACTAATTTTAACTAAACTGCATTCTCCTGGTAAAATATACTCATTGAATTTAATTGGCATATCTTTAATCTACAAAAGAAATATTATAAGAATTACGTATTGCCCCGTGAAAATTTTGCTTAACAGTATTTCTTAGTGACATTATTCTATTTTATGATGTTTAGCTTTATGTTTCCATATATAAATTATTATACATGTTTGCAGTTATATAAGCTTTTTTTCATCTTTAAGCGCGATACCTAAGGAAATACATAATAAATATACTATGGCCCCTTTGTTCTTTTGTAACTACATCGAGGTTTCCTGAATGAGATTTCCCATCTTTACAACCCTTAGTCAATAGCATAACGCCCAGATAAGGAGCTTTATTATAGGATTATTTTGGGGTTGGATTTAAGTATCTGTACAGTAAAATGATAAGCCAGTTATGCTTTTGTGTGATTTTCTAGTAATGTCACAAGAATGTAGCACAGCCTCCCCTCCTTGTCATTCAACCTAAGCTCTCACTTTCCTGCACCATAACTTGAAAAGTTTATCACCCTTGAGTTCCGTTACTTAAATAGAATCTTCCTTACTGTTCTTAGTCATGTATCTGTCAGGATAAAGCTCCCAGTTCTCTCATAGCTGCGACTGCATAAATTCTCCTGCCTCCCTTGAAAATATACCCAGTTCTTGGATGCTTTCATACAGAGATCAATCACAGTTTGGGGTAGAGTGATCAGATAATTTCTCCTTTCAATTTCACCTTCAACATTCATAAATATAAATATCATACATTTGTGTTTACTTTCTTTAATGTGCAAAGGACTATCTGAGCAAGATAAGTTGTACTTCTGAATTGTTTTAAATAGTATGAATCAAGAGGCTATCTCTATAAGGCAAACTAACACGAAAAACTAAAACCCAAAACTGTGGTAATTTAAATCTAAAATTTACAATATAACTATGATATATATGAAACACAATTATATATATACTATATACATAATTATGTGATATATATATAAAACGCATACGCATATGAATATATATATATATGTATATGTTTATTTAATGGATTATTGCATATATGTACATGAAGTTGTATTGAGGAGTACCAACCCTGTTTTCTCCTCTTTCAGTAAAATTTACTAACATTACATTTCCCCTCTTAGCTAAACCAGCACTATTTTAAAAATTAGTAAAATCCGTCAAAAACCTTAAATAATTCATCACATTCATTCTAAAATAGTTTCTAGAGATGGAACAATTGCATTAAATACTTCGTTCAATGGGCTATATAATATTATCACAGAAAAATATGTTTTGCACTAGAAAAATACCAATCTAAGACATGTCCAAACTTTAAACACCATGCCATAGAAATCTTTCTTACTGTCAATGCACAATATATCTCAAAGCTTGTTAGAAAACTGTCCCGTCAAATTCCGTTAGATTCCAAAGAACAATTGGAGACTGATGCGCTACAAACTGTCTTCCGGAAGTCATCTCTGACCTTTAGAGCATAATGAAACATACTAATGATGGATCATGATTCATAGTTCTTTCTAAGAGTAATGGAAATGAACAGTCCATGTCTTTATTTATATTTCTGCAAAGGATTTTTCTATATTTCGAAAAAAAAATTATAACATATTCTTTAGAGAGAAGAAATTGTATTACCGTTATGAAGGTTTTTAACTTTTTTTTCAGAAAAGGCCGGTTTTAATACTTTTGAAGGAAGATCAAAGATAAAAAAATAATCATTTTTATTGAAAGGATTTTTTTTAATGCCAAAATACTCATTACTTCTATTTATATATCAAAGACGGTATGCAGCAAACGGAATACTGAGTACGCCTCTGGACCTTGAAAGCAAGTTAATCATCACTAGACCATGCCGTGATGTTATAATTCGTCTACTATGACATTCATTTCTCATAAAGTCTTGCGTTCTCTTTTTGATTAAACTTCTGCTTATGTAAGCTTACTCTTATATTCTCAAGTATAGTTGTGGAGAATAATAGAGTTATCTTACATGCTCTTAAATGTTCTAAAAATTTATTTTTTATGGTTTTATCATCCCAAAATTTTTAAAAACAATTTTACAGGAGCTTCTTTAATAAAAATAAAACATAATAACAAAGCATCTTGCATACATTTCTAGTGAGATTAAAATAGAGTATTTCAAAATTCCAGAAGTATAGTTATAAATTGTTACCTATGCCACGTTTAGAACTTTATAATATATTTTTGTAAATTTAGTAACGTGAATAAAACAAATAAAATTATTTTAAATTATCAGTAGTTGAAATTAATGTCATTTCCGTTAAACATTAAAAATTTTTGTAGTTTAGGTAATTGTGTGTGGGATGTTAGGATAAATTTGATTTTCTGTAGGTACAAGAAAGATTACATTTTTAAAGATTTACAAAAATGGAACTTGAATTATTTAAATTGCTTAAAACTGCAATTTTTCTAAAATTTTAATCTTATTTTAGAGTGGTAAATTATAAAAGAAATTAAAGTAGTTAGAATTGAAATTTTTGAAAAGCATCTATTTCATAAAAAAATTATTATTTATCGTATTGTTATCATACTGTAGTGATCAGGAGGAACTAAAATATAAAACGAAATTTAGTTTTTGACATTTTCTTTTTATCTTAAAGTAGCGCTTGAGAAATGGGGAAATATTAAGTCAGGGTCTCGAGTGCTGATATACAAGTCAGACAAAGAATATATAAAGCCAAGTTTAATAATTAAAACTTGCGCATGCGTGTTGGTGTGTCAGATGATTTCTTTTTAATGTTTGCCACAGATAGTACATATTTTGATGAATGTGTTGAATGGGATGAATAGCTGAAGTAGAGCATATAAAATAAAAGAATATGTTGAGAATGATTGCGCAGACACACACATGTTCACATACTGACACACATACACATTATCACGAATTTTAGATGTGAAATGCATCAGTAAAAACTGCCAATTGCTGTTTTATTTTTCATTTGCAGTAATTCACATTGTTCATTGTTAGATACTTTCATTGTTAGTTACACTCGATTCTTTGCGTTATTAGATCATCGAGGTTTTTCAAAGTCATGCTGATTTTCTGTGACCCGTATTATAAAAGTAGGACATTAGTTATTTCACCGAAGAAGTCCATCACTGACCAAAAAATTCACTTCTTTCATTAACGTAAGTCCCCTTTGGCAAGTCACATTTTATTAGTTTTTATTTTGTTTCTCAGATATATAAAAGTGCAATTACTGAGGTTACAATACTACAAGTTTTCTTAAAAGGAAAAAGGAAAAGTTTTTTTTTACTTTGTATTGAAGGAGGGGAGGGGGCAAAAGTCGGTAGTATGTACAGCTTGACATGGTCCCTAAGTCCTAAATTATTAGCACTAACAGGCGGACCCTCGGCTGCGTATTCAGGATTACGCGCAGCAGCTAGTATGCAGGTTTATTCAAGCCGCATACCTAACGGTCGGGTCAGTTTATTGATTAGTGATTACTCTTTATTTAGAATAACAACGATAAAAATTTAAGCAAAACAGAAATTGGTATTATTTTGTTTTCCAGACATAATCATCAAATGTGTTCATATATTTTTATTTGTATCATGTATGATAATATTTGGAGGTATCATTCAGTTCCATGCACAATTATTACCAGGGTCAAATTTTGATTAGTATAGTCACGAGACTTTAAATAATATTTTTATAATTTCTCAAAATAAAGCATTTCCTTTTATATAAAATCCACTCTAAGTTACTCTACATTAAAATATCGCTAATTACCAGTTGAATATTTCATATGTTTTCGTCTTCTTTGCAATACTTTAATGCATTTGAGCAGAAAATTGACACTAGTTATTTGAACATTACGATAACTTTACATGGCCTTTAATGAATTTTCTACCAAAGTATAAAATAAAAGGAAGGCCAGTGTGTCCTTGATTAGTCTTATTTCTGATTACTGATTCATATTTTCAAGGACAAAAATGTTAATAGTAAGATATAGGTAATGTATGAAATATTTTGAGAGATTCATTTATTTTTCTCCGATTTTTATCCAGAAATTTTTGTCTGTATTTGCATATGATGCAAATCAGCGTTATGATTTTTGCCATAAGCCTTTCGTTTATTTGCTCTGGAGAATTTCAGTGCTATAACTAAACTCATTTTAACTCTATAGGGATGTTCTTTTTACCCGAGTTAAGCTTTTTTCAATCTCAGCGAAAAAGAATTTGGAAACCACCTTGATTTTTGTTTTATACTACCCAGAATGTAGGTTGCGTTATAGATAGATACCTACAAAAATACATTGAAGTTTGGGATAGCTTTAAAAGAAATATAACTAAATTCTGCAATCCTTAAAACTGAACGTTTCCTTAAGTAAAATAATTTTGATTTCTAACTAAGTTGAATTATATTTCGATGTTGATGTTTCACATTGGTATAGCCGAATCTTAGTCAGGCTCAGTTACTTTTTGGTAGACAGTGAAAACTTCTGTTGATTGATTCAAAGGCAGTCGACATGACAGTGGGCGCGTGAAGTACTTCGTACTATAGATGTACTGTGTTGCATTACCAGTTATGATGCCTACGCAAAACTGATAGCAGCTGATAATATTAATAACAGCAGCTGAAAATATAATAAAACATGCAAGACCTTAAGATGTGTAACATCTATAACTTGAACATCTTCGCAAATTTCCAGAATGTGACAACCCTAGAGAAAGGGACAAGCTTAACTGTAGTCTTCTCTCTAACATTACGCATACAACACAATAGATACAGCATGATACCGAAGAACATCGGTTAGTGAGAGAATCTTTGATTCATCCAAGGACACTTGAAAATACAATGCGGCGTGTTGCGCGTCTAACCTTACATGTACAAGGTCGCTATATCGGTTATAGATCTGTGCGCCAAAATAAAATGAAACTGAATGTTACAAACCAAAAATACAAGACCTGGAAAGCATGGGAAACCACAAGCTGTGTCTCATTTATAATTCCGATAGCATCACAAATTCAAAGAAGGGAAATAGTGGATTGTCCCCCCGTCTAGCATCAAACATACAAGATGTCACATTGTCCATAGTACTGATTGTAATGACTTCAGCTCTTTTTGTTTTTAAGAATCAGCTGCACACAAGCTTTATATTACCTGCGGAAATGGCAGCTACCGTTTCGAGATTCTTGGAAGTTACTTCTCTGATTTTAGAGGAGTAACGATGAATTGTATAAAAATTTGAATCACGCATTTATTTTCTAAATTATTTGCTATTTTTTTTCTAGATTTAAAAAGATTAAGTATTTTATTATTATTTATTGTAGCATTAAATAAAACTGATAGATCTATATATACTTCATGTTAAATAGGACATAATTTCTAGTATCTATTACAATCCATTCTTTTATAAATATTGTCACCATATAAAATTTAACGCTCGGTTAATTTTAAAGTCCTGTATTCTTTTACAGCCTTTAAATAGAGTTGTTGAACTTGAATTTATTTTTAAGACCTGTAAATAACACCCAGACACACTCCAGAGCTTTAAATTCTTCAGTTCATAGTTCGTTACATACGTATGAAAGGAAAGGCCGGAAAACTGTTTTTCATTGTTATCACGTACGGGCTTAGAAGAACAATGGTTTGATGGACCGTTAATGCAGATGATTGTATGGACGATGATCTTTATCACAACATTTATTGTCGGTGCCGACATACGCGCACACACATAAAAAAGACTTGCTTGTCCACCTAAATTATGCAGTCAGTGGTCAATTTTTTTTTTAATTCCCATCCATTAGATTTGTATGTAACAATTTATCCCATTGGCATGGATTATTTTCTCGTTGTCACTCCCGGATTCTTTTTATTACTTTAAACCTGCTGAACATCGTGCCAGCCTTATCGAGTAGTGAATCTCATTAAATAAGAATTTCAGAAATTGGAGAAGAACGTTATCGTTTTATGTGTACCCTTGCCCCTAGCCATGTGTCGATGCGACATTTCTAGCTTTCCAAGACATTTTGTAGGAAGGGCTTCATAGGTGTGACCAAATCCTCCCGAACTGTGCAAAAACTTAATTGCTTGAAGTCTGCAGTTACAGAAATATGCTAGATCGGGCCAAGGGATTAGAATAAATAATGAAAACCATCATCAAACAACCCCATGGCTTACTATGAAGGTGTTATCGTCCTGCACAAAAAAGCCGCAAAACAGAAAATCGGCTTCCCATTATTTTCAAAAGAAAATTTAGTGTATTTTTATTGCTTTTAGTGTATTTTATTTAGTGTATTTTATTTAGTGTATTTTATTTAGTGTATTTTATTTTAGTGTATTTTATTTTAGTGTATTTTATTTAGTGTATTTTATTTAGTGTATTTCAATGCTTTATTTAATCCAGATATATTCTTCAGGTAGTCAGATAGATGCTTTTATTACTGTATTTCTCTCCTAGAACTTTCTAACGTCAAGGCAATCGAAGAAATTTATTGAACAAATGCTTTCTTGAGTAATTTTTGTTTTAAACCTGCTAAAATTGCTATCATATGATTAGAACACGGGCTGCTAACATAGTCTAATGTAAAAGTAAAGAAGAAACTAAAATCATTGAGACTGACCAGCATCTTTATAAAGTTTTTGCCAGTACTATTTTGGGCAATGGGAAATTTCTTTTTGGAATAAGATATTTAACGAAACGATAAAAGTCAATGTAAAATTGTCCTAATTTTAAAAGACAAGTGAGGGCAACGAAACGATCTTGTACTGATGCATGATAGCGTTAATGTTGATATAAAGGAATATTACGATTCCTATTTTAAAATCTTTGTCCATTAATATCCTAAACGTATTATCAAACAAAATTGTACTTTTCCAAAAGATGGTTGTTTATTAAACAGTTTATAACACGCACATACTACTTATGCTCATTCAGTTCACAGTAAATGTTCATTTTTTTCCAAACATATGCTATAAATTTTTGAAATACTTCCTTAAATTATTACATGCGTATCTTATTTCTAATATTTAGAATATCTATGGCCGTATACTGGAGAGAGGTCTATAGAATTAGTCTGTTTAAGAATAGATGTATTTCGCATTTCAAATGATATTGCTCTGCACTCAATATCATCAAGTTGCAAATTTTATTTTCTAACAAATAATACTATATGTTTCTATATTGTAAATACATATTATTTAGTTTTAACGTTTAACATGTATTAAAAACAATTAATTTTATAACATATCTATCTATAAAACGCTGTAAACAAAGAAAACATTTACTTTACATTCAAATATAAGCAGACAGTTTGTTCAAATATGAAAGTAAAAAAGGTAAAATGGCCCTATACGACTAACGTATTATTTGAAATTTTACAGATGGTACAAAGAACTTTTGGTGTGAATCAGAATTGATAAACCTATGCTCGAATTTGGTTTGAATAAACCAATGAGCATTCTTAATTTATGCCATGTTGGCTGTTATTTAAGCATATTTTTAAATATTGTCTATTCCTAGTTCTTTTACGCAGTTAACAAAATTTCATAGTACGATTCATTTTCTTTCTAATGTGGCAGATACTTTACCCGGAGTACATTTGCCTATCTGCATCGCAAATGCCTTGGCTACTTTATAATGGGAGCTCCATATAGACGAACCAACACTGTTCTTTATGAGGGGACAATACGTTCAATACTTATCCTGGAATTGAATGAGACATCACTTCGTGGAGACTCGCGTAGCTAACCACTGTATGATGTGAGTACCGTGTTGTGATTTATTCACAAAGCAAATTTTAACAGCGAAAACAATTTAAAGTGCATATTATTAAATATGTCACGTACTGACTCGCAGTTTTACTCGTAAGCGCACAATAATTACCGACTAGTTTATTGCAGTATGTGGCAAAAGCCTAAAATAGAAATTAGCATTATTATAAAAGTATTATATAGTTTATCATATTATTAACACCTAGAGGAGAATAAATTCTGTATTCTTCTCCGAACATTTTAAATGGGCGCGCCGCTCATCTGATTTAACTGACCATCCCAGTAACTTACCTTGATGAATAGGCATGGCAGATTAATTACCGAGAATGGAAATATGATTTAATTAATTTTGTAATTAATGTTTAAAGCATAAAATTCAGTTAGGTACGCTATACCCCTCTACTGAAAACTTTCAGAATGCTTTTAAGATATTCACTGCGAAGCGCTAATGAATTTTACTCAAATATTTCACGTCTGGATATGCTCAAATTACAGTTTTTAATCATCACGATAAATGGAAGAAAAGTGACAAGCTTTTTGCATACTTAATATTGAAGAATCAAATAAATTTATATTCACATTGGTAAAGTCCTGAGAATCAATCAGTATTATCTGTATAATAATTCTGCATAATTTTTTGTGCTGATTACTGTAAGGATGAGTGTCGAACCAATTTCACACTACATTCCGATATGGCCATGGGGTAACTGGAACGTTATTGCATTCACTTTATATACATTTATGATATAACAATACAGGGTGTCCGGGCTAAAGGTATCCAAAAGTCATGACTTAATTTTACGGAACTACCCATTAGAATTTTAAAACAATACTAGTTGGTACCTGTCAAAAAATGACGGTTAGATAGTAAATAAATGTACCAATACACAAATTATACTCAACAAATCATTTCCAAATGTTGAAAATCATAATAATGCGCAGAAAAAATTAATTTGTTTAAGCAGCATCGTGCTTAGTGAATATCTAAAGCCAGATTTAAAAATGTCACTGAGCATGTGCAGAAAGCAATTTTTTTAAATTGTAAATTATTGCTAACTAAACAGCTTGAAATAAACAATTTCCATCAGGTTTAATCATATAGTATTTCACACACATAATTATCATAAAAATAAAAATGGCAGAGAGAGATCTAGAGAGACTCCTCAGAATAAACGTGTTTATCATTAAAACATATCACTGAGCATGCGCAGAAACAGTGAGCTTCTAAAGACAGATTTAAACATGCCACTGAGCATGCGCAGAAATAAATTTTTAATTGTAAATTATCGCTAATTAATAGAAATTACGGTTACAAAAACCAAATTTGACAAATCTACAGATTACAATCTTTCTTTTAAGACCAAAATGAAGTAAATCGATGCAGTAGTTTTCTCTCACGGACTGCCCAAAAAGTCGGCTTAGCAACTTAAATATAAAGATATTTAAATTGAAAGAACATCTCACCAAGTTTTAATATCAATCATAGATTTCAATGTATGCATCTTTTGTAGCACGACTAACGTCTATATGGTAATCCAGTTCTCTCCAAGTGTTTCGTAGCTTATCAGGCGTTATTAGACTTTTTTGCTTGGGGATTCAATAAATCCATTATGTATAAACAAAAAATTTAAACTGTGGGTGAGTTGAAGTGTATCATTCAAGCAATTCGTGTAATAACTCCTGATATGTTACGAAATGCTTGGAGAGAACTGGATTACCATTTAGACGTGAGTCGTGCTACAAAAGGTGCACACATCGAAATCTATGATACTATGATCGAAATCTATGACACTATGATCGAAATCTATGACTGATATTAAAACTTAGTCAGATGTTCTTTCTATTTAAATATATTTTTTTTAATTCTAATAGGTAGTTCCGTAAAAATAAGTCGGGACTTTTGGATACCTTTAGCCCGGACACCCTGTATTTTAAGACGACCAAAATATTGTTTGGAAAAAGAAGCAGTAATATGAGAAACATTTATGTATGTACTTGTTAAATGGGATGTTATGATGAGTATCATGATGGTATTTCTTCTTATGCAAAATTACTATATTATCTGAACGGAAAGCCTCACATTGCATTTCGATAGCTCAAGTGACAGTCGAAGAGCAAATTGCATAAATAAATTCAACTTAGGATTTTAGTTACCTTACAGTCTGAAACAGGAACACAGTTTCAATTTTAACATGATTTTAAGTTTGGTATATGATTACCTCTCTATAAAACAAAATATTTATACCACCACTCTCGCATTTCTTTATGCCATTGATTGGTAGAAAAATTATATATAGAAACTAAAATTATTATAGCAATATTAATCCTTTTATTTATTTCCTTATAGATAGATCATAAATATGGATGACATTTCCATTTGGTCATTGTTCTATTTTGACCTAAGAAAAATGATTTTTTTCGTTTCAAATTGCTGTAAAATCTATCGTGATTCAATTAGAATTATAATCGCCTTGAAAATAAATAGCGAATTTTCTTCCTGCATGAGTCAAGGAATTGAATTCCGTGCCTATCAATATTTTTACTATCATATAAAGAATCTTTATTTAGATGAAACTTCTAGATATTTAGTTTAATAGATTAACAAATATATGTCCAAAAAAGGAGATACTTTTACTCAAACAAAAACCGAACAATGGGGTAGTGATCAATCAAACAAACCACTAATATACCAGCAATTTTCAAACTGTTTAACTATGAATGTTTCTTCTAAACTTTTACTCGCTTTGTTGACTAAATTTTCTTGTTTACACGCCTAGCTGAATACTACTGTAAGGTTTTTGAGTATGTAATAGGATGTCTGCGGTTCAGTGACAGTTCTGCACAAATCGCTAGGAATGCAGAAATAGCGGTATTTCTCATAGTTAAGCCCTTCATAAGAAACGCTGCAGCGAAACGACTTGGCAGTTAACACTCTAATATGAACATGTTAGATTATGGCTGAATTCTGTCATAGACCATGTATTCCTTTTCCTTGCGGTTTTGCACTTCGACAGAAATATTTTAGCTGGGAATTTTTCAGGAGATTAGAAAAACCAGACATGAAAGCAAAAAGATAAAGGTGAAAGCCTCCTAAAACTACAGTAATCCATATTAAGGAGGCCAAGAAGCAAAAGCAATATTTTTAGTCAATTTTTTTTTCAAATTTCAATTGAAGGTTTATTTAGAAATCAATAATGGTATCATAAATATGATAACCTTATTGATTTGTAAATAAACCCTCGTGTAATGATTAAGTATAAACCTGATACGATGATTTCAGATACATTTAATTAAACTAAAATGATAGAAATATGATGTACCACAGAATTTTTTCACACTTCCTGCACTTCGACAGAAAGATTTTAACTGGGATTTTTTCAGATTGGAAAAATCAGACATGAAAGCAAAAAAATAAAGGTGAAAGCCTCCTAGAACTACAGTAATCCATATTAAGGAAGCCAAGAAGCAGAAGCAATATTTTTAGTCATTTTTTTTAAATTTCAATTGAAGGTTTATTTACAAATCAATAATGGTATCATAAATATGATAACGTTATTGATTTGTAAATAAACCTTCGTGTAATGATTAAGTGTAAACCTGATACGATGATTTCGTGTACATTTAATTAAACTAAAATGATAGAAATATGATGTACCACAGAATTTTTTCACACTTCCTGCACCTCGACAGAAAGATTTTAGTTGGGAATTTTTCAGATTAGAAAAAACAGACATGAAAGCAAAAAGATAAAGGTGAAAGCCTCCTAAAACTACTGTAATCCATATTAAGGAGGCCGAAAAACAAAAGCAATATTTTGGGTCAATTTTTTTTTCAAATTTCAATTGAAGGTTTATTTACAAATCAATAATGGCATCATAAATATGATAACTTTATTGATTTGTAAATAAACCTTCGTGTAATGATTAAGTGTAAACCATATACGATGATTTCAGGTACATTTAATTAAACTAAAATGATAGAAATATGATGTAACACAGCATTATTTCCCACATTAATATCCATCAAAGTACACCGAGAGAAAGAATAGTGACGAGATATCTAAAATTTGAAATAAAAGGCAGATGCTAATAATTTTGGTTTAATAATTTAGCTAATCATTTAGTTTATATGTATCTAGTTAAACTAAAATGAGTTAAATATAAAGTATACTGATTTTTTGTCCCATAATGATATCTAGGGTAAATAGAAAGGATAAAATAACCCTGATATTCGAAATTAAAGTAAAAAATAATTTATAGAAAATTAAATATCTTTTTCCTACACATGCAGAAACATTATGAACTGGTTCAAGGAAACCGAGAGAGTGAAGTGTGAATGTTCTTGCAATAAAATGGCAATTTTTTTTCTGGTGTATTATAAATTGTTCTGGTGTTGGTAAGGATTTTTTCAACATGTGACTGGTATAATTAGCGCATAGTTTTTTTCACGATGCAGATTGTAAAGAAGCTTCTGATAATTAAATTTTTTCACTAAACAGAAAATGAATATATTGAGGAAAATTTAATCAATTAGTTAATATCAATGATGCCAAAATTTTCAATATTGTCAAGAGGGCGTGGTGGCCCAGTTTGCAAGAGCAGCGGGCCAGTGATCTGAGCGTCCATGGTTGGATGCTCGTCACTACAAATCTACCGCCATGTTCACTAATGGTGGCAAGTAAAATAGGTCCTGGTTGCAATGTCCTCCAGGTTCTAAAATTTAACTCTGAAGGTGTGGGGTCAAGTGTTCCGGTCTCGTCACTGGACTCGGTTCAAAATTACGGGAACGGTTAGTTAGCCAAGTCGGACTCCGACCCTTGTGGTGCTAATTCAAAACAGGAGCCGCCCCTTTCAGTCCAATAGCCTATTAGGACCTGGTGAAATAAATTGAACCTTCAATCGGGGGGCATTGGCAACAAAAACATATTGTCAAGAATTTTATTTCAATTGCATGGATATTTAGAGTTTTTAAAGGGGGAAAGGAAGGCTTTATAATGCATACATAATATTTCTTTCTTTCCCTATTCGTCTAGACTGGTATCTTATCATATGTATAGACACACGAGAGTATTTTACATCAAAATTGTTAGATTTCGACGTTAAATGATAATTATACGGTCATCAGTTTTGTAACGTTATGTTTCTATGTCTTCAATAGATAAAGAAAAAATGCAAACCACGTTGAAAATCACAGTTTTTCCAAATCACAATCACGTTTTGGATTCAAAGGTATATTTACTTCTTTAATGGTGGTCTCACGAAATCTATTAGTATGAGCTGATCGAAAACTTTCCCTTCGGCGTGAGATATTAAGGAAAACCATACCTCGCTAATAAGTTTTGACACCCGTCGATTGACCTTCAATTACCTAGCAAACACCTTTCGCTTAAATAACGTTAGTTTTTGCGCTAAAGAAATGAAAAACATCATTATTTTCCTTTGGAACTAAAATTATATGTATCTCAATTATTGAAGGAAATTTTTGCACTCATCCTTTAAGAAAATATTTTGCAAACGTACAATGACTTGTCTAATCTTATGTTAAAAAATGGTCTTAGTTTTTTTAAGTGTATATTTCTTAGAATTATTCGAAGCAAAAAATAATATTAATATATATCTATTATCCCTTTATTGCATGTAAACGTTTTGTAGCAACAGTACATAATGCTGTATTATGAAGGTTTGTAGAAATTACAAAATAATTTACACACATTAGAATAATTTTCTAATGATGAAAAAATACAGACTTGAAATTAATCATATATCATTAATTAATCAGCTTTTCTTTCATGCAAGGTAAAGGTAATGATGTGCTATCTCAGTGATATGGAAAGAGACTTAGAGAGTAAACCAAACATAATACAATAATTCGTAAGCCTCCCACGCACACACGTAGATACAATTATAAGCTTGATCTGGCAGTGTAAAATGCAAAACTATAATATATAACAAAATTGCTTCCTATTTCATGAAAAATAGCCATTTAAAATACAGATTTTTCCAGTTTCTGGTAATCTGAAAATGTTTTATATGATTTAAATTTACCCCAGTAAAATTATATTTGTTTTTATTAAGTTTTTAACTGTCTATTAATCTTACAACCCCTGTAACTCTCTAGTAGGATTTATTCTAAACGAACTAAATGTTTGAAATAAGGATTATTTTATTCAAATCAGATGTGGTCAAAACAAAAATTCCAGATCGTAATTATCAATTTTATTTCATTACAGTGGAACGTTGACTGATAGAAAACCCAAGAAGTTCTTTAATTTTCTTTCCATTGTCCCCACCTACTTTAGAGAGTAAGAAAACTTATGGAATTACTCTTGGCTATCCATTAGGAAATTAAATCTTTAAAGGAATACCTACGATTAAAGTTCTTGCAAAAATCATTCTTTTTTTGTACATTTATTAATTATTTTTCATTGGGCAAAATTTTTATATTACGTCTGAAAGCCCAAAACATATATCTAGCATATGTTTCACATCAGAAAGTCAAAGTGATTATAGTTTAATATTAGACAAAACAACTTCATTTGTGCTTAAGTATGTTAAAATACGTTTCGTATAGGAGCGAAGCGCGATTTCTTAACTCTTATATTATCCTCCTATTATTTAACATAATGGCCTACGTATTATCGCTCAGAAATCTAAATAACCTTTAAAGTGGATCCATTATCCATTAGTGACAGACTTATGCAAAATATTCAACTTTTAATTATATGATATTCTTCAAGTTTCAGTAAACTATTCCTCCTCCTCTTTAAATATTTTAAGTAAGAGAGAAATAAGTTTATTATCTGAATTATACATGTAACTATTAATTATTTGAAAGCTAAATGAAGAATCCTCGTCGTTACTTGAAGAAGAACAGAGGGGAAGAATTCCTATCTTAGAAAGGCTATGAATATTTAAGGACTTCTAAAAGAACTGTATTTATTGCTTTAGAACCTAACAAAGAGGAGGTCTTAAAATAAGTAATGCTTGTGCAGCTTGTCGATCCTGTTTCAAGATGTCAGCAAGCATTGTCGAATAAATTGTAGCAGTGTCTACGTGACTACCATGAGATCATCCCAGCGACATCAAATAATTAAAATTCAGATGGCAAGGCTGTTCTGCTATTTCATGTACTTTGCCCTCTGAATATAGAAGACGACTCCGATATGATATAAAAAGAAAATGAGACACCCAACCTTAACAGGTTTCTATGATGTGAATGAAATTCTTTGGTGTTTCTAGCATGTTCGACGATTGCTTCAAGAAGTCGCATGGGAGTCGATTATAAGGAAATATTCTATTCCGTTTCTTCAGAATTTTTTTTTATTATAAAGCTACAAAAGAAAAGTTATATTTTTTTTTCGGGACAGAAAAATTCTCTGGTTTTGCAACTGCAACTCTTAAAGAACAATTGTAATATTTTAAGAAATGTGGGCAATTTAACGTTCTTATTATATTAAACAAAAGTCTGCTTTGAGACTTTTTACAATTACAAAGTAGAGTAACAGGAAATTGTTCGAATGACAGTATTAAACATCCCTTTGAATTGATTGTAATTTCTTGTAGTTCACAGAATTATTTCTTGAAGTATTAACATTTAAATTTTACATAAATAAAATCCAGATTGTTTTTACTATGGTCTTAACCCAGATTCCTCTTCATTTTTTCCATCATTTTGGTAGCCTTGACGCTAAGATAGGCACACGAGTTTGGGTGGTATATATATGTTTGGAAAGCTGAACCTTTTTCAGATTTTTGTAGTCATATAACTTTTTAATGCACTCCACTCAATTAAATATAACCTTATAATGATTAAATTTGGGAAGTTTTTAAGAAATGTTGCAGTTTTGCAGCTGTTAATATGAGGAAAAGAGAATTAATAAAACTTGAAAACCACAGATATAGCAAAAAAAGTTGGTTGAGGAATTTTGTGAGGGAACTACAACGCATTAAAACTACATATTTCTAAATTTTTAATCATTAAATTTTTATCTTTAAAGTTCTCCTATGCACCCTCTTTGATTCATTACGTTGGTCTCCTACTATGTCCATCTGTACATTGAATTACAGTATATGTTTTAAAATTGAGGCTCATTATTAAACTACAAATAATT